>CM031605.1:54463551-54480240 GCA_018398815.1 Conus ventricosus
TAACCGATATTTGGCTTTTTTGGGCACTTCCCCCATCAAATTCTTCTTTAAACCTTTTGGGCCCCCCCCCCCCGGGGTTTCTCGTCTGCGCGGATGGGTTTTTGGGGGATCCATCGCTGTGGTGGCCAAAACCCATCTCCCCCCACCGTGGGGCTCTTTCGCTCCTCCAGGCGGTAACGGGAGCCTCCTTCCAGGTAGTGCGCTCGCATTAGTGAGCCAGGTTAGATGTGTAATTAAAAGGGAAAATTTTTATTAAAAAATTGTTTAATCAAACAATTTTCGGGTCCCCCCGGGGCCCTCCCTACCCCCCCTTTCCCTGGTTCCTCAGGAGTTCTCAGTCAGGGTTTGATTACCTAAAACAGGGTGGTTTGGCATGGCAAGGCCGAGGCCCTTTCAAGGGTTTTGTTGTCCGTCGGCTTTATTGTTACGAGGCGGGGATAGCAAATTGCTCCCGCTTTTGTTTTTTTTTTGGGGAGCCACGGTAAGTAGTTAGATTAAAAAAATTTTGAAAAAAAATTTCCCTTTTTCCCCTGACCAACTGCGGTGCTGTTCTTGGGGGTTTGGGACGGGGTAAATTATAAAGGAAAAGCGTAGAGTAAGCCCTGCATGTTGCCACCCCGAAAGGAAAATCCGAGCATCATCGTATCATCCCTCCTCATGTCAGTTTAAAAAAAAAAATCTCTCAAGTTTGGACCTTACCCCTGTCTATGGTGCCTCTTTTGACGCCCTTCCCGTCTGGGGCCCTTTGGGTTTTGGGTTTCCCGTGGGGCACTGGTACGGGGGACCCAGGGGGGCGGCGTTGGACGCATGGGGTTGGTGCCCTTGGAGGGGGCCACTACCCCGGCCCCGCGACCCCCAACATTATTGCGTCAGTAGGGGGGCTTGTAGGGGGTTTGTCCTGTGTAGTTAGATAGAAAAGGCGTACTGAACACCCCCGAAGTGATTTGGCAGCCGTCCCGTGTCTCCCCCGGTGGGTTCCCCTCTTGATATTGACTATCCGTGGTTGCCGGTGGGGGGGCTGCGGGGGGGCCCCGACGGGCTGGGGTGTGGCGGGGTGTCAGAATGGCGGCGGGGGGCACTCCCTCTGAGGGGCTCAGAGGTTGGGCCCAAAAAAAAAAAGTACAAAAAAAAATTGTTGTTAGTTTTGTTTAAAAAGTTTGTACTTTGTGGTTTTTTGTTTTTGTTTTTTTTTTTTTTTTTTTAAAAATTTCGTGGTTTTTTTATATTTAAATAGGCACAGCGTCATTTTTTACCCTTATTTTATAAACAATTGGAGACTTTCCCCCCATTATGCTGAAGGAAAAAAGTGTAGGCCTCAGCTTAAAAACGCGCCTTTCGAGACTGTTGCTTTTTCGTTTCAGACAAAATTGAAGCGTCAGCATTACCATGCTGTCTCAAGGAACAAAAATGTGGCCAGTTACTTGCGTTTTGGGGAGCTGCCCCAGATCGCAGGACCCCTGGGCATCATTGGTCATACGCTGTGCTTACGGCGGGTCCCCATCCCCTAAAGTCCCCTCTAAGGATGCAGGGGCGGGTCGCGTGGGAACGAGGGAAAAGGTAATATGTCCTTCCTCAGTCCTTTCCCCTGACTTAATTCAGTCAGTTTTTTATTTGCTTTTGAAAAATGTTTTAGCTTGGCTACGTGATTTGTTTTTTTAAAAAGGTTGGATTCTTTCGTTGAATGTTCGAAAAAAACAATTAAATTTTTTGTTAGGGATAAGACCCTTTTCTAAGTTTCTGGTGATTGTTATAACATGGCGTGAGTGTAAAACAATTGATTTACAGTATGGCTCACATTCTTTGGGCGGGTTAAAAATTGTAAATTGTTCTGGTCGCCTTTAAAAAAGCTTTGATCTGAGTTAAAAGTCATTTTGGAATTGTTTTTATTTAGGGAGTTATTGCCATTTTGTCGGGATTGAAAATGATGCTAAATAGGCCCCTTTTTTTCAATATCAGGTCTTTTTAAAACCCCACTTTGGGTGTGTTTTGAAATGAGTTTATTTCCCTTGTGCTTGCAGCCCCTTTCCATCCCCTTTTCTTAAAGGGCCACCGGGGGTTTTGGGGATATTGCGGGTTTGCCAGTACGCCCCAAAACTACAAAGACGGAAAGGTAAGTTTGTCTCCGTTTTTATGAAAGTCTTTTATGGCAACATTTGGGGGGTTTTTTTCCAAAGTTTAGTTAGGAAATTTGGCTTTTTTTCCTTTTGTGGTTTCCTTGGTGTGAAAAGGGGAATTTAAAAATAGCATGCAACAAAATTTGTTGACAATATTTACATCCAGGGGGGATTTTTTCCTGGTCCCCGGGTTTGCGGTAGATTCATCCCTTTTTCTTCCGTAAAAAGGTGTCAGTCCCCCGGAAGTGATCGTGTTCATGTCTTCAAAAAAATCGGGTGTCCCTTTTTCCAAAACTATTGAAATTCTTAAAAGATTGGTTCGCGTTAACTGGTACTTTTTCCTTCGGGTTTTTCGATCTTCAAAAATGGGCGACCCCGCGGGGTTTTCAGCGGAGGAAAGTTTCCTGCGACAGTTCTTTTCACAAAAAATATAAAATCAATTTAAATTTCTTCTTTTGACTTGGACCCAAATGTAGATGAAAAGGGTTCCTTTTTAACCAATGGCACACAAAATTAAAGCAAAATGTCCAGTCCCAAAATGCCTCCCGGGCCCCTAGACGTTTCCTTTTTTCCTTATGGAGGTCCCCCCCTGACATCTAAAAATTTTAACAAAATGCTATGCCCCCCAAACAAAAAAGGGGAGGGAGGAGGTGGTGTCCCTTTCATTCACTTGGAGCAAATCAAAATGAACGGAGGTAGTGTAATCTTTACCTGTGACCATTATACAAAAAGTCCCCCGTTCTGTGGGAAATTTGGAAAAAAAAAAAAACCCAAAGAAAAAGCAGGAGAGAAATTGTAAAAGTAAGGTTATTTGCGCTTTATTCATTAGTTCTTTCATTGCCTTTTTAAAAAAAAAATTTTTTTGGGCGTTCAAAAAAGCAAAGCTAACAGGATGTCTGTCTTTTTACGCAAAGCTAAGTGAATGGAAAATGCTGTTTGGGGATTTGTGATATTGTAAGGGGCTCCTTGAAAAGTCGCCTTTGTGTTTTTTTGACCTTGGGGTTCTGGGTTTGGGAACAAAGTGGAAATGTGTTTTTTTAGTAGGAGGGAAAGAGGTGTCTGTTGAGTTCGATTGTAAATTGATTGTTTCATATTTTTGTTCTTTTTTTTTAAG
The DNA here is from genome assembly GCA_018398815.1 of Conus ventricosus. Classification (NCBI taxonomy): domain Eukaryota; kingdom Metazoa; phylum Mollusca; class Gastropoda; order Neogastropoda; family Conidae; genus Conus; species Conus ventricosus. The sequence goes on from CM031605.1 coordinate 54,466,780, forward strand.
TATATTAGTGTGTGTTCTTCCCTTTTCATCCCAAGGGGTGGTAGATTCAGAAGGGTGTGTAGTGACAAGTTCATTTTCAAAATTTCTTAGTTTTATGAGAGGGTTCAGGAAAATTAGCCATGTTCAACTTGCTATGGTAAAACTTTCACTTCCCCTTAACTGAGTGACAGCGTTTTTGACTTAAAGGGTTTTTGAGAAAAATCCACAGTCAGTTGGGGTAAAAACTCTGAATGTGCAAGAAATTCTACAAAGAACAGCTATGGATTCAACAGAGAACAGTGTGAAATGATCTGGAAGCTGAGGCCAACTTAACCGGTATCAAATTTAACGGGAACAGTCTGAAGTGAGTTGGAACTAGTGAAGTATGAGGCCAACTTAAAAGGTATCAGATTTAAAGGGATAGTTTGAAGTCAGACAGAAAGAAAATTTGCCCGTAGCCAAATTTTTGGTTTTCTTGAATTGTTTTATGAAACAGCAGTTAGCAGAAATGCAGCCTGTCAAAAAAGAATAGTTGCTTCGTGCGAGAGTTGTTTAATGCTTGTTGGTGAGTTCTTTTGAGTTCATTGGTGGGTTTTGAAAAGATTGCTGTTATTGACAAGTATGAAACATTTCCCCTTTCTTTCTTTAGTGGTTGACCGAATAGAACTGGGTTGCCTCAGAGAGTCTCCCCCCAACGGTTGCATGGTCTTTTTTGATGTGATGGGCAGGCAGACCCTGGTGGCATTGCCCCCCCCAGCGTTTGCAGCCCGGGCCTGGGGAGCAGGTTTTCCTACCCTTTTCAAGGAGAAAAAAAGGGCCCCCATTCCCCGACTGGAGGTCACAGCAGTAGTGGGGCATTGTCCCTTCTTTTCCCGCTGCAGGGTCAGAGTTTGGTTTAAAAAGAACTGTTTTTAAATCTGTGGTGGCATTGTAACATTTAAAAAAGCCTGGTTTTTTTTCCCCAGTAAAAGATCTTTCAAAAAATCATGTTGTTTTGTTGTTGTTTTTTTTTTGGGGGGGGGGGGGGGGGGGGGGGGGGGGGGAAAACTGTTGAAAATTTAAAAAATTTTTTTAAAAAATTGTTTTACCCTTTTTACTGAGCTCAAAAACCCCTTCCCTCGTCAAAAAAATGTGATAACCCGGGGTTGATTTGAAGCAAACAAATAATCAATAAGGGGAAAAAAAGGAAAAACAACAACCACACAAACCACCACACACATCACTCTTGCCCCCTTCTCTCTCCTCTCCTCTCTCTCTCTTCTGAGAAAACCCCTCACAGGGGATAAAGAAATATTGGGAAAAAGCAGGGATGGGGGGAGAACTTGGGATTTGGGGGGAGGGGCAGTGTAAGTGGGGAGATGTGGGTAGGGGGTTAGTACTGTTTAAAAAGATGGATCTGTAGAGGTTTGAAGGAGCCCATCGAAGGAGAATGCTTAAAGGTGGGAGGAGGGTATTCCAGGCAGTTAAATGTGGGAGAGACGGTGCTGACTATAGGAACTCCTGTATGTCGGGTTTGCATTCTTTTGGTTGGTTGCTTCGGGCAGTTTATGGCAGTTGCTTTGGCTAGTATCTTGCATGTAGTAAAAGGGTTCCCCCTCATTTGCTGGTGAAGAGGTTGACTTCACTCATTGTTTGATTTTTAGCAAGTATTTTCAACTGCTGTTCTTCTAAATCAGGAGTGGCTTTTTCAGATCTAACAGTAGAAGTGAATGTAAGAAGTACATAGTGACATATAAGCATTGTATTGTAAAGATGTAGATGACATAAAACTGAGCACTGGTAAAGAGTCGATTGTATGAAGTATTCACAGAAACAGTTCATGTCTTGGATTGCTTTCAGTAACAGTTGATTGTTCTGTTACATGCACTTGGTCCACGAAAATCAGCTGGGCGTTGATAAAAAAAAGAGAAAAAAAAAGGTGTGCTTGTTTGACATCAGTTTGTTGTAGTTTTGCAGAAATTTACTTCATTTTTCAACATTTATCATTTTTTGGACACAAGTGTACCTATGCTTCTTTGATCCTTTGAAAAGGGTTCTGTGGAACTAGTGAGGCTTTGTTTTCCTCCCATATGAATTTTCCCAAGAATTCTTGAATTATGTTTGTACAACAGTCAGCGATTTGAAAGCAGCGCTGATCAGAATTCTTAGAGTGACTAAACACTTGGTTTTAATTTAGAGGATGAATTCTTTACATGAAACATGATTTAGGAAGTGACATAGCATTTTTTTGTGCATGACCCAGAACTTAAAGTGACAGGCTGGGTAGGCATTTTCACACATACACAGATGCGCACACTGCACACATATAAACAGGCATTATGTCACAATGAAGTAAATAAGCAGATTTTATATTCTTTTTGTGATGCTGGTTGGTAAATGCAAGTAAAGAGATCATACCAAAAGAAAAGGTTTTTATATCCACTCATATCAGTTTGTTTTTATAGCAAATAATGTGTTCCTTTTCAGTTAATCACTTGTGTGCCAACAACATCAAGTTAAGGGGACCCCAATGGGTAAGTCATTTATCAGTTCAAAGAAGTTCCATTTCAATAATATTGGCTTTTAAAGTGTTTCCGCTTAAAATGAGTAGTCTCATTGTCTAAAGTTGCAGGTTGATGACCGGTTAAAGTTGTCTCAAGCTGACTAAAAATGGCATTGAAATGTTTTCAGTTGGTAATGAATTGTTCTACATGAATGGTCAAGTGGAAGTGAAGAGTTAAGATGATAACATGTAACTTTTGTAGTGGAAATTGCAAATACACTTGAGTAGTTTGGTGGACATGGTGAGAACATATCTTTGTGTCTGTTGCTTGGTTATCTGTTGCCAGAGTACAGGAGGTTGGGAAATTTTTTTTTTTTTTGCGTTTTCAGTCTCCGACGGTGTGCGACAAGGCCATGGGACCGCATAAAGGTGGCCAACATTCTGTGGGATGCAGGCTGGGACATCTCTCAGCCGACCAACGTGGGCAAGACCCAGTCTCATTAGCTCTTTGTCAGGGTCAGTTAGTGGTAACTATTAGTTGTCTTCGTATTTTCCCATTTGAAGAGTTGGTAGAGTAGAGGACAGTGTTTTGTATTTATCATTGATGAAGCATCATAGTAATACTCTGTATTTCTGTTTTCTATATGGTGAAGTTCGAACCTTGGCGCCACACCAACAAACTGTGCTAAACCCGAAGTATAATGGTTAGGGTTTGGAATTTTGTTTTATGCTACATGAGCTTCGTCCAAGGGTAACTACACTGTTCTTTGCTTGATCTTTTTAAACTATATGCGGCTCTTTTGTGTAGACAAAAAGTGCAAGAAATGCAGAGCTGAAATACTGACTGACAGTTCCAGGATGACCTAGAATCACAAAGAAGATAGTCTTTTTCCCAGATGGAAGCACGGCCGACCGGGACTGGTTTACTGGAGAAGATGGATGTTTTGGGGAGGGTACTCATAATTTGTAGGCCCTTGCGGCCGGTTGGCTATAAGCAACATTCTTTCTCTCCATCTTAATTAAATGGCTAGAGCACATGCATGTGGAGCTGACGCACGTGAGTTTGAACCTATCCCAAAGGGCAGATTTTTTTCAGCTTGAAAAACCTGTTGGTTTAGCTGTAAATGGATGGGTACCTGCTTCAGTTCGGGAAGTTGAAGACAGCAGAGGGAGTGGGATGTGCTCCACCGTCCAAATTAATACTGTGACCCTCACACAATGAATCTCAAATTGTTGCTGCCTATGGTCATTAGACTATGGAACATTTAAACCATATCCCTGAACTTAAATGTCACAGCTGCCTGATCACCCTGATATCTATGCAGTTGGTCATCAGCTCTGTAATTTTGCACATTTCCTGCTCATTAGGGTGAGGGAAGTTTGGCAAGCTGCACATGTTTAACCACACACCTGTGCCAGCACAGGTGTGCACACATGTTTGAGACATTTTGCATGCATGTCTTAATTTGGCTTGGGCCCATGTACACTCGGGTTTATCAGTGTAAGATATATGGAGGATTGACGTGTGTGCAGGTGAACTTCAAGCTTGTGGAACTGCTGGTGCAGCAGGGTGCGGAGATCCCACGGAGAAGAATGAGGAGGAGAAGAACTTGCTGCATACCCTTGCTGAGCAGTGTTGCCCCACCCCTATGACACCGCTGCTGTACATCCTGGCAGGACAGGTGACCAGGAAGGGAGAATGGGCAGTGTGTGTGTGTGACAGTGTGCGCGCGTGTGTTTGTGTGCGTTTCGTTCTGTCTCTTTTTCTTCTGCCCCATTTCCCTCGCCCTTCCACCCATTATTACCCTAAGGATTTGTTGCTGAAACAAGTGAAGTGGCGTATTACTGATGTAATTCCTAAGGCATTAATGTGAGCTTATTGAGCTGTTCATTGAAGATTCAAGGTCGTTCACATTGTTTATAGCCCAGTTCACTGCAATAGCCGTATCAAGGTTGTCACCTCTTGGAGAGATACACACCCCACACAATTAAGGACCATAGTGTTGTGTTAAAAATTAAAACAGCTGTCCTGTTTACATGCAATTTCGCTATGTTTTGTATACAGGTTTGGTGAAAAATATATTCAAGGAAAATCTAAAGATGAAGTTCTTCAGCGCTTAGTGTACTAATGGTTGTAAACAGTATGTTATCTTGGTGTGCGTTGATCCAAAAAGTATCAGCTTAAGCTAATTCCACAACTGACTTTGAAATTTTGACATCCCAATACCTTAGAGCTTTAGAGGGGACTAAGGGCTCCGAAATATTGAAGATACAGGTGAGAGAACATGTATTTGTGGCAAAGTATGCTGCATGGGAGAAACTATTTGTATTGGAGTTCTTGGAAGATCAGAGATCCCTCTGCTCATTACAGTTTGATTGCAGGTGAAAACAAATCTCCCCCCCCCACCCCCATGATATAGAAATTTGTAGAGACCCTCTCCCTTCCCTTCCCTCAGCCATGCTTTTTAAAAAAATTGGAAGATGTGCACACACAATTTGTAGAAAACTTGCGTAATTTAATTGAAGAGTACAATAACAGCAGTTTTAAGGTAGACAGGTCTGAAATGGGGAAACACCGATCACCAATGGCAGGGAGAAAACGGGGGGGGGGGGGGGGGGGGGGGGGGGGGACCTTAAACCAACGAAAAACATTGCTGTTACCATCAATATGCTGGGAGTAACAATTTGGCAGACACTCTTCTGTTTGCCAGTAATGCCTCAAGGGAACTACTTTCTTGCAGCTGTGTGTGCTTGATTAAGAATCCCCAGTTCGCTTACTGCTCACAGATTGACCCTGGAACTGTTTTGCACGTGACACTGTCTTACAGAGCCATTCAGAACCTCGGGGACCAGAAGAAGACGGCAGTAGGTGAGGAGAAGATGGAGGTGGACGCAATCACGGACGGGGCAGGCGATGCCAAGCAACACGCAGATACCTGCTGAGCCTCGTCAGAGCCTGAGGGATGCCTTGAAAAAGATGGCAGCCGACACTGACTTTTTGGGCTTCACCCTTGTTGAGAGCTTGCCAGGTGAGTTTGGATCAGTACATGGGATGCAGATGTTAGTGGATTTGTTCATATGGAGGGTGATTTGCCCATGGTCAGCGGTTTTTGTTGTGGTTATGTTATTGTTGTGTGTGTGTTTGAGGACAAATGTTTTTCTCTTGTATTTATCTTTTTTTCCCCCATCTTGTCTTTGATACGTTCTACTCAGTGGCGTACCCCCCCAGCTGGTCATTCCTTCCACAACTAACATACTCACAAACAGGCTTCCCCCTGATTCTGCCCCAGCAGCAGTGGTCCATAGGGACCCCTCGTATCAGATCATTTGAGGCAACACAGCAGAGGAGACAGTGGAGTTGTGCTGAGTCACTTCAGTGATGTTAGTGTTGCTGTTCTGTCACAACGTAAGCAGGCATCATCAGGGAACCCCTATCCTGGCAACAGTAATTTTTACGAGCCAGTTGCCTTATTCAATGGCTGTTGTTGGCTTTGCTTTAGCACTGATTTCGATGACAACCCCTTGTTGACACTGGGATCGGCTTGAGTTTGTGCTATGAAAGCAGACTGAGCGAGCGAAGTCTTTGTTTTGTGAGTGGAAAAAGCTTCTTTTTTTTTTTTTATTGTTAGTGTGAAAATGTTATCTGAATTGCAAATTGATTCTCAAGGATATTGCTACTTACACATTTTATCTTATGAAGAAGACGCATTTCTTCAGTGTTGTAATATTATGTGCTCTTGAAATTTTCCTTTTGAATGATGGTGCATTGATCTTATTTTTACAGATTAATTTGTGTGGTGTTAATGCGGAGTTAAAAAAAAAATTTAAATTCAACTGAAAGGGGAAAAGGGGGGAAGGAAGCAAGGCCCCCCCCCATCCTCATCCCCCATCCCCCCTTTCCCGTCCTTGTTCCCAGTCTCCCGTAAGACGCGGTGACTTTCATCCATTTTCAGCTGTTAAATGTGTCTTTGAGTATAAGGATTTTGATTTCATTTTTTTTTTTTGTGTGTGTGTATTTTCTTGCACCCCTTCATTACTTCAGTTTGTACAGATTAAGAGAGGGTGGGGGGGGGGGGGGGGGGGGGGGGGCGACAATAAAATAGTAATAAAACTGTTAAAGCACGGGAATATATATATAACGAAACTGTTCGTAATGCACATTGCCTTGCATTTTTTCATTGTGCAGCTCAGAATATGTTCCTAAAGAGAGGAAGGTGAGAGTGAACAGTGCAGGTGTGTTTTTTGTTGGTTTGAATGACTCTGCCTTCATAATATTTGAGTGTATTATTTTGCGGTGTACCGGACCTACAGGTACCAGATATCCAGGTGTGAACCGTTGTGGACAATGATCAGAGAATGGACGTGATTTCATCCAAGCATTGATCGATGTTTCTGGTTCAGATGTTAATGCTGCTGTGAAAGAAAAAGAAATCCCGGATGCAAAGAACCCCCATATGTCACAGAGGGTAAATGTTGGGTGTCAGGTGTTTGACTGGAATGGATACCTTCCTTGTCAGGCAAAGGAGAATCTTGCCCCAAGTACTTTATCTCGTGTACATATGTCTATTTTAATTATTCTTTTGTGCATGTTCAGAGAGAGCAAGGTTGAATAAAAACCCGGAAAAGTGCAAATGAATGAGGGGCGGTTTTTAAGGAAAGGAAGCAAGAACCTGATTTCAACCTTACCTCCAAGTTAAAGTTTTCAAGAGGATTTGCTCATAGAAAAAAAATATAGATGATTGTGTAAACTAAAGTGATTTTTAAAAAAAAAGAAAAAAGATGAAAATAAACTGATTGCTTTTTTTCTCTTTCCCCAGCATGGATCATGCAGAGAAAGGCATATGTGTGGTTCATCATGAACAATGCTATATAAAACACTGACACAAACAAGTTTTTTTTACCCCGTTGCAGGGGTGGGAATTCCCCTCGGATCCCTCGGAATTCCGCGGTAGAAGACAAAGTTTTTCCTCGGATTTGAAATGTTTTTCCTCGGAAAATGAAATTCGCGGAGAAGGGCCTACCTCTTGTTCGGTTACGGTCGTTTTCGGTAATCAGATGGCCTGTCTAGCAGGATCAGTAGGCCTATATCCGGCGCTAAGAACTGTGGGATACATTCAAAAATGGCGTACCGACGAGAACATCGTAAAGCGCGGGCTTCAGAAATTTGACGAGAGCAACATAAAAAATCATGGGATGGGAGTGGATGGAGAAGACAGCAGACAACAAAAGGGTTTTGTTTTACATTCATGAGAAAAATTCGGCTCCTGGGCTCGCTTTTGTTCTCTGTGTGAAAAAGAGTCAACTACTCCCGTCGTGGGCTTGTTGCACTGCAAAACCAGTGAAATGGATATCCCGTAAACCGAAAGAGGCATCATTTCCCAATGTTTTTTTTTCGAAGTAGGGTGAGTATTTTTGTAATGTTTGCATGTGATCTATAGATGAAACCGTTTCCAAAAAAAAATATTTTATGCTCTCTGAATGTTTATTTATTTGCCCAAAATACACCAGATTGCCCCAGATATGCATCCCTTTAAAAAAAAATTTTTCCGGGGGGGCATGCCCCGGACCCCCCTAGATTTCCTCTTTTTTGTCTGTTACCAGTTCCCACCCCCGCAGTTGACAACACATTTCCCTTTGTGGTAATGTGTGTGTCAGGTAAATACACGCAAGTCACATGATGGTCCCGCTGTCAGACGGAGATGCCAGTGAAGGAGAACAATGTGGAGATCAAGCACCCAGGCTTGGCTCTCATCCTGCGCTACAAGCCAGATTGGAGAAGAGGAACCTGAGGGATCAGAGCCATTAGTCATGGGGCACAAAACAATCGTCCAGCAAAGTTGAACTTTTGGTAGGTGGGTGTGTTTTTGAGATGAAAAAATTCTTCGCTAAATTTTGTGTATTTGGCATGTAATTTTTTTTTCATGTGGTGGATTTATCTGCATGAAATATAGTTCTTCTCTCTGCGGAATTACTAACATGCATGTATATCGGGGGAGTTTGCATGTTTCTGCTTTAGCCATCATGTCGTTTTCCCGCAGGAATTTTGACCAGGGGCCCGCTAAAATCAAACTTGCTAAAGTATGAAAACGTGGCTGTTTGATTTTTAAGGACAGCTGCCAACATTTGGTTTTGCTTGTCTCTGTGTGCATTGTTTCAGCCATTTCAGTTCAGTTAACTCTCTTGACAAGTGTGCGCCCGCTAGCCCCCAAACCCGGAATCACACAGCCAAAAGGCTGAGCGCCTGCCAGCGTCGGTTAAAACACGTGGCAACAGTGGGCACCGCCAAGTTTCTCATAGAAAAGGAAGTCTCGCGAGAACGTGACTTCCTTTTTCCTGGAGCCATTCACTTCCGTTTGCAAAAAACCGCGAGTCGATACTTGCTGTAGTTCTCGAGTTATGAATTTTTAAAGTTTTGTGGTCGAAATGCTGTTTTTCGCCATGGCTAACCTTGATTTCTGCTGTTCCATAATGAGATTTAGTGTTGAAGATACTGTGATTTGTAGGATTTTCGGCATAAGTCTTAGTGAAAGTGCTGGGTAATGAAGCTTACAGTGACCTAGATTTCGACTGGGATGAGGTTCCAGATGCAATAAACGGTTCGGAAGAAAGTTCTGAAGAAGAAGATTTTTTTTCATGAGTAAATGGCTCATGTGACATTCTTCAAACTTATGATATAGCAACATATATATTCATAGAAATTATTTTCATTTCATTATTTCCTTTCCTCTCTTTTAAATTAATTTTTTATTGGGTAGCCATGTTCAAATTACGGAGTTACTTATCTTACGATGGTTTTCGGCGTAACTAAGCTCAGGTAAGTGCATACTGAAGAGGGTTAATGTCTGCTTGAGCTGTTTTTATTTCCATAGAACTTGGAAAATTGGGAGAATAAATAGAGATGTTAAAAGAGGGGAAAAAAACAACTGCAACAACAAACAGAAATCTTTCCCTGATTAAGACTGTCCAGCAAATGCAAAACGTTACGATTTCCACATGTTTATTAACATTTTCTTAGTTGATGTTATATACTGGGTAGAAGGACAATCAATAAATGTTAAAACGAACAAAAAAAAGAGAAAAATTGTACAGTTTTGTGGGGTATGAATGAATCGCATAAATGTACACACACAAACAGTGGGCTTTTTCCTTCTATTTTAGATCATGATTATAGTTTAATGGCTTTTTATTTTCTTACTATCTGTTTTTCTTTACTTGAAGATTTATGACAAGATGAAAGATATAAGATGGGTAGCACACTGGCATTTTGTTAGTTACTTTGTTTTGTGAAGATCATTTTCGATTTATTCCATATTTTTGTTTCAGAAGTCTTCAGAATAAATGCCTATGAAAAAAGTTTTCTCCCTCCCTCTATCTCTCTCTGTGTATTTAACTTGTCAAAAACTTTTATGATCCCCTAGCCAGCTGTGATAAATTTCAGTTTGTGGAGTGGATGGGACCAGTATGATGATCAAATTCCAGGATTAATGAAATTACACTAATTTATTTTCAGGAATGGGGACCATTTCCACCACTTCCTCCCCTGTGTTTGTTTTTTCTTTCTTTCCATATCCTGTAGATGGTTCAACCCCTTTTTTTCTTGTCTTTTTTTTTGTTTTGTTTTGTTTAATTGGCGCCATAATTCTGTCAAACATGGACGTCTGTTAATCATGGTTTTTGTGTTTCAGGTTGAGAGAGGGGCAAATCCCAATGTGGTGTTCAATATGAACACTTACTCCGAGTTACCGCAACTCAAACTCCTTGTCTTTGGTTGGCAATGTAAGCATTGACCTTGTCATTTTTGATAAATGATGAACATTTCTGCTCATCTTGTGCTTCAGGCGGCCCTGGTTGAGATGCCTGAGGCTCTTGTCAGTATGAATTGTCTCCATATCTTCTGAAGTGCTGTGTCTGTGATTTCCATTTTGTTTTCATTCTCGTGATAGCTCTTTGTTCTTCTCTCTTGTTTGGTTAACTGTCATGCACTGTTTTTCTGTCTTTGTCATCAGTGCGCTGGTCATTGTTGCAGGAAGTCTTTTTAAGAGGGTTTTGTTTGTTATTTTGTCTTTCCAGTTTAAAATGTTGCAGCCCATCTGTTGTGATCTGGTAAAGTGATCACTAGATTGTATAGTGTATTAAGATTAGTTGAAAGATAGTGGTGAATAAATTGTCACAGTTATTCATTCAGAGTAATGAACTCGTAACCTCTGCCCCTTGGATCGCCACTGTGGCCGAACGCGATGCCTTTCGTATCCTTGTAACGCCCGCTGTGGCCGAAATACATCGATACTGTTTGGCTGCCCCTAGCAGGACGAATTTTTCCCACAATGCTTTGCGGCGTTATACAGTGACGTAGTTCCGGTTTCCAACTTCCTTCCAGTCCAAACAGTGCGTTTTTTCATGGAGGACTTTGGTCGCAGTGATTTTTTTAAGTTGAGAGCAAGTTTGTGATCGAGATTTTCGCTTCGGCAAGATGGACGATGAAACTGTGGAGATGTTGGCGAACATTTTTGGTGGCGTTGACAGTGATGAGGAGCTATTTACTGGCTTTAGATTAGAAGAAATAGTGAAAGGAGAGGAGTCCGATGTCGATTTTGGTGGCTGATGGAGGCGATCTTGGCGAAAATCTTAACATTAACTACGCCGATTACGATGGCGTTTCATGCAGTTTGGTCAGTAGTGTTGAACTTAGCATAATTTTTTTACACCATTTTATCAACAAAGATATAAGCTTTGATGCATGTGGAATTTTACTTCAAAATGTTAACTTAATTTTGGAGCAAATAAAACTATTTATGACCAAGGTTTGTATTTTTTCTCAGCCCTGATATGGCCCTTTGCGGTCGGCTGGGCTATAAGCAACATTATCTTATCTTATCTTGTATTTTTTCTGATTTTTTTAATTTAACATCAGTACATCCAATTTACGGAGTTACTTACCTTCCCTTAAGATTTTGATACTAGTAAGCACTAGATGGTCCAAGGAGCAAAGGGTTAAAAAGGGTGTGACGATAACGCCTTCTGACTTCATGATGGGGAGAATTTTGGCCAGCCATTCTATTGCTTCTCTGACTGGTGACAAGAAGTGGACCCTATATCTTGCGCTGTCATGCTTTCATCTCGTGTCTTCCCTATCTGTGAGTGGCAGCGACATGCTTCGAGGCCTTGATCGAGTATGCACATCAAATGTTGGCTTCAACTCATCGCAGAAGAATGTTTACAGCATCTCCTCAAGTTCATGCTTTGTCCTTTCACAGCTTGGGAAAGGGGTTTGAGGTCAGGTACCATGTGTCAGAGAGGTCGAGAAGGCAAGGGTGAAGATGCTGTATTCAGTTTCCCAAGTTTAATTATCTTTAACGTTAAACAAGGCGGCTTTTCCTGGATACTGGTCTTTGCCTTCTGCCCAGAGGCACAAGTCATTCAGGAAATTGGAAATCCAAGTCTGATTTATTGGAAGAATAGCAGGGATTACGGGCCCCTGAGAACCAAAAAACAAGTGAGAGTGCATGAATATGTGCTGATGAATGAGGTTTGAATGTAGTTTGTATTGGGGGAAAACTGTTTCTAATATTGTGGCAACTAGAAATATCCCTCTACTCTCTTTTGTGTTGATACGACATAATTTGGTAAAAAACACCCCACCCCCTCCCGTTTCCACTCCCTGCTTTTAAAAATTGGTTTTGTTATATCCTTTGTGGAAAAGTACACTGATCATAGTTGAAAAATTTCCCATCAGCAGTTCAGTGTGAAAAAGTATGGCTTTGCTTTTTGAAGATTGCTAGTAGGCCATTCTCCACCTCTGTGTATGTGTGTGTTGTTTATGAACAAAGCGCGCGCAACACACCACACACCACCACACGGCAAAGCATCGTTGTATGTAAGAGGAGGGGCCCCAGTAAAAATTAAAAAAATAAAAAAATGCTGTTGAGGGTTCCTGTCGTTAGTTTGCTAGTGTAGGATGGGAACTTGTGGTAGGAAAAGTATTCACAATCTCCACTTTGTTAAAGGCACCACAACTGGCCTTGGTCAAGCTGTTCTGAAGTATGATGCGACCCAGGGCGTGGATCTCAAAAAAAATAAATCTCTTGCATTTCCTTGTTGGAGACAGGAGTGAGTCTATATCTCATCTTTCTCTCTCTCTCTCTTCTCTCTCTTTGCATTTATAGCATGCATTTTGTTTGTTTTTGGGTTTTTTTTTTAATATTTGTTTTAAAAGCATGAATTTTTAGGGACTAAGTGATACCTCTGTATGTGACTGTATGATCCTTGAGGGTGAATTTTGTTTTTGTTTTTTTTTGTTCTGTTCAATGGAGAGAGGCAGTGAGAAATATGGGGAGTTTGTTATTATACTCCCTGTTTGGCTAGTTACTTACCATGAGACAAAAGGGATTTACGGCAGTTAGTTGCTCTGCCAGGCGAAGTTTTTGTGTGGCTAATGCAGTGATAAGACAGTCACGTGGTGCCCAACCACTTCCGCCGTAGGGAGAAGCCAGTGTAAGTCTCCCCCTACGTCATTCATCGAGGCCTGGCGCAAGGTAACCCCAGAACCTTGGCGCTAGCGGGGAAGGTAGGGCGGGCATTAGAGTCTGACATGGTAACAGAGCTGCCAACCCTTCTGGTTTCGCCCGGGTTTTCTTCGGTCAAATTAATTTCTTCCCATCTTCTGGTCAATCGGTATTTCTTCCGGCGAAAAAAAAATCTGAAATCTTCCCACCATCCATTTCAAAAGTAAGCGCTCAGGGTTGCACAATAATAGTGGGGAGTAGCTCAAGTCGCTCGCTTTGAGACAAAGCTAGCCCAAAGTACTGGCCTACTGAACGCTCAGTCTGACAGTCTCTCAGTCTCTAACCCCTTGTGTTCAACATGGTCGTCTGCTACTTGAGGGGACCCAAGTGCGTGTGGGAGGGGTGTCTAGCCTATCGCGGCCCTTTTTCGTTTTCACGCTCTTTTCGACTAGGGGAAAAAGCGCTGTCGCAAACGAAAGGCACGAAAACCCCGGGAAA
>CM031605.1:54481240-54601240 GCA_018398815.1 Conus ventricosus
AAATAAAAAAAACAAAAAAACAGCAACTTTCAGAAAGATATGATTGAGAAAAAAAAGTTCATACTAAAACAAGACCTCAGGGGCATCTCAAACCAGGCCCCGGGCCGCCTGAAGCACAAGATGACAGAAATGTTCATCATTTATCAAAAATGACAAGGTCAATCTTACATTGCCAACCAAAGACAAGGAGTTGTGAGTTGCGGTAACTCGGAGTAAGTGTTCATTTTAAACACCACAATTGGATTTGCCCCTCTCCCCCAAACCTGAAACACAAAAACCATGATTAACAGACGCCCAAATTTTTTGACAGAATTATGGCGCCAATTAAAAAAAACAAAACAAAAAAAAAGACAAGAAAAAAAGGGGTTGAACCATCTACAGGAATTGGAAGAAAGAGAAACAAACACAGGGGGGGAAGTGGTGGGAAATGGTCCCCATTCCTGAAAATAAATTAGTGTAATTTCATTAATCCTGGAATTTGGATCATCATACTGTCCCACCCAAACTCCACAAACTGAAATTTATCACGCGGGCTAGGGGATCATAAAAGTTTTTTGACAAGTTAAATACACAAGAGAATAGAGGGAGGGAGAAAACTTTTTTCATAGGCATTTATTCTGAAGACTTCTGAAACAAAAATATGGAATAAATCAAAAATGATCTTCACAAAACAAAGTAACTAAAAAAATGCCAGTGTGCATACCCATCTTAAAATCTTTTCATCTTGTCATAAATCTTCAAGTAAAGAAAAACAGATAGTAAGAAAATAAATGCCATTAAACTAAATCATGATCTAAAATAGAAGGAAAAAGCCCACTGTTTGTGTGTGTACATTTAATGCGATTCATTCATACCCCCACAAAACTGTACAATTTTTCTCTTTTTTTTTGTTCGTTTTAACATTTATTGATTGTCCTTCTACCCAGTATAATAACATCAACAAAGAAAATGTTAAAAAACATGTGGGAAATCGTAACGTTTTGCATTTGGCTGACAGTCCTTAATCAGGAAAGATTTCGGGTTTTGTTTTTGGGCAGTTGTTTTTTTTCCCCTCTCTTTTAACATCTCTATTTATTCTCCCAATTTTCCAAGTTCTATGGAAATAAAAACAGCCAAGCAGACATTAACCCTCTTCATATCACTTACCTAGCTTAGTTACGCCGAAAACCATCGTAAGATAAGAACCCGTAATTTGAACATGGCTACCCAATTAAAAATTAATTTAAAAGAGAGGAAAGGAAAAAAATGAAATAAAAATAATTCATGAATATTATATGTTGCTATATCATAATTTGAAGAATGTCACATGGGGCCATTTACTCAGAAAAAAAATCTTCTTCTCAAACTTTCCTTCCGAACCGTTTATTGCATCTGGAACCTCATCCCAGTCGAAATCTAGGTCACTGTAAGCTTCATTACCCCAGCATTTTCACTAAGACTTATGCCGAAAATCCTACAAATCACAGTATCTTCAACACTAAATCTCATTATGGAACACAAAATCAAGTTAGCCATGGCGAAAAACAGCATTTCGACCACAAAACTTTAAAAAATTTATAACTCGAGAACTACAGCAAGTATCGACTCGCGGTTTTTGCAAACGGAAGTGAATGGCTCCAGGAAAAAGGAAGTCCCCGTTCTCGCAGACTTTCCTTTTCTATGAGAAACTTGGGGGTGCCCACTGTTGCCCACGTGTTTTTTACCGGACCTGGCAGCGCTCAGCCTTTGGCGGGGTGATGTCCGGGTTGGCGCTAGCGGGCGCACACTTGTCAAGAGAGTTAACTGAACTGAAATGGCTGAAACAATGCACACAGAGACAAGCAAAACCAATGTTGCAGCTGTCCTTAAAAAATTTAAACAGCCACTTTTCATACTTTTAGCAAGTTTGATTTTAGCTGCCCCTTTCAAAATTCGCGGGAAAATCGACATGGATGGCTAAAGCAAGAACATGCAAACTCCCCCGATATACATCATGTTATAATCCGCAGAGAGAAAAACTTAAAATTTCATGCAGATAAATCCACCAGCAGAAAAAAAATTACATCCAAATACACACAATTACGAAGAAATTTGCATCTCAACAACACACCCACCTACCAAAAGTTCAACTTTGCTGGACGATTTGTCTGTGCCGCCATGACTAATGGCGTCTGATCCCTCAGTTCCTCTTTTCCAGATCTGGCTTGTAGCGCAGATGAGAGCCAAGCCTGGGTGCTTGATCTCCACATTGTTCTCCTTCACTGGCATCTCCGTCTGACAGCTGACCATCATGTGACTTGCTGGTATTTACCTGAGCACACACATTACCACTAAAGGGAATGTGTTTCAACTGCAGGGGGGGAACTGGTAACAGACAAAAAAGAGGAAAATCTAGGGGGGGGCCGGGGGCATGCCCCCCCGGAAAAATTTTTTTCTTAAGGATGCATATCTGTGGGAATCTGGTGTATTTTGGCAAATAAATGAAACATTCAGAGAGCATAAAATATGTTTTTTTGGGCACGGTTTTCATCTATAGATCACATGCAAACATTACAAAAATACTCACCCACTTTGAAAAAAAGAACATTGAAATGGATGCCTGCTTCGTTTACTGGATATCCATTTCACGGGTCTGCAGTGCAACAAGCCCAAAGACTGGAGTAGTTTTACTTCTTTTTCACACAGAGAACAAAAAGCGAGTCCAGGAGCCAGAATTTTCTCATGAATGTACACAACCTTTCGTTGTCTGCTTTTCTTCTCCATCCACTCCCATCTCCATGGATTTTTTATGTTGCTCTCGTCAAATTTCTGAAGCCCGCGCTTTAAACGATGTCTCGTCGGTACGCCATTTTTGAATGTATCCCACAGTTCTTAGCGCCGGATATAGGCCTACTGTATCCTGCTAGACAGGCCATCTGATTACCGAAATCGACCGTAAACCGAACAAGAGGTAGGCCCTATCTCCGCGAATTTCATTTCCGAGGAAATAACATTTCAAATCCGAGGAAATCTTTTGCTTCTACCCGGAATTCCGAGGATCCGAGGAGAATTCCCACCCCTGCAACTGGGGTATACTTGTTTGTGTCAGTGTTTTTATATAGCATTGTTCATGATGAACCACACAGTATGCCTTTCTCTGCATGATCCATGCTGGGGAAAGAGAAAAAAAGCAATCAGTTTAATTACATCTTTTTCTTTTTTTTTTAAAAATCACTTTTAGTTTACACAATCATCTATATTTTTTTTCTATGAGCAAATCCTCTTGAAAACTTTAACTTGGGAGGTGAGAGGTTGAAATCAGGTTCTTGCTTTCCTTTCCTTACAAACGCCCCTCATTCATTTGCACTTTTCCTGGTTTATTCAACCTTGCTCCTCTGAACATGCACAAAAGAATAATTGCAATAGACATTGTACACGAGATAAAGTACTTGGTGCAAGATTCTCCTTTGCCTGACAAGGAAAGGGTATCCATTCCAGTCAAACACCTGACACCCAACACTTACCCTCTGTGACATATGTGGGTTCTTTTGCATCCGGGAGTTCTTTTCTTTCACAGCAGCATTAACATCTGAACCAGAAACATCGATCAATGCTTGGATGAAATCACGTCCATCTTCTGATCATTTTCCACACGGTTCACACCTGGATATCTGGGTACCTGGTAGGTCCGGTACACCTGCAAAATAATACACATCAAATATTATGAATGGCAGAGTCATTTCAACCAACAACAAACATCACCTGCACTGTTCACTCTCTACCTTCCTCTCTTTAGGAACATATTCTGATGCTGCACAATGAAGAAAATGCATAGGCAATGTGCATTACGAACAGTTTCGTTATATATATATTACAGTGCTTTATCAGTTTTTATTACTAGTTTATTGTCGCCCCCCCCCCCCCCCCCCCCCCCCCCACCCTCTCTTAATCTGTACTACTGAAGTAATGAAGTGTGCAAGAAATATACACACACACACAAAAAAAAATGAAATCAAAATCCTTATACTCAAAGACACATTTAACATGCATGAAAATGGATGAAAGTCACCGCGTCTTACTGAGACTGGGGAACAAGGACTGGAAGGGGGATAGGGATGAGGATGGGGTGGGGGTCCTTGCTTCCTTCCCCCTTTTCACCTGCAGTTGAATTAAATTTTTTTTTTTAACTCGCATTAACACCACACAAATTAATCTGTACAAATAAGATCAATGCACCATCATTCAAAAGGATAATTCAAGAGCACATAATATTACAACACTGAAGAAATGCGTCTCTTTCATAAGATAAAATGTGTAGTAGCAATATGCCTTGAGAATCAATTTGCAATTTAGATAACATTTTCACACTAACAATTAAAAAAAAAAAAAGAAGCTTTTTCCACTCACAAAACAAAGACTCGCTCGGCTCAGTCTGCTTTCATAGCACAACATCAAGCCGATCCCAGTGTCAACAAGGGGTTGTCATCGAAATCAGTGCTAAAGCAAAGCCAACAACAGCCATTGAATATGGGCAACTGGCTCTGTAAATAATTACTGTTGCCAGGATAGGGCTTCCTGATGATGTCCTGCTTACGTTGTGACAGAACAGGCAACACTAACATCACTGAAGTGACTCAGCACAACTCCACTGTCTCCTCTGCTGTGTTGCCTCAAATGATCTGATACTGAGGGCTCCCTATGGACCACTGCTGCTGGGCAGAATCAGGAGAAGCCTGTTTGTGAGTATGTTAGTTTGTGGAAGGAATGACCAGCTGGGGAGGTACGCCACTGAGTAGAACGTATCAAAGACAAGATGGGGGGAAAAAAAGATAAATACAAGAGAAAAACATTTGTCTCAAACACACACACAACAATAACGATAACCACAACAAAAACCGCTGACCATGGTCAAATCACCCTCCATATGAACAAATCCACTAACATCTGCATCCCATGTACTGATCCAAACTCACCTGGCAAGCTCTCAACAAAGGTGTGAAGCCCAAAAAGTCAGTGTCGGCTGCCATCTTTTTCAAGGCATCCCTCAGGCTCTGACGAGGCTCAGCAGGTATCTGCGTGTTGCTGGCATCGCCTGCCCCGTCCGTGATTGCGTCCACCTCCATCTTCTCCTCACCTACTGCCGTCTTCTTCTGGTCCCCTGAGGGTTCTGAATGGCTCTGTAGAGACAGTGTCACGTGCAAAACAGTTCCATGGTCAATCTGTGAGCAGTAAGCGAACTGGGGATCTTAATCAAGCACACACAGCTGCAAGAAAGTAGTTCCCTTGAGGCATTACTGGCAAACAGAAGAGTGTCTGCCAAATTGTTACTCCCCAGCATATTGATGGTATACAGCAATGTTTTCGTTGTTTAAGGTCCCCCCCCCCCCCCCCCCCCCCCCCCCCCCCCCCCCCCGTTTCTCCCTGCCATGTGGTGATCGGTGGTTTCCCCATTTCAGACCTGTCTACCTTAAAACTGCTGTTATTGTACTCTTCAATTAAATTACGCAAGTTTCTACAAATTGTGTGTGCACATCTTCCAATTTTTTTAAAAAGCATGGCTGAGGGAATGGAAGGGAGAGGGGTCTCTACAAATTTCTATATCATGGGGGTGGGGGGTGGGGAGATTTGTTTTCACCTGCAATCAAACTGTAATGAGCAGAGGGATCTCTGATCTTCCAAGAACTCCAATACAAATAGTTTCTCCCAATGCAGCATACTTTGCCACAAATACATGTTCTCTCACCTGTATCTTCAATATTTCGGAGCCCTTAGTCCCCTCTAAAGCTCTAAGGTATTGGGATGTCAAAATTTCAAAGTCAGTTGTGGAATTAGCTTAAGCTGATACTTTTTGGATCAACGCACACCAAGATAACATACTGTTTACAAACCATTAGTACACTAAGCGCTGAAGAACTTCATCTTTAGATTTTTCCTTGAATATATTTTTCACCAAACCTGTATACAAAACATAGCGAAATTGCATGGGTAAACAGGACAGCTGTTTTAATTTTTAACACAACACTATGGTCCTTAATTGTGTGTGTGTGTGATCTCTCCAAGAGGTGACAACCTTGATACGGCTATTGCAGTGAACTGGGCTATAAACAATGTGAACGACCTTGAATCTTCAATGAACAGCTCAATAAGCTCACATTAATGCCTTAGGAATTACATCAGTAATACGCCACTTCACTTGTTTCAGCAACAAATCCTTAGGGTAATAATGGTGGAAGGCGAGGGAAATGGGGCAGAAGAAAAAGAGACAGAACGAAACGCACACAAACACACGCGCGCACACTGTCACACACACACACTGCCCATTCTCCCTTCCTGGTCACCTGTCCTGCCAGGATGTACAGCAGCGGTGTCATAGGGGTGGTGCAACACTGCTCAGCAAGGGTATGCAGCAAGTTCTTCTCCTCCTCATTCTTCTCCGTGGGATCTCCGCACCCTGCTGCACCAGCAGTTCCACAAGCTTGAAGTTCACCTGCACACACGTCAATCCTCCATATATCTTACACTGATAAAACCCGAGTGTACATGTCCCAAGCCAAATTAGAGACATGCATGCAAAATGTCTCAAACATGTGTGCACACCTGTGCTGGCACAGGTGTGTGGTTAAACATGTGCAGCTTGCCAAACTTCCCTCACCCTAATGAGCAGGAAATGTGCAAAATTACAGAGCTGATGACCAACTGCATAGATATCAGGGGTGATCAGGCAGCTGTGACATTTAAGTTCAGGGATATGGTTAATGTTCCATAGTCTAATGACCATAGGGCAGTCAACAATTTGAGATTCATTGTGTGAGGGTCACAGTATTAATTTGGACGGTGGAGCACATCCCACTCCCTCTGCTGTCTTCAACTTCCCTGAACTGAAGCAGGTACCCATCCATTTACAGCTAAACCAACAAGGTTTTCAAGCTGAAAAAAATCTGACTTTGGATAGGTTCAAACTCACGTGCGTCAGCTCCACATGCATGTGCTCTAGCCATTTAATTAAGATGGGAGAGAAAGAATGTTGCTTATAGCCCAACCGGCCGCAAAGGGCCTACAAATTATGATGTACCCTCTCCCAAAACAGTCCATCTTCTCCAGTAAAACCAGTCCCGGTCGCCGTGCTTCCATCTGGGAACAGACTATCTATTCTTTGTGATTCTAGGTCATCCTGAACTGTCAGTCAGTATTTCAGCTCTGCATTTCTTGCACTTTTTGTCTACACAAAAGAGCCGCATATAGTTAAAAGATCAAGCAAAGAACAGTGTAGTTACCCTTGGACTGAAGCTCATGTAGGCATAAAACAAAATTCCAAATCCTGAACCATTATTACTTCAGGATAGCACAGTTTGTTGGTGTGGCGCCAAGGTTCGAACTTCACCATATAGAAAACAGAAATACAGAGTATTACTATGATGCTTCATCAATGATAAATACAAAACACTGTCCTCTACTCTACTCAACTCTTCAAATAGGAAAATACTGAAGACAACTAATAGTTACCATCTAACTGACCTGACTAAGAGCTAATGAGACTGGGGTCTTGCCCACGTTGGTCGGCTGAGAGATGTCACAGCCTGCATCCAGCAGAATGTTGGCCACCTTTATGCTGGTCTCCATGGCCTTGTCGCACACCGTCGGAACTGCACGCAAAAAAAAAAAAAATTCCAACCTCCTGTATCTCTGGCAACAGATAACCAAGCAACAGACACAAAGATATGTTCTCACCATGTCCACCAAACTACTCAAGTGTATTTTGCAATTTCCACTACACAGTTACATGTTATCATCTTAACTCTTCACTTCCACTTGACCATTCATGTAGAACAATTCATTACCAACTGAAAACATTTCAATGCCATTTTTAGTCAGCTTGAGACAACTTTACCGGTCATCAACCTGTCAACTTGAGACAATGAGACTACTCATTTTAAGCTGAAACACTTAAATGCCAATATTAGTTGAAATGAACTTCTTTGAACTGATAAAATGACTTACCCATTGGCTCCCCTTTAACTTGATGTTGTTGGCACACAAGTGATGTAACTGAAAAGGAACACATTATTTGCTATAAAAACAAACTGATATGATGTGATATAAAAACCTTTTCTTCGGTATGATCTCTTACTTGCATTTACCAACCAGCATCACAACAGAATATAAAATCTGCTTAGTTTACTTCATTGTGACATAAATGCCTGTTTATATGTGTGCAGTGTGCGCATCTGTGTATGTGTGAAAATGCCTACCCAGCCTGTTCATCTTCAAGTTCTGGGTCATGCACAAAAAAATGCTATTTCACTTCCTAGAATCATGTTTCATGTAAAGAATTCATCCTCTTAAATTAAAACCAAGTGTTTAGTTCACTCTAAGAATTCTGATCAGCGCTGCTTTCAAGTCGCTGACTGTTTACAACATAATTCAAGAATTCTTGGAACTATTCATATTGGAGGGAAAACAAAGCCTCACTAGTTCCACAGAACCCTTTTCAATGGATCAAAGAAGCATAGAGTACACTTGTGTCCAAAAACTGATAAATGTTGAAAAATGAAGTAAATTTCTGCAAAACTACAACAAACTGATGTCAAACAAGCACACACCTTTTTTTTTCTCTTTTTTTTATCAACGGCCAGCTGATTTTCGTGGACCAAGTGCATGTAACAGAACAATCAACTGTTACTGAAAGCAATCCAAGACATGAACTGTTTCTGTGAATGACTTCATACAATCGACTCTTTACCAGTGGCTCAGTTTTATGTCATCTACATCTTTACAATACAATGCTTATATGTCACTATGTACTTCTTACATTCACTTCTACTGTTAGATCTGAAAAAGCCACTCCTGATTTAGAAGAACAGCAGTTGAAAATACTTGCTAAAAATCAAACAATGAGTGAAGTCAACCTCTTCACCAGCAAATGAGGGGGGAACCCTTTTACTACATGCAAGATACTAGCCATAAGCAACTGCCATAAACTGCCCGAAGCAACCAACCAAAAGAATGCAAACCCGACATACAGGAGTTCCTATAGTCAGCACCGTCTCTCCCAGCATTTAACTGCCTGGAATACCCTCCTCCCACCTTTAAGCATTCTCCTTCGATGGGCTCCTTCAAACCTCTACAGATCCATCTTTTTTAAACAGTACTAACCCCCTACCCACATCTCCCCACTTACACTGCCCCTCCCCCCAAATCCCAAGTTCTCCCCCATCCCTGCGTTTCCCAGATAGTTCTTTATCCCTTCTGTGTATGTTGTTTTCTCAGAGAGAGAGAGAGAGAGAGAGAGAGAGAGAGAGAGAGCATATGAGTGAGTGTGTGTGTGTGTGTGTGTGTGTGTGTGTGTGTGTTGTCCTGTTCTTTCCCTTATTGATTTATTTGTTTGCTTCTATCAAGCCCCTGGTTATCATCATGATTTGTATCGATGGAATGGGTTTTGAGCTCAGTAGAGAAATGGTATTCAACAACTTTTGAAAAATTATTAATTTTCAACAGTATTTCCCCCCCCCCCCCCCCCCCCCCCCCCAAAAAAAAAACAACAACAAAACAACATGATTGTTGAAAGATCTTTTTACTGCGGAAAAAACCATGGCTGTTAAGAAGTGTTACAAATGCCACCACAGATTTCAAACAGTTCATTTTCAACCAAACTCTGCAGCCCTGCAGTCAGGAAAAGAAGGGATCAATGTCACCACTCACTGCTGTGTATCCATCCAGGTCTGGAATAGTGGGGTCAGCTTTTTTCTCCTTGACAAGGTAGGAGACCTGCTCCTCCAGGCCCGGCTGCAAACGACTGGAGGTGGCAATGCTCACCAGGTCATGCCTGCCCATCACATCAAACATAGACCATGCAACCGTTGGAGGAGGACTCTCTGAGGCAACCCAGTTCTATTCGGTCAACCTACTTAAAGCAAGAAATGGGAACATGTTTCATACTTGTCAATAACAGCAAATTCATTTTCACAACCACCAATGAACTCAAAAGAACTCACGCACATCAAGCATTCAACAGACTCTCGTCACTGAAGCAACTGAGTTCTATTTTGAGCAGGCTGTCAATTTCTGTCTGAACTGCTGATTCATGAAAACAATTGCAAAGAAAACTCAAAGAAGTTGCTACTTGGCAAATGTTCTTTCTGTCTGACTTCAAACTATTCCCTGTTAAATCTGATACCTCTTAAGTTGGCCTCATACTTCACTAGTTCCAGACTCACTTCAGACTGTTCCCTGTTAAATATGATACCTGGTTAAGTTGGCCTCATGCTTCCAGACTCATTTCACACTGTTCTCTGTTGAATCTCATAGCTGTTCTTTGTAGAATTTCTTGCACATTCAGTTAGTCTTTATGTCCCAACTGACTGTGGATTATTCTCTGTAAAACCTTAAGTCGAAAAACTGCTGTCATCTCATGTTTAAGGTATAGTGAAAGTTTTACCATAGCAATGTTAGAACATGGCTAGATTTTCCTGATAACCCTCTCATTACAACTATAGCATATTTGTAATTGATACTTGTCATCTACACACCACTTCATGAATCTACCACACCTTGGATGATATAGGAAGATACATCACTACTAATATATCTTAAAATAAAAGAACAAAAATATGATAACAATCATACTTACAATCGTAACTCAAACAGTACACCTCTTTCCCTCCTACTATAAAATACACACTTCCATCTTTGTTGCCCTATCCCAGAACTGCCAAGGTCTAAAAAGCACAAAGTGCTGACATTTCAAGTGCAGCCCTCATGTACAATATCACAAATCACTCAACAGCATTTTCAGTTGCACTTAGCTTTGCGCTAAAAAGACAGACATCCTGTTAGCTGTTGCGTGGTTTTGAACTGACCAGACAAAATTTTTTTTTAAAAAGGCAGATGAAAGAACTAATGAATAAAGCGTCAAATAACCATTACTTTTAGCAATTTCTCTCCTGCTTTTTCTTTAGGTTTTTTTTTTCCAATTCCCTACAGAACAGGGACATTTTGTATGAAGTAGGTCTACAGTGTAAAGATGTACACTACCTCCGTTCATTTTGAGTTGCTGCCAAGTGAATGAGAATGGACACCTCACCTCCTCCCTCCCCATTTTTGTTTTTGGGCATAGCATTTTGTTACAAGTTTAGATGTCAGGGGTGGGACTCTCCATAGAGGAAAAAGAGGAAACAGTCTAGGGGGGTCCGGAGGCACTTGGGAGCTGGACATCTTGCATTAATTTTGTGTGCCATTAGGTTGAAAAGGAACTCCTTTCATCTACACTTGGTCCAAGTCGTGAAAGACAGTAAGTATAGTTGATTTTTATAGCTTTTTGTGTAAAAGAACTGTCGCAGGAAACATTTTCTCCGCGTGAAACAACGTCTCTTCGACGTGTCGCCATTTTTGAAGATCGCAAAACCGGAAGGAAAAAGTTACCAGGTTAACTGCGAATCCAAGTCATTTAAGAATTTCGAATAGTTTGTGGATAAATGACACCCGATGTTTTTGAAGACATGAATCACAGATCACTTCCGCGGGACTGACACGCTGTTACGCGGAATGAACAAGGATGATGATCTACCGCGGAAATCCGCGGATCCAAGGAAAAATCCCACCCCTGGATGTATAATATTGTCAACAAATTTGTTGCATGCTATATGTATTCCCCTCTTCTACACCTAAGGAAATCCACAAAAGGAAAAATAAGCACAAATTTCCATAACTAAGACTTGGAAAACAACCCCCCAAAGTGTTGCCATAAAAGACTTTCAAGTAATAAACTGGCAGACAAACTTTACCTTTCTCGTCTTTGTAGTTGATGTCAGTATCTGGCAGACTCAGCAGATAATCCACAATCCCAGGATGGCCTTTAAGAAAGGCGATGGCTAACGGAGTGGTCTGCAAGCACAATGGAGAAATAAACATCATTTCAAAACATCTTACCTTCAACGCTGGCTTTAAGAAGACTTCTGATATTGAAGAAATAAGGTACCTATTTATGCATCATTTTACATATCCCAGACAAAATGGCAAATAATCTCTCCTAAATAATAACAATTCCAAATATGACTTTCAATCTTACAGATCAAGAGTTCTTTTCTAAAGGCTGTACCAGAAGTCGAGATGATTTACAATTTTTCAACCCATGCCCTAAAGAATGTGAGCCATGACTGTATAATCATATTAGTTTCAGCACTCACGCCAGTGTTATAACAGATCACCAGAAACTTAGAAAAGGATCTGTATCCCTAACACAAAGATTTAATTGTTTTATGCTGAACAGTTCATACTGCAAAGAATCCAACCTTTAAAAGACAAATCACGTAGGTCCAAGCTAAAACATTTGTCAAAAGCAAGTAAAACACTGACTGACATTCAAGTCAGGGAAAGGGACTGAGGAAGGACATATTACCTTCCAGTCGTTCTCCACGTCGTACTCCGCCCCTGCATCCTTGATGAGCAGCTTGAGGCAGTGGTACCAGCGTAAGCAGCAGCGTAGTGGACCAATGAGTTGCCCGAGGAGTCCTTGCGATCTGGGTCAGCTCCCAGATACAGCAAGTAACTGGCCACATTGGTGTTGCCATTGATGACAGCATGGGTCAATGCTGAGCGCTTAAATTTTTGTCTGAAACGAACAAGCAACAGTCTTGAAAGTGCTGCGTTTCAAGTCTGAGGTCCTACTACTTCTTTCCTTCAGCATAATGGGAGGCAAAGTCAGTCCAATCTGTTTATAAGCATAAGGGTGAAACAATGATGCTGTGCTCTATTCAGAATATTAAAAAAACCTACAGAAATTTTATTAAACAAAAGCAAAAAACAAAACAAAAAACACACAGAATGTACAAAACTTTTAAGCAAAAAACTGAACAACAGATTTTTTTTTTTGTACTTTTTTTTTTTTGGTCCCAACCTCTGAGCGACCTCAGAGGCAGTGCACCCCCGCGCTCATTCTGACACCCCGTCCACAGCCACAGCCGATCGGCCCCACCGCAGCCCCGGCACCGGCAATCCACAGGGAGTAGTCAATATCAAGAGGGAACCCACCGGAGGAGACACTGCACTGCTGCCAAGTCACTTCGGTGGTGTTCAGTAGCGCCTGTTCTGATCTAACATACACAGGACACCACCTACTAAGCCCTCTACTGACGACAATAATTGCTTAGTCGCGGAGCCGGCGTGAGTGAGCTCTCCCTCCAGAGGGCACCACCACATGCGTCCAACGACAGCCCCATGGACTCGCGATACCAGTGACCCCGACGGAACCAAACCAAGGCCACAGACGTGGAGAGGACGTCGAAACTGAGGTCACCATGAGAGCAGGGCATGAAGGGTCACAGAACTTGAGAGATTTTTTTTTATTGCTGATCGATGAGGATGAGGATGATTACGATGATGCTACGGATTTCCATTTCGGTCTGAGACTACATGACAGGGCTGTACTCTACGCTTCCTTTTATAATTTATTCCCGGCGTCAACCAGGCCCGAGAGATACAGGCACCTGCAGTGTTGGTCAGGAAAAGGAAATTTTTATTCTAAAATTACGTTTAATCTAACATACTTACCGTGGCTCACTAATGCAATAAGCGGCAGCAATTTGCTATCCCTGCCTCGTATACAATAAAGTCCGTACGGACAACAAAAACCCTTGAAAGGGCCTCGTGCCTTGCGCATGCTCAGAACCATCCTCTTTTCGAGGTATATCAAACCCTGACTGAGAACTCCTGATGGAACCAGGAAGGCGGGAAGGTAGGGAGGGCCTCTGCGTGAGCCACGATAAGTATGTTAGATTAAACGTAATTTTAGAATAAAAATTTCCTTTTAATTACACATACTATACCGTGGCTCACTAATGCAGAGTCGCACTACCTGGAAGGAGGGCTCACCTGGTTACCGCCTGGAGGAGCGAGAAGAGCCGGAGCGTGTGGCGGAGATGGAGTGTTGGGCCACCACAGCTGATGCGATGCCCCTACACCCATCATCGCGCAGACGAGAAACGTCGCGCAGGTAGAATTGGATGAAGGTGCCAGGGGAACGCCAATATGCGGCATCTAACACACTCTGAATGCTAGCATTATGAGCTACTGCCAGCGAAGACGCCCATGCCCTAATCTCATGAGGTCTTGGTGAGAAAACAGCCAAATCCCCTTCAGGTCTCGCGTACGTAGCTTTAATGACTTCTCTCAGCCATCGAGAGATTGAAGAGCGCCTGATGTCCTCCTTATAACCTTCGTTGTAAGAGAGAAACAGGTGGCGCTGCTTGGAGCGAGAAGATTTCATGCTTTTTCCTATACTCCCGCAGAGCGCGCACCGGACAGAGAGTGCGGTCTTCGTCGTCTGGGGCGAGAATAGAAGTGAGAGGAAGAATGGAGATAGTCGGGGAAGGAGAACCTGGCAACTGGTTTTTCGCTAAAAATTCTGGGAGGAGGCGAAGAGATATCGAGCCATCCGGTTCGGAGGCGACGTCCCCAGGCAGGCCACTAAGGGCGTGGACTTCACTGCAGCGCCTCCCTGAGGCCAGGGAAACGAGAAAGACTGTTTTGAAGGAAAGGAATTTCAGAGAACACTCCCGGATGGGCTCGTAAGGGGGGAGCCTGAGGGAGGAGAGGACTAAGAAAAGATCCCACGCCGGGGTACGGTGGGGGCATCGGGCCTCTGTAGGGCTGCTCCTCTGACCAGATCCCGCAGAAGAGGGTCGTCCACGAAGGAGGGGCCCCCTAACTGGCGGAGAGTGGTGGAAATAGCCGCCCTGTGAACCTTAACAGAGGAGGCTGAAAGTTTTTTTTCTCCGATGAAAGAAAAGCTAGGTAGTTCGCCAATTGGCATTGAGAGGGAGAATGAGGTGATACTGCGTGGTTGGAGCACCAAGAGAGCCAGCCATTCCAGTGGACACTGTAGACACTTTGGGTGCCTGGCCTGTGGGCATGTTCCACAAGGCCGATTACCGCTGGGGAGGCACCTTGTGCAGACAGCGCGTCCCGCACAGTAGCCAGGCGTGAAGATGCAGCACGTTTGGATTGCCGTGTGGAATGCCTGACCGTGGCTGAAGCAGGGACTTTGCTTTTAAGGCGAGCGGTATCGGAGGCACGTGAGACAGGTGTAACAGTTCTGGAAACCACGCTTGGGCCGGCCAGCGTGGAGCCACAAGAATAAGCGTGGCTGCGTCTTCCCTTGCTTTGCGGAGAACTTTTCCCAGAATGGGGAACGGGGGAAAGGCATAGCCCGTCAGTCCGGACCAAGGGATGGACAGGGCGTCCACAGCCCACGCTGCCGGATCCGGAACTGGGGAGACATACAGCTGGAGACGGTGGTTGAACCGGGTGGCGAACAGGTCTACCCGTGGTTTGAACCATACAATCCAGAGAGGTTCCAGGATTGAGTGGACGAGAGTCCATTCTGAGGGAAGAACCATGTGCGACCTGCTGAGGGAGTCCGCGAGAATGTTGATCTTCCCAGGAACGTGCTTGGCCGAGATCCGGATTGATTGTGTCTCGCACCAAGGAGAAGCTGTTCCGCCCTCAGGGACAGGGAGTGAGAACCCCCCCCCTTTGCTTGTTGATATAACACGCACAGTCGTGTTGTCGGTGTTGAGGAGAACGTGTTTTCCCTTCAGGAAGGGAAGAAACTCCTTGAGGGCTTGGAACAAAGGTTCCAGCTCCAGCCGATTGATATGCCAGGATCCCATCTCTGGGGACCCTTGCCCGGCCGCCGTCAGAGAGCTGACGTGGGCACCCACCCGGACTGGGACGCGTCCGTGAACAGGTCCTCCTGTGGAGGAGGGGGTGTGATGGGGACTCCCTGAGCCAGCCAGGACTGGGAGTGCCATTGGGCCACCCATGATTGGAACCACTGACGAGAAGGATTGGAAGGTCCCACGACTGCGACGCCTGAGACCAACGCTTGCGAAAGAGGCGTTGAAACCGGCGTTTGTGCAGTCGTCCGAGGGCACTAAGGGGGCCAGGCTCCATCAGACCCAGAAGAGAGGCAGCTTTCTGGCTGGAGCCTGATCCAAGGAAAGGAGATGGGCCAAGAGGTGCTGGAGGCGAACCTGGCGTTGGGGGGTTGGAGAGACCAACCAGTTGGTGGTGTGGAAGGACATGCCCAGAAACTGAAACTGCTGCGACGGGATGAGATCGGACTTCTCCTCGTTGCGAACAAATCCCCGCTGCTGACAGAGGTTTAAAACCTGGAGGGCTTGCTGGGAGCACAGAGTGCTGGATGAGGCAAGAAGAAGCCAATCGTCGAGATAGGCCTTCAGACGAATTCCTTTCTCCGAACATGCAAGCAAAGTTCCCGGGCCACCTTCGTGAAAACCCAAGGGGCCGGGCCTAGCCCAAAGGGAAGAGCCCTGAACTGAAAAACGCGGCTTCTCCACACGAAGCGGAGATACTTCCTGTCCCTTGGGTGGATCAAGAGATGGAAGTACGCATCTTTCAGGTCGATGGATACCGCCCAGTCGCCGGGATGCATGGCATCGCGGATTGACATGGGGTTTCCATCCGAAAACGGAGGACGATAAGAAACCCGTTCAAGGGCGAGAGGTCTAGAACCGGTCTCCATCCTCCAGAAGCTTTGGGAACCACAAAAATGCGGCCATAAAAGCCTGGAGAGGAATGGAAGAGGACTTCCTCTGTGGCTCCCTTGGCTAACAGCAAAAGGACCTCCTGGGCTAAGGCCTGAGAGGCCCCTAGATCCCGAGGAGGAGCGTAAGGAGGAGGGAAAGGAGTGAGAGGAGCTTTACTGCACCCCAAGGAAGACGAAACCCCAACCCGATCACCCGCAGAGCCCCAAGGGCTTGCGGGAAGCCGCTCCCAGGCACTGAGGTGCCTGGACAGACTGCCCACAGGACGCCCTGGGATGAAGTACCCAGGTCGGGGGCAAGTCATTGGGGGTGGGCCGTCTGAGACGTGGGAGCTTTCGGACCCGCCGGCCGTGCCTGAGGCCGACCCTGCTGGGTTGCTTGCCTCGGATCCCCGGGGTCCAAATGACCGTCGTCCCTTGGGTTGAGAGGGACCCGGTGATGAGAAAGGCGCTGGCGCCTTGCGTTTTGAACCGGGGCGGGGGGGAGGGGGACCTGAGTGAAAGGCGGAGGTCACGCCTAATCTCGGCCTGGCTCTTAATGGTAGCCTGTACGTGATTCCCGAACAGAGACCCCGACTTGACTGGCAATGCTCTGAGGGAGGCGCGGGGCAGATGCAGAGCGGGCCACAGAAGATTTCCAATAGGACAGCATCTCTCCTCACTAGTACCGAGTTCAGATGAAGCCTAGCGAAGGCCCAGCCGAATACTTAAGCCCTTCAGCCATTGACTGAATACAGGCTACCACTGCCGCTGGGTCCGCGGACTGGCGGATGGGGAAGGATTCTGAATCAGGATCCTCAAGGGCAGACACTAGTCCCCCTAGGAAGGAATCCATGATTGAGATGGCCTCCAAACCCCTCCTCGCAGACTCTTCCCACTCGGCAAGGCAGCGCTCTGAAAGGGCCACCTGCCTAGCGTGTGATTTCGACCTCTCCTGGACCAGGAGGAGGTCCTCCTGGGAGAGTGGCTTCCGGGATAGTATCATTTGCCAAGAAGGCCTTCTTGGCAAATGGAAGCCTCTCTGGCTTAAGGTAGTTCCCGCACGCCAGCGCACCAGGAAAATCAGGGACAGAACCAGGCGTAAATGTCCTGTGCCTCCGTGCCCCTGACTTTTATTGGGCCCTCCTCATGCAGTCGGCCACCATGTCCGACTCCTTTAGCAGAGAGGAGGGCATAGCTGCCAGTGGGTGAGATCCCAGGGCGAGTTCCGCTCCCGAAGGGCAGGGGGCTCGGACCTCATGAGAGGATGACACCGCCTCCGGGACAAGGGAAGCCAGAAAGGCCACCGAGTCCGGAAGGAATAAGAACCGGGCGACTGGGCCTCTTCCTCTGACTCAGAATCCACCAGGTCGGAGCCACAGACCAAGGGGGTGGCCGCCCTTGGCGAAGCGGTGCGCGGCGAAAGCCCAGGGTGGCCTGGGCTGGCTGATCCCCAGACACTCCGGGGGAGGGATCAGTCACCGGGTGGGCCGAGGGGGCCTGGGGAGGAAGAGGCCTGCACTGGTGGATGGCTGGGCATAAAACCCGGCCACCAGGGAAACCCGGAGCAGGGGCTGTGGAAAGCCCATGGTTGGGGGATATTGCCATTGGGCCCATGGCGGCAAGGCAATGGGCCCTGACCCCCATGTTTGGGGGGCGAGGTTGTGGCTGCTGGGCCCAACCCAGAGTAAAAGGGTGGCCTAATGCGCCGGTCCCCTGAGGGGCGACGGAAATGAGGGCGAAACCCAAGTGTTCTGCCAAAAGAAGGGGCAGTCACACGATGTGTGGTGGGGTAGGGAATACAAACAGGGGCGAACAGAGAGTCAAGACCCCTGAGAGGAAGTTGCTTCCCTTGCATCGCCTACCGAGCGAGAGGGAGCGGTAGCCGAGAGTCTGGGTTCATTGCACCATCCCGGAGCATCGTTGTAGAGTGCTCAAGCATCTTCGGTTGCTGCATGGAAACCGAACTGGTGCAGTAAAACCGCAGCTGAACTGAACACAAGATGCTAGTCACGGGAACGACAGAACCGCAGCCGAGTCGCTCGAGTTAGGGACAAAGGGACAGGATCGACAGATCGCAGCTGAGCCGATCACCGTCACCAAATTGTGGGTTGCGAGAAAGAGCTCCCCGCTGTCACAACAACAGATCCGCAGCTGAGATGAATGTGAAACCCTTGGGAGAAGAAGATAGAGAGAAAGTGATGCTGAAGGGAGAGGAGGTTTTGGCGCGGCTAGAGACAAAAGGCTACCGGCGAGATGCGGAATCGAATGCGAAACCCTTCTTTTACTCTGCCTTAACCAATCGCTTCACGTAGTTTCCTCCCTTAAGGTTGAAAAAACATAAGCAAGGACACCAAAGAACAGCAACAACAATCGATCGATTGCGAGGATAAGCAAAAAAAAATACTTAGCCTGCTCGTGTACACGAGGCTTACGGTAAAGGTGCTGAGAAAAGAGGATGGTTCTGAGCATGCGCAAGGCACGAGGCCCTATCAAGGGTTTGTTTTGTCCGTACGGACTTTATTGTATACGAGGCAGGATAGCAAATTGCTGCCGTTAATGCATTAGTGAGGCCACGGTATGTATGTGTAATTAATCTGAGCAACACTCTCAGAAATGCATCCATTAGTGGATGAAACTGAACTGTGTGGTCCGTCGTACCAACTGAGTCTGCAGCAACTCAACTCTGCGGTAGGAGCGGTCGGGGCAGAAAACCAAATGACTCTGGAGATGGAACAACAGATGTATTTATTTCAGAAAATTACTAGGCTTCGTATCTTCTTTGTTTTTTTTTTTTTCCCCTTGGCGGCGTTTTTACGACTGAGGAAAGACTTGTTCATGCATCATATTATAAACTTTCAGGCTTTGTCACTGTAAGTCAGCTTTTCATCATTTGACAAAAGCAAAATTCAGCTCTTACAGAGGCTTCTAAATAAATCATTTTCATTTTCATATGAAGCAATCAAAATGAGTAAATTCACCTCTATCTGCCAAACTCAATACTGCCTTCACCCCAGATGCAGTGAACGCATTTATATTCAAGCTTTCTTCAAAAAGCTTTCTATAACAAGTGCTGAAATCCAATTTTGCATGGAACATTGCCCTACCATCAGGCTCAACAACCAGAATAAGGATTATCAGGGAGTTGTAGTCTTCATCTCAAACCACAGGAACGTAGCCAAAAGTGACTCCCTTTGCCAGTTCACCAGCACTGGACATATTAATTCAAACTGGTTTTGTTTTATTCACTTCTCCTTGGTGCAAGAACACGCCTCACTTTCAGGTCTGCATTTTTCAGACTTCCTTTTTTTTTTTTTTTTTTTTTTTTTATTGTTATGGATTTCAGTAAGTGCCCATTCCTCCTTTGGGGGGGGGGGGGGGGGGGGGTGGGGGGATATTTCTTTCTTTCTCATGATTGGATGCCAAAAAACCAATATTTACCCCTTTTCTTGAATAACAGGTGACTCAGTTACATTCAAGTTTTCTTTATCTATATTTTTCGTTATCTAAATCTATTATTTAAATGAAAGGAGAAAAAAAAAGATTTTGGACGGACATGCTGCTCTGTACAGACCAATGCCTGCACGAAGTACACTGGACAACTCACCAAACTATTCCACGGATGCCCCACTTGCACCAGCAGACGCACAGTGTCAGGCAGCCCCGCTCAGCGGCCATCATGAGAGGGACATTTGTTCTTGAGGGCAGACACCTGCTTTTTCACATTCACCTTGTTCTTCAGTAGCACCTTTTGGGACCTCCTGCACTCACAAAGCAAATGAATCCTTTTCAACTATTAAGGCTATATACTACATCATACATCCACACTCTATTTGTTTACTGCATATGTGTGTTTCTACAACCTACATTCACGACGCAAATGCATCCTTTTTCAACTATTAAGCTATGTATTACGTCATGCATCCACACTCTATTCGTTTACTGCATTGTGTGTTTCTAAAACCTGCATTCACAAGCGAATGGATTTTGAAAAAAACTATCAAGACTGAATGTTACAAGTCTACAATATATTTCTTTAATACATATGTGTGTTTCAACCTCCTGCACTAACAACGCAAATGGATCCTTATCTCCCCTTGGCACAGAGCATGGTCTTACATCAGGATTTCTATAACAAATTAAATGTAGACCGGGGAACTAACTCTAGCAAATACTACCAAATCCACATGAGTGATCTCCCTTAGTGAGCTCACACCATTACATTGCACACAATCTAAATTTTGCGTTTGCTGTATATAAGTTTTTAACACCTGCACTAACAAAGCAAATGGATTCCCTTTCCAACTATTAGGCATGCACTATATTATATCTACACTACATACTATTACTGTAAATGTATTTCTATCACCTGCACTTACAAAGTAACTGAATTCTTTTTTCCTTCCTTTCCTTTAAAACTATCAAGCTTGGTCGGAAAACATTTTAACCTTCTTTCATCAGCACTTACAGGCAACTTGCTCTATTCCAATGCTGAAACCTGAACGCTGATGCTTTCCAGCATTTTGGCTTGTGAGACTGGTTAATAGATACAAACACAAAAAAGACAAAATGTTCATGTTTGGCTAACTATACAGAAGCAGATAAACTAAACTTACTACATATATGCCCAACTGCAAATCTTCAAGCACATTTTAAAGTATATAAATGCATGCATCCTCTAAATGAATCGTTCATCACAAGTGCAAACATGATTCAAACGTAACCAGACAGGCACCAAATTAATCAACGCTATCCAACAAACACAACTGCTGCAACACATAAACAATGACTACAGACTGACCATGTGTCCATTCATGACAGCCAAATGGATAGGGCAGTACGAGTTACGATTGCTGCGGTTGATGCCTCCAATGCCCCATTTGGCGATAGTAGTATCATCATCACTCTCTGAAAGAAAAAGACATGTGAAAACCAGCTGCATTCTTCTAAGCTCTTTTAAGGACAGTCATAAAGGCTACCAGCATGGAATTCCACAGCATCATCATTCTCATCAAGCAGCATTAAAAAAGAAAAAAAGGTCTCAAACCCTGTGGCCCTTCATGCCATGCTCTCACAGTGACCTGAGTTTTGATTTCCTCTCCATACCTGTGCCCCGGCTGACTCCATGTCAAGGTTGTCTGTCAGTTGGCAAGTTCATGAGCACTGTCGTCGGACAGACATGATGGTACCATTTTGAGGAGGATGCCTAGAGTTGCCAACTCTGCGACAGCACAATTACTGTCATCAGTAGGATGATGTAACATGTGGTGTCCTGCATATGTTGGATCAGAACAGGCGCCACTGAACACCACCAAAGCGATGGAGCAACAGTGCAGTGTCTTCTCTGGTGTGTTGCCTCATGCCTGGACTTTATTCCCAGTGGACTGCTGGTGTCTAGCTGTGTAGGGACAAGCCTGGGTGGAGCTACTGACCAGGAACTCGAATCAGTGGCAAGGGGTTATGCCACTAAAGTGACACAGATGATGAGACAGACGACAGAAAAGAAAGAAGAAGAGTTCATTTACATTTCCAATGCAGTCATGATAATTATGTAGTCAAATCTCATCTGAAAAACTATGTCATCATGAACAGGAGCTAGCATTTTACACAATTTAGCCATGACGAAAACCTCTTTTTGCCTCTTCCGTACAAACTGTTAATATACATGCAATTTTTAAAACTGGCACTAGTACAAGCACAGTAGCTGATGTTTTCACATCCAGTCTGGTCATGATATTTTTGGATGCGAAAAGGCTCCAGTGAACAACTCAAGATTGTGATTTTTTTTTTCAGTTCTCATGTAACTGGTAGGAGGCAGAGTGGAGATAAAGCAAGCGCAAACTTTCACTCAAGAACTTACTGTTGGCAGCAGCATGTCTGAGAAGAACTGTGACGTTGTGCGCTCGCCCTGTGGCACACGCTCTGTGCAGGGGCAAGTTACCCTGTGTATCGACGTCTGTGACACTGGCACCCCTAAAAGCATACGTGCAATCATGAGAACTTTTCTTCATTGGTAAGTATAAAAAAGTATAGAGAAAACAGTGTAATGAAATATATGTACAAGAACACAGATTCCTTTGCTTTTCAGTCACTATTAAGACTTAAAGGGCACTTTTATACAAATCTTGCATTCCTACACAATGTTAAGGACCTCAAACATTCAAAAAGCCTACCACTTGTGAACAAACAAACTTTCCATCAGGCCAGTCTCTATAACAGTTTCCAATTTGAAGAGTTCAGACATGAGCCATGGTGAAGCAATTAATGTCTGGGAGATCGACTTCCATGGAAACAATATGGGAATAAGATGCACTCATGTTTGAGCTCAATATAAACTCTCACCGACTACTTTCTAACTTGAATTTGGCCAGTCCTGTCTTCCTTGTGATCTGTGTACCGTGTACATTACTTGTGAAGTAAGCAAAGGGTTCAATCACAAGACTCAACCGGATCGAAACCCTTAAATTGCTAGGTAGGTGAACATTCTCTTTACTTCTTTGTTCCTCTGCTAGAACTCCCGAGCTTCCCCACTGATGAGATTTTTGCATATGAGATCATTTTAATCCCATCAGTAAAGGTAGCCACATTCCATTTTCATGGACGATTTCCACATCGCTAGAGAGCAAGTGCTTTTTTGATGTCATCCATCTGCCGGCAGAAGATGGCCTCTTGTCTCCAAAAGGTTGAATGGGATAAACGTATGAGCAACATTTGTCACAAATGTTCATACACAGGACTATACTCTCCCTCATCCAAAGGACTGAGAAAAGACTGGAGTCTGCAAAGCCATTAATCCAAAGGAAAAACTTGTTTTGACCTAGCTGTCTTCAGAGGGACTCTCTCCCCCAACCTTGGAACATGAGTCTGATGCCTTCGCCATTTAGCTAACATGGTCCCTATCAGATGAGTGGAGTAAACAGCAAGACTTCTTTATTTCATGTTTGGTAACTTACATGCAGGCATGCTAGATAATGAACCTCCACTGTGAATGCAGATCACCTGGTGAATACAGATCACATACATATGTTCAAGAATGTACCATTCTCATCTGCATTCAGAGGGTTTTAGAAACACACACATAGCTTGCGCAAGGACAAAGACAGGAGACGGTTACTGCCAAAGATTTTTTCTAGCCCACTATAGCACTTACGTCGACACCAATCAGCAACACAACACTTTGTCTAGTGGCATCCCTACAAAAAATGACATACCTATTACAATTATAATTTCTTTCTTGACAATCCGTACAATCAATAACAGCAACTTTAATTTGAAAAACCAACCAACCAAACACACTGACTTTGTGAGAAGAAATTCCAGAGTTTTGTCCCTGAGCAGACGGCTTGCGTATGTGAATGGGTCGCCTGTGGGAGCGGTCCATGAGGTTGATGTCGGGCTCCACCCCAGCAGGCGTGTCAGATACTTCACATTGGGGTTGATGGCAGCGCAGTGCAGTGGGGTAATCTGTCAGCACAGATACCATCGCTTTACCACCAGTTCGACTGATAAACACGGGTGGTACCCTTACCAAAACTAAAACCTTTAGCTCAGTGCAATACATAATACCATTACAACAGACAAAACCACTACACAACTGTCTTATGGAAAGTACTGATTCATCAAAAACAACCTACAAAGAAAAAAAACAACCTGTATATTTTCATGACCCCAGTGTAGGCCATGATTTGGTTATTGTGATGTTTTTTGTTGTTGTGATTGTCTGCCTAAAGATAAATGTAATGGCCATTTTAGAGTTTTGGGTAGACAGTGAGTGGGTAACCAAGAGTGAATACGGTCCCTGGGTGTAGGAAAAAAAGAGTGGAACTCAGGGGTGTTCACCTGCTGAGGCGACTGGATGAGAAATCGTCATTCACTGCTGCACTGTCGAGCTGTCAGGAGAGAAGACAGCAAATGTATTTAATTGTAACTAGGCTTGACCTAGAGAGGGGTTAAGCCCAAGTTGGATATGTAGGCTGCAGTATTGGCTGGTGGCCAGACCCAGTACACTTAGGGTAAGTGGATATGTGGATCCAGTTTTGATTATTGTATAATTCGGCATTCTTTTGTTTTGAGATCAAAATTGAAAACCCCTGATCCACATATCTGGTAGGTAGGTTGTCGTTCGAGAATTCAATGAAAATCGGTGAGTACCTTTATAGTATAATTTTCATTTATAAGTCGTCTGTATAACAGGACCGTATATTGTGGGATTTTGGAGTCCTGAAACAAGTCAGAGAGCAGCAAGTCGCCCCAGTTCAGGAAACACTGACGGAGTCCGATGGACCAGTAGCCTGGGAAGATTTTATTACCCACTGTTATTTTATTTATGCCCGTCGCTCCCGGTGGAGCATAGGCATCAAGACCCTTCGCCATCGCACTCTGTTCTGGGCTGTTTGGTCATTCCAGTCCAGTTTGTCCCTTGGTTTTTCAACTCCGCCTCAGTGTCTCTTCTCCAGCTGTTGCGAGGCCGCTCTTTTCCCCCTTTTCCCTGCGGTTCCAGGTCAGGGCTTGGCGTGGGGTTTGCTGGATGTGGTTCCTGAGGGTGTGTCCGATCCAGCCCCACTTCTTCGCAGTATCTGCTTGGCCACTGGTTCCTGTCCCGCACGTTTCCCACAGATCTTCGTTTCGGCCCTTGTCCTGCCATCGGATTTGAAAGATGCGCCTCAGACAGGTTTTGGAAGAAGTCTAAATTTCTTTGTTGCATCGTCTGTATTGTTCGCCATGTCTCGCATCCGTAGAGCAGAACTGTTTTCAAAATTGGAGTTGAAGATGCGGAGTTTGGTTCTTAGCGGATTCCCCAATGCCCAATGTTCTTGAGCATGACGAAAGTGCTCTTGCCTTGCCGATTCTGGCTGTGACGTCTCGGTCCGTGCCTCCCTTTTGGGTCAACCACGCTTCCCAGGTAACGAAAGACTCCACCTCCCTGAGGGGCTCTCCATCGACTGTAAATGGTGTGTTGGCAGTGGTGTTGATTTTCATCAGCTCGGTCTTCTTCCTGTTAATCTTGAGCCCTGTCCCGGCTGATGTGGTCTCCAACGAGTGGTCTTGTCCTGCATTCTGGCTGTGGCTGTGTAACAGGAGCGCCAGGTCGTCAGCGAAGTCAAGGTCGTCGAGCTGCTTTCCAGAGTGTCCACTGTATCCGTTGTTTCTGCCTGTTGTAGTGGTCTTCATGATCCAGTCAATGACCAGGAGAAGAGGAACGGCGACAGCAGGCATTCCCTGCCGAACCCCGGTCTTCACCTCGAAACTTTCGGACAGGTGGCGGCGGGGGCAATCCTGCAGTTCATGTCTGGTAGGTGCACCAAATGAGGGAGATGATCTTCTCGGGACTCCGTAAGGGCTCACAGCTTCCACAGCATCTCTCTGTCCACACTGTCGAAAGCCTTCTCATAATCTATGAAGTTGATGTAAAGGGGGGGGTTCCACTCCAGCGACTGCCCCAAAATGATGCGCGGGCGGGCGATCTGGTCGGAAACATGATTTGTTCTGCCGGAAGCCTGCCTGCTGGTCTCGGGCTTGGGTCGACGCCTCTTTCATTCTCTCCAGTAGAACCCTGTTGAGAACCTTCCCTGGCGTTGACGGGAGCCATGATCCCTCGTAGTTGCTGCAGTCCCTGAGGTCTCCTTTCTTCGGCAGCTTGATGACGATTCCTTCTTTCCACTGAGCCGGTACCTCCCCTTCCCCAGATTTTGGCTGAAGGGCTGTATAGCATGTTGACAGCTGTCTCTATGTCTGCTTTGATGGCTTCTGCTGGAAATCTCGTCCGGCCTGCAGCTTCCCTTTTTTTCAGAGTCATGTGGCCTTTTGATCTCTGCCTTTGAGGGTTTGTCACAGCTGATGGGCAGGTCTGTCTCTGCAGGTGGGAGTTCTGGGGGTGGGGCAGGGCGGGGGGGGTTCAGCAGCTCCCTGAAGTGTTCTGCCCATCGTTTCAGCTGTTCCTCGGTTGTTGTCAGTGGGTTTCCGTTCTTGTCCTTCACTGGCTTGTCTGTCTGCTGGAACTTACCCGTCAGCTTCTTGGTTCACCAGGTAACAGGTCCTTCAGATTCCCCTGTCCGGCTGCTGCCTCTGCTTGGCTGGCCAGGTCGTCAAAGTATCCCTCTTGTCCTTCTTGATGCTCTTTTTTTACTTCTCCGTTCGCTGCTGTGTGCTCTCCTGTGCCTTTGCCCTAGCTGCTCTTGTTCGGCTCGTGTTCAGTGTGCTTTCTTCTCTCTCCTTGTTTCCAACTTGTGGATGGTGTCGGCAGAGTCCATCTTTGTGCTGGGCCTTCTTCTTGCCAAGGATCTCTTCACATGTGTCATGCCAGACTTCTTGCAGTGTTCCCACTGTGTCTCGATGTCCGTCTCACTGTCTTCTATCAGCTCTTGTAGCGCTGGAACCTGTTAGAAAGGCTGATCTGGAATGCTGTTTGTGTGTCCCTTTTTTCCGGAGCAGTCGACATTGTACCTTGTACGTGTGTTGTTGGTGTTGGTGAATCTCTTGGGGCGAAGTCTAAATTGTTGTTAAAAGAAGGTGGTGGTCTGATGACCGTCAGCACCTCTCATCACTCGTACATCCCGCCATATCTCCTGAATTTGCGGCTAATGCAGATGTGGTCAATCTGGTTCTCCGTGACATGGTTCGGGGATCTCCATGGGGCCCTTGTGGATGCGTTGTGTGGGAAGATGTTCCTCCTATCACCAGTGGTTCAGGGCGCACAGGTCTGCAAAACGCTCACCATTCTCGTTCATCTGTCCCAGTCCATGTGTCCCCATGATGTCCTCGTAGCCTGTGTTGTCCCTTCCGATCTGGGCGTTAAAATCTCCCATCGTATGGTTATGTCATTTGCCTCCTCTTTTGTCTATCGCCGTCTGTAGTTTCTGGGAGAAATCATCTTTCTTCTCTTCTTCCGCATCATTGGTGGAGCATGCACTGGATGATGTTCAGCCTGATGTCATTCTTCTTCGTGGTAAACTTGCTGTGATGATGCGGGAGTTG
This sequence comes from Conus ventricosus, assembly GCA_018398815.1. Classification (NCBI taxonomy): domain Eukaryota; kingdom Metazoa; phylum Mollusca; class Gastropoda; order Neogastropoda; family Conidae; genus Conus; species Conus ventricosus. The sequence continues at coordinate 54,508,713 of CM031605.1, forward strand.
AACAGGGTTTCCCTCCCATGAGTGCCCCTTGTGCCTCCGGTTTCCAGCATCAGGGCCACACCCTCAGTGTGGGGGCTCCATCCTCTGTGTGTCCTGAGTACAGCAGCTGTTCTCCAGAGAAAGTCCAGCTTTTCCCCTGATTGTAGCCACCTTGTCTCACTCAGTCCTAGCACTCCCATCTTGTAGTTTTTCATCTCTCTCGCAACTTGGATGGTTTTTCCTGTTTCAAACATCGTCCTGAATTCCATTTTGGTACTTTCGTTTTTGTCCTGGGGGTTAGAAGGGGAGTCGGCCTTGCAGCTTCCCTTTTGGCTTTCACTGCACGCGTCATAAGTCTCCAGGATGGAGACCCTTCATTGCCAGGTGAATGCTTTGGTTTTATTGTCGTCGTTTCTTCTGTAACTCGTCTTTTTTTACAGGGAGGGTTGTTAGCCCTACGGGAAACCCCTTTATCCCCCGGGGGGGTGGTCCTGCCTTAGTCGCCTCTTACGACATGCAGGCAGGCAGTGGGTCTATTCTATGCCCAACCACAGGGCAGTTACCCCACTGTATCGGGACGAATTTAATTGTTATCCTGCTGTAACTGGAAGAGTCTAATTGTTACCCCGCTACGTCGAAAAGACTTTATTTGGTATCCCGTTGCGCCAGAAGGAGCTCCAAATGGAATTCTGTGTATCCGGAAGAGGAAGAAAAAATATATAATTTTGAATCTTTGGGGTACGAGTCCCCCTATGTACTGAACCAATGACATGAATTTATGGAAATGACAAAAAGTGTAGAACAAAAAAAGTGAAGTAAGTGAGGGGCAAGCTTGATGTGACTTTAAAATACTTTGGAGAGAAAAATAAAAAGAAATAAAAAAACCCCGCTGAGGTTGTTGGCCAGGGGAGAAATTTTGTGAAATCTTTATAGTGATATTTGTGTGATTGGAGTCAGATCGCGGTTGCGCTCGGAGAGGTCGAGTCTCATGTGCTGGTGTATGCGATTGCGCGCATGTGGGCAAGGCAAGGCCACTGTGACAGTGGTGACCCCGACACAAACCCCCTAGATATTCCCACATCCAAACTCTCTCTTGTCAGCATTCTGTCCACTTTAAGTTTTAAATTTAACTCTTCTTTCTTTTTTTTAAAACTGATTTAAAAATATGGATGTTCAGAACTTGCTTTAATTTTTTCATTTGTGATAAACAGAAAAAAAAAAAAAAGAAACAGCTCCCAACTCCATCCAACCATTTCCTCCACAAAACAGTCTAAAAATATTCTGACAACCACCAACTTTGTCCCTTGTACATGTAATGTGGAGCCCAGAAAGTATTTTGGCAGTCTTATGGGGAAAAAACTGATAATAATTTAAAAACAAAAACAAAAAACAATCCATGCATACACTCTTTATTTCCTATTCATCCATACAGGGAATAGGTTCATACCGCTCTGTTGTCAAAAGGTTTCTTCCTGACTGATGCCCCGAGATGTTTTTCCCGCAGGTCTTCATTCTCAAACCTCAAGACCTGCAAAAGATATTTAATTTCATTGGAGCCAACTGTCAAACCCTTTAAGCATTGTTACGTAAACCTTTTTCATTCTTTAGAATAAAAAAAAAAGTCCATCCATTTTTGTTTTTAAAAATAAAAATTAGTTTAAAAGTCAGGTGCGAAATATACCAGAAAATCAAGCTTGCACCAGAGACTAATCAACCCCCCCCCCCCCCCCCCCCCCCCCCCCCCCCTCAATTTCTTTGAAAAGGGATATACAGACGATTAGTTCGCGAAGAAGTTTACTACTGAAGTAGTTTTGTGATATTCGTACCTGTCCAAACAAGTGCGCTTGGCCGAGACATCACAATATTTAAAAATACAAAAAAATATATATAAAAAAAAAGGCAGGGGGTGGGGGCTGGGGAGAAGCAGAGAGCTAACCTGCCTTTTTAAAAAACCAATTAGAGAGTGGTCACTTACTTTACTGAGTCATATCTGAACTACAGACACCTTTACACTAAAATTGCTACTGGTGTACTTCCAACAAAAAGTGTATAAATATATTTCAAATTTTTGTTAGGGGGTGGGGGAGGGAGGGTTGTGGAGTGGAAAAGAAAGAGGATGTTCATTTCTTTTCCACTTGCCACATCATACAGCAGAGATGTCTTGTCCCGGTTTGTAACCACCTGATCTTTGTTTTTTTCTAACATAAAGTCCATTCACGTTTTTTTTCCCCATTGTAACAAGACAAAAAATGAATCAAAATAAATCAGTTTAAGACAGTTGCATACTAACGCGTACTGAGGGACAGACTTTGGTCCCTTCTATTTTGAATTATATAGAGAGGGAATCCTGATTGTCTAGAGCAATGTTTGGACACATTTATCAGGCATTTGGACAGCTAAGTTTGCTAAATCCATCAAATCACAACAGAAACAGGTTACCCAACCTAATATATACCCATCCTCACCATCTGAAAAACAAAAAAATTCATTGGCTAAAAACGAAAGCACTCTAAATACCTTGGATCACCAAAACACCACATCAAAATTACCCAAGACACAAAAATGTCCACACAGAGCCCTGTGAAACAGGTAATAGCCTAAATGGGCATAATCAGGATAATAAAAAAAAGGAACACCATCCAAAACTCACCAAACAATAACTACTAATTCATTGATGCCTTCAACACTAAGCAAAAATTCAAAATGATCAATACTGGAGGGGAGGACCAAAGACAGAAAGAACTGACACTTTTTTTGTTGTAAAAATAAAGAGAACAAACCAATATAGCAAAAAAGAGAAAGGATCGACAGACAGACAGGAAAGCCCAAAGGCAGACACAAAGACAGCAACCTCATCTGAAGGAAGTTGAACCCAAAACCACCAACTCTCACTGCTTCTGACACCAGTTTGGCTGCTGTCTGTCGATGGCCATTTTCTATGGCCGGGTGGATGTTTCGGAAACACTCCTCCATCTGAAACATACATAAAAACACTCAACCGGGGCCCATCCTGTGTAACAGCAAGAAAAACAGCTCCAAGATTAGAAAAGATTCAGAATCCAACCAGCATCAGAACTGAGCAGTTTGTGACTTCAAAAAAATTTTTTACACACTTACAACACCTTGACTTCTCATAAATAAATTCCACACTCTATTTACACACTAAAATAACCTTGACCTCTTTTTTCAAAAATAAATTCACATCTATCAACCAAATTAAATAGCCTTGACTTCTCTTTACATTAAAAAATTCCACACCAAAGATTTTACTGGTGCGACTATCAATTTTTTTTTAAAACAATTTTCACGGTTTCAACTTAAATCACTCTTTCATTATTAAACACGGATAACTTTCTTTCGGCATTTCTTTTTTCTGCTTGAAAAATTATCAAAATACCTTACAGTTAACTCTTGACAGAACATCTTTTTTTTCAAATCAATGATTCATAAATATCAAACTGAGACTAATAACTTGATTTATATAATCCTTGATGCATTTTACACATAGAAATATAAACGCACACACACACATGCATCAAACACTGCTTGCAACCGACGCATATAAAACAAAAACACTGTCCGGGTGAACATTTAACCGGGTGAGTCGGACGTCTTTTTGACAGCTCTCTCTTGATTAACTTATTTTAGTTAAATTAAACAACCGATCGTCACCAAAAATGCCACGAAGTAACAGTATCTACTGCCCACCTCCACCGAGTTTTTGGAACTTTTGGTCACGTGATGTAAAATCGTTGCTGAAATACTGTCCGTGATTTTGTCATGTGCAATGTTATGGCCCGCCCTAAGAAAGAAAACAGCGTACGCAGACTGTGCAGTTCAGGCTCTAGTTCCTCCAACAACTCGAGTGTTAACAGTGACAAAGACCCCCAAAGAAACAGAAATGAAACTATACTCCACGTCCGGCCCAGTGAAAAAGAACCCTTTTTAAATTTTTTTTTCGACCGCGAGGACAAAAGGGGACAGGGAACGCTCCTCCCAAACCAATCAACGAGTTGACCCTTGTTTTCCCCCCCTACTCGCGATTCTCACCGGCAAAAAGAACCCAGCAATGTACAATGCCATCTGATGCAAAGCTCTTGCCAACGGAGCAGAACTTGCCAGCTGCTCTTGCGGTGAGGAAACTGAGGTGCCCTGTTTTTTAGCCAGACTGAGAACAAACTTTCGTCCCCCGAACCCTTTGTAAAAATTAAAAAAAATTTGTCATGAAAAAAACCCCCCCAAAAATTTTTTTGGGTAGGCCCCAAAAAAAATAAAAAAAAAAATTAAATTTGGTTAAAATTTTGGTTTGGATGTTTTTTTTTGTTGTGATTGCCCCCTTAAAGAAAATTTAAGGGCCTTTTTAGATTTTTGGGGTAGACAGTGAGGGGGGAACCCAAAGGTGAATACGTCCCGGGGTGTGGAAAAAAAGAGTGGAACTCGGGGTGTCCACCTGCTGGGGCGACGGGATGAAAATCGTCATTCACTGCGCACGCGAGCTGTAGGAGAGAAGACAGAAAAATGTTTTTAAAATTGTAACTACTTGCCCTAGAGGGGGGTTAAACCCCCATTGGATATGTGGCGCGTATTGGGCTGGGGGCCAGACCCATACATTAGGGTAAGTGGATATGTGGCCCCAGTTTTGTTTTAATTGTAAATTCGGCTTTTCTTTTGTTTTAAATAAAAATTGAAAACCCCTGACCCCAATATCTGGTAGGTAGGTTGTCGTTCGAGAATTCATGAAAATGGGTGGTACCTTTATAATAATTTTCTTTTAAAAGTCGTCTTATAAGGGGACCAAATTGTGGGATTTTGGAGTCCTGAAACAAGTCAAACAGCAAGTCGCCCAGTTCGGGGAAACCGACGGAGCCCCGATGGACCATCCCCGGGGAAGATTTTATTCCCCCCACTGTTATTTTTTTATGCCCGTCGCTCCCGTGGAGCATGGGCCCACAAGCCCTTCGCCATCGCACCTTTTGGGGCGTTTGGTCATTCCGTCCGTTTGCCCCTTTGGGTTTTTAAACTCCCCCTCATTCTCTTCTCCCTTTTGCGAGGGGGGCCTCTTTTCCCCTTTTCCCTGCGGTTCCAGGTCGGGGCTTGGCGGTGGTGCGGGATGGGGTTTCCTGAGGGTGGTCCGATCCACCCCCCACTTCCTTCGCAGAATCTTTTGGGCCCACTGGTTCCTGTCCCGCACGCTCCCAAGATTTTCGTTTCGGACTTGTCCTCCATCGGATTTTGTAGATCGCCTCAGACAGGTTTGAAGAAGTCTGAATTTTTGTTGCATCTCTGTTTTTCGCCTGTCTCGCATCCGAGAGCAAATGATTTCCATTGGGAGTTAAGATGGGGGATTTTGGTTCTTAGCGATTCCTCAATCCCCAAGTTTTGAGCATGACGAAAGTCTCTTCCCTTGCGATTCTGGCGTGACTCTCGGTCCGTGCCTCCCTGGGGCAACCACGTTTCCCCCGGGTAACAAAGACTCCACCCCCTGAGGGGCTCCCATCGACTGTGATTGGGGGTTTGAGTGGTTTGATTTTCTACTGGGGTCTTCTTCCTGTTAATTTTGACCCTGTCCCGGCTGATGGGGTCTCCAACATGGTTTTGTCCTGCTCTGGGGGCGTGAACAGGAGCGCCAGGTCGCAGCGAAGTCAAGGCGCGAGCGCACCAGATGTCCACTGTATCCGTTTTTTTCTGCCTTTGAGTGGCTTCATGACCATCAATGACCAGGGGGGGAAGGGAACGGCCAGCAGCCCCTCCCGAACCCCGTTTTCACCTCAAAACTTTGGGACAGGTGGCCCGGGGGAAATCCTGCAGTTAGCCCTGGTAGGTGCCCCGGAATGGGGGGAATGATCTTCTGGGGGATCCGTAATGCCTCACATTTCCCACAGATCTCTTGCCCACCTGTCGAAAGCCTTCTCATAATCATAAAGTTAAAGTAAAGGGGGGGGTTTCCACTCCCGCGCCCCACATGATGGCGGGCGGGCGATCGGGTGGGGCACATGATTTGTTTTGCCGGAACCTCCTGCTGGTCTCGGGCTTGGGGGTCGCAGCCTCTTTCATTCTCTCCAGTAGAACCCTGTTGAGAACCCTTGCTGGCGTTGCAGGGGCAGGGATCCCCGTAGTTGCTGCAGTCCCTGAGGTCCCCTTTCTTCGGCGCTTGAAACGATTCCTTCTTTCCACTGAGCCCCGGCCTCCCCTTCTCCCAGTTTTGCTGAAGGGCTGTATAGCATTTTTGACAGGTCTCTATGTCTGCTTGGAGGCTTCTGCTGGTACTCGTGGCCCTCACCTTCCCATTTTTCAGAGTCTGGGCCTTTTGATCTCTGCCTTTGAGGGTTTGCACAGTGATGGGCAGGTCTGTCTCTGCAGGGGGGATTCTGGGGGTGCGCAGGGGCGGGGCGGTTCAGCGCTCCCTAAAGTGTTTGCCCATCTTTCAGCTGTTCCTGGGTTTGTTGTCAGGGGGTTTCCCTTTTTGTCCTTCACTGCTTGTCTGCTGCGGGAACTTCCCCGCACTTCTTGGTCACCAGGAAAAGGTCCTTCAATTCCCCTGTCCGGTGCTGCCTCTGCTTGGCTGGCCAGGTCTAAAAGTATCCCTTTTGGGCCTTCTTGATGCCTTCTTTCTTCTCCCTTTTCGCTGCTGTGTGCTCTTCCTTGCCTTTGCCCTAGCTGCTCTTGTTCGCTCGTGTTCATTTTGGGTTTTCTTCTCTCTCCTTTTTTTCCAACTTGGGATGGTGTCGGAAAGATCCATTTTTGTGCTGGGCCCCTTCTTCTTCCAAAGGATCTTTTCACATGTGTCACCCCAGACTTCTTGAGTTTCCCCACTGTGTCTGATTCCGTCTCACTGTTTCTATCAGCTTTGTAGGGGCTGGAACCTGTTAGAAAGGCTGATCTGGAATGCTGCTTGTGGTCCCTGTTCCGGAGCACCCGACATTGTACCTTGTACGTGTGTTTTTGGGTGTTGGGTGAATCTCTTGGGGCGAAGTCTCAGTTTTAAAAGAAGGTGGGGTCTGAAAAACGTCACCCCCTCTCATCCTCTACCCCGCCATATCCCTGAATTTGGGGCTAAGCAGATGTGGTCAATCGTTTCCGTGACATGGTTGGGGGATCTCCAGGGGGCCTTGTGGATGGGGGTTGTGTGGGAAGATGTTCTCCTATCACCATGGTTCAGGGCGCACAGGTCTGAAAAACGCTCACCATTCTCGTTCATCTGTCCCGCCATGTGTCCCCATGTGTCCTGAGCCTGTGTTGTCCCTTCCGATTTTGGGCGTTAAAACCCCCATCGTATGGTTATGCCCTTTGCTCCTTTTTTGTCTATCGCCGTCTGTATTTTGCGGGAGAAGTCATCTTTCTTCTCTTTTTCCCGCATCTTTGGTGGAGCAGCACGGGTGATTTCGCCTATGTCTTTCTTCTTCGTGGTAAACTTGGCTTGATGATGGGGGAGTTACAGGTTCCCCCCATGAGTGCCCCCTTGTGCCCCCTTTGCCGCACGGGGCCCACCCTCATTTTGGGGGGCCCATCCCGTTGTCCTGAGTACAGCACGTTCTCCAGAGAAAGTCTCACTGCCCCCTGATTGTAGCCCCTTGTCTCACTCAGCCCTAGCACCCCCGATCTTGTATTTTTACTCTCTCGCAATTGGGGGTTTTTCCTTTTCAAACATCGTCCTAAATTTTCCCCCTTGGTACTTTGTGTTGTCCTGGGTTTAGAAGGGGAGTGGGGCCCTTGCAGCCCCTTTGGGTTTTTCCTGCACTGCGTCATAAGTCCCGGAGGGAACCCTTCATTCCCCGGGTGAAGCTTTGGTTCATTGTGTCGGCTTCTGTAACTCGTTTTTTTTACGGGCAGGGTTTTTAGCCCTACGAAAACCCTTTATCCTCGGGGGGGGTGGTCCTGCCTTAGTCCCCCTCTTACGAAAAATGCAGGCGGGCAGTGGCTATTCTAGCCCCCCCCCGGGGCAGTTACCCCACTGTACGGGACGAATTTAATTGTTATCCTGCTGTACTGGAAAGTCTAATTGTTACCCCCCCCGCTACTCGAAAAGATTTATTTGGTACCCCCGTTGCCCCGGGAAGGAGCCCCAAAGGGGAATTCTGTGTATCCGGGAAAGAGGAAAAAAAAATTTTAAAATTTTAAATTTTTGGATACAGTCCCCATATTACACCATGACATGATTTATGGAAATGACAATAGTGTAGAAAAAAAAAAGGGGGAAGTAATGAGGGCAAGCTTGATGTGTTTTTAATTATTTTGGAAGGAAAAATAAAAAAAATAAAAACCCCCGAGGTTTTTGGCCGGGGGAAAAATTTTTGTGAAATCTTTATATGATATTTGTGTGTTTGGGCAGTCGGGGTTCGCTCGGAGAGGTCGAGTCTCATGTGCTGGTTATGGATTGCGCGCATGTGGGCAAGGGCAAGGCCACTGTGACAGGGGTGACCCCGACACAAAACCACCTAATATTCCCACACCAAACTCCTCTTTGTCAGCATTCTGTCCATTTTAAATTTTAATTCAACTCTTCTTTTTTTTTTTAAAGCGTTTAAAAATAGGGATGTCAGAACTTGTTTTTAATTTTTTCATTTGTGATAAACAGAAAAAAAAAAAAAAGAAAAGCCCCCAAACTCCACCAACCCCAATTTCCTCCACAAAACAGTCTAAAAATTCTGACAACCCCCAATTTTGTCCCTTGTAATGTAATGTGGAGCCCAGAAAGTTTTTGGCATCTTATGGAGAAACAACTATAAAATTTAAAAACAAAAAAAAAAACAATCCAGATACACTCTTTATTTCCTATTCACCCCATACGGGGAATAGGTTCATACCGCTCTGTTTCAAAGGTTTTTTCCCTGCGATGCCCCGGGGATGTTTTCCCGCAGTCTTCTTTCTAAAACCTCAAACCTAAAAGATATAATTTACATTGGAGCCAACTGCAAACCCTTTAAGCATTGTTCTAACCTTTTTCATTCTTTAGAAAAAAAAAAAAGCCCCATCCATTTTTTTTTTTTAAAAAAATAAAAATTTTTAAAAGTAGGTGCTGAAATTACCAAAAAATCAAGTTTGCCCCAGAGACTAATCACCCCCCCCCCCCCCCCCCCCCCCCCCCCCCCCCCCCCCCCCCCCCCCCCCCTCATTTCTTTTGAAAGTATATACAGACGATTAGTTGCAAAAGGAAGTTTACTACGAAGTTTTTTTGTGTATTCGTACCTGTCCAAACATTGCGTTGGCCGAGACATCAAATATTTAAAAAACAAAAAAATATATATAAAAAAAAAGGCAGGGGGTGGGGGCTGGGGAGAAGCGAGAGCAAACCCGCTTTTCATAACCAAATTAGAGAGGGGTCACTTACTCCAGATCATATCTGAACTACAGACATTTTCACTAAAATTCTATGGTGTATTCCAAAAAAGGGTGTTACTATTTTCCCCAAATTTTTGTAAGGGGGTGGGGGGGGGAGGGTTGGGGAGTGGAAAAGAAGAGGTGTTTTTTCTCCCCACTTGCCACATCATACAGCAGAATGTCTTGCCCTGGTCGTAACCACCGATTTTTGTTCTTTCTAACAAAAAGTCCATTACTTTTTTTCCCCCCCATTGAACAAACAAAAAATGAATCAACATAAATCATTTAAGAAATTTCATATAACGCGTACTGGGGGAAGATTTTGGGTCCCTTCTATTTGAATTATAAGGAGGGCATCCGATTGTCTAGAGCAAGTTTGGACACTTTTATCAGGCTTTTGGGACAGCAAGTTTGAAAATCCATAAAAAACACAACAGATCAGGTTCCCCAACCAAAAATTAATCCCCCATCCTCCCCCTCTGAAAAAAAAAAAAATTCTTGGCAAAAAACGAAAGCACTCTAAATACCTTGGGATCAAAAAAACCCCATCAAGTTCCCCAAAAGCAAAAAATGCCCACACAGACCCTGTAAACAGTAAAGCCAAATGCATAACCGGGATAATAAAAAAAAGGAACACCATCCAAAACTCAAAAACAATAACTACTAATTCATTGATCCCTTCAACAAAAAAGCAAAATTCAAAAATGATCAATACGGGGGGGGAGGACCAAAACAAAAAAAACTGCATTTTTTTTTGTTGAAAATATAAAGAGAAAAAACCAATATACAAAAAAGGGAAAGGATCACAAAAAGACAGGAAAACAAGGCAGCACAAAGACAGCAACCTCATCATAAGGAATTTTAAACCCCAAACCACCAACTCTCATGCTTCTGACCCCAGTTTGGCTGCTGTCTGTCGAGGGCCATTTTTCAGGCCGGTGGATTTTTGGGAAACATCTCCTCGAAACATACATAAAACACTCAACCTGGGCTACCTGTTAACAGCAAGAAAACACTCCAAATTTAGAAAAGATTTCAGAATCTAAACCCAGCACAAATGAGCATTTTGGGTGACTTCAAAAAATTTTTTTACACACTTACAACACCTTGACTTCTCAAAATAAATTCCACACCTATTTACACACTAAAATAACCTTGACCTTTTTTTTTCACAAAAAAATTTCCCCACATTATCAACCAAATTAAATACCCTTGACTTCTCTTTACATTAATAATTCCCACCAAAGATTTTACTGGTGCCAATAATTTTTTTTTAAAAAAATTTTTCACGGTTTGCAACAAAAATCACTCTTTCTTTATTAATAAAAAGGATAACTTTCTTTGGGTTTCATTTCTTTTTTCTGCTTGAAAATTATCAAAATACCTTACAGTTAACCTTGACAGAACATTTTTTTTTTTCAAATAAAGTTTCAAAAAATATCAGAACTGAGCTAAAAATTTGTTTTATATTTTTCCTTGATGCTTTTTGTACACATAGAAAATAAACGCACACAAAAACATGCATCAAACATGCTTGCAACGCCCCATATAAAAAACAAAAACACGCCCGGGGTGAACATGTTAACCGGGTGGTCGGCGTCTTTTTGACAGCTCCTTTGATTAACTTTTTTTAGTTAATTAAAAAACCGACGGTCCCAAAAGCCACGAATTTAACATGTACTACTGCCCACCTCCCCGGGGTTTTTTTTGGAATTTTTGGGTCGCGGATGTGAAAAAATCTTGCTGAAGACTGTCCGTGATTTTTGTCATGTGCAATGTTATCCCCCAAAAGAAGAAAAACAGCGTACGCAGACGGTGCGGGTTCGGGCTCAGTTCCCCCAACAACTCAGGTTAACAGTGCAAAGACACCCCAAAGAAACAGAAGGTAAAAACTAACCCCCACTGTCCGGCCAGTAAAAGAGACCTTTCAAAATTTTGTTTTTCGACCGCGAGGGACAAAATGGGGGACAAGGGAACGACTCCCCCCAAAACCCAAATAACATTTGGGACATTTTTTTTCTCCCCTACTGCGATTCTCCCCGGGGCAAAAAAAACCCCAGCAATGTCGAATGCCATCTGATGCCAAGCTCTTGCCAACGGAGCAGAACTTGCCGGGCTGGCTTTGCGGTGGGGGAGCTGGGGGTCCCCGTTTCAGTCCAGACTGAGAACAGAAGCTTCGTCGAGAGCGCCGACCCCGGAAGCGAAGGAGCGACAGCCCCCGCTTTGCCGAGGTTCGGCACCTGCAGAGCTGGCCGATCGCGTACCGGGAGTTTCCCCCCCCACGACGGAGAAAAAATTTGTATTAGGTGCAGGAAGGGGAGAGTGGGGGGTCGGACGGGGGGCAGTTGAGGAGAAGGTCTTTCTCTGTTAAAACCGAAACGAACATTAGGGTGAAAGAGAAAAGCCCTTGAGGCAGTCATAGGGGGGTTCCCAAACGGGTTCCAATGCGTCAAAAAAAATCTTGCCGCGGGATTTTTGTTCGTTTTTTTTCCCGTCGATCGGGGACCTGTGCTCTACCCCGGCAAAAAAATTGAAGGACCGGGGGCACATGGGGGAAGATCTGACCCCACGGGGGCCCATCAGCTGCTAGTTCATGCGGGAAAAGAGGACATTTGCCAGCAGGCGTGGGGAAGAACGTTGCAGTGGTGGTGAAGACGGTGTCCGACGAATCTCGACAGTAAAAATTTTGCCGTTTTTTGGCAACTGCGTTGTTTTTTTTCTTTTTCCCCTTTTGTGTGTCACGCCGTTACTTTCCCCCTTTTCTTTTACATTGTGTGTCTGCTCGAATGTAAGTAGCCAAATTTTTTAACCCTGCGATTATTTTTTTTGTTCAAAAACTGAAAATTCGTGAATTCTTAAGGTTTTTTAATTTGGGAAATTTCTTGATGTAAATTTCTGTATCTGTGCGCAATTTTTTTTTTTTTTTTTTTTACATATAACGACTTTTTGGGGAATTCTTTTTTTTTTGTTGTTATTTTTTTGTTTGGGTTTTTTTTCCCCACTGGGCGTTTTTTTTACACTGGGGGGGAAGGTCTTTTGGGATTGCAAATCGGGGGAAACAGTCCCCTTTCTCGAAGGTAGTATGTACAAAAGTAAGAAAGAAAACCGAGCCTTTGGTACTATTCTTGTTTTTTTTATAATTTCTTCTTCTTTTTTCCTTGGTGCCCACCCTGGGGTGATCATTTTGGCACATATTTTTATTTGGCTTTGCCCCAAAAATGTATTGTATGGAGGATAGTAAATTTTTTATCACGTATAAGACAGTCATACAAGATGACCATGACCATTGTTTTAAGGGGTTTTTTTTCTTTTTTTTTTTTTTTTCTTTCCCTACATTGCGCTAGATTTTGTAGTAGTAGTTGTAATAGTTGCCAATCTCGTTTGGGCAGGGCGTGGGGGCCCTTTTAAAAACAGGGTTGGGTGGTTATGTATGTGTAGTTTTTGTCATGCTTTGTAAGCTGGTCTTTTTTTATACATCTTTTTATTTTCTTCAACAAGGGATAGGCTTGGGGTTTTGAGGGAGATTGAACTGGGTCATTTTTCACTTTTTTTTCATTTATAAGATGTTTATATTTAATATGGGGGTGAAATTTGCCCACTATTCTTGGAATTTAGGCGAGGAGCTCTGTTTTAAAATTTTGGGGGTTGCAACATCATGATTTCAAAAAGTGTTTGGGCTCTAGTTTTGCAACATTTTGAGATTTTTACTTTTTTTTTGTAACCTTTTTATATATTGTGTGTGTTTGAATGGGGTATGTATTTTTTGTATATATGTGTAATACGAGTATATAGTATAATGTGGTAATAATAGTATATATATTATTTTTTTTTTTTTTTTTATTTTTTTTTTTTTGAAAAACTGTTAATACTTTTAAACCCTTTTTTCCAAACTCAACAACACGGAAGTTTATTTAAAAATTTGTTTTTGAAATTTAAAGGTCTAAAAAAATAAAAAAGAAAGAGTATTTTTATTTTTTTTAAAAAAAAAGCACTCATATTTATTGTCTTCAAGAACAAAAATTTAAAAGGAAGACTCTGAAATTTTATTCGAGCCAGCTGGGGAAAAAAGATGGCTGGTGGGACGGGAAAATAAAAAAAGGTGTTGCTGTTCTGTTTAAAAATAACTTTTAGTACAAGAAACATGATTATAAGAGACCCATGGGTGTTACATTTTTAGAAAATTTTTTTTCTTTAAAAAAAAAGGTTTACTTTGGTGAAATTATCGGGGGCCCGCAGTGGGGGATAGCCCGAAATTTTTTTATAGTGTTTGGAACCATTTAAGGGTTTGGCCCAAACCAACAGTAAATTTTAAAATGGAGACGGAATTGTGCCCTTAAATTTAAAAAAGGGGTGTTAAAATTATACAAGTTCAAACGCCAAGAACCCGAGCAAAAATAATGATTATGACAAAATACAATCTGTTCTGTTTACAGAGAAAATTATACCCCGAGAAAAAAACTATACTGGCGGGAAAAATTTACTCTTATAAACAAGCAAGATTGACTACTTTATGTCATGAAGGATTAACATGGGAAGTTAATGAGTTTGATCGACCCTGGATATCGATCCGATCATTTTTTTCCCCAAAGCTTTTAAAAAAAAAATAATTTCAAACGCGACAGACCTTTTTGAAAATTTAACAATATTTTTAAGAAAAGCAATAGTTTCAAAAATTGAGAGCTGTCAGCGATACCAAGAAACAGTATTTCCCCTTTACATTGATAATATAATAAAATTAGTAAGAAAACCTCTTTTTTTAAATTGATATCGTCTCTTTTTTTAGAATTAATGATGGAAAAAAAGAGGGAAAACAATCTCTTATATACTTATAAGAAAAAAATGGATCTCAAAGAGAACATGACCTAGAAACAAAAAAAAAACATTGAAAGAATTTTCAAGGAAAAATATTCCCATTTAGAAAACCTAAAAACAAATTGCAAAAATCAGGAATCACGACTTGAGGCAGGGAAAGCGCTCGAGAGTTCACTGGGTAAGTCAAGGGGAAAAGGGAATAAATATTTTTGCACCTTTAAAACGAATTTTATTGAAAACTACCCTTTTTAGAAAAGAGGATGGGTTTAGTCATTTCTGAAAAAAAAAAGTATCCCCTTGAATAAAAAATTTTTTATGAACAATTATACAGCTTTAGAATGTAACTGAAGAATATTTTGAAAAGCTTCCGGGTGCTCCACATTACTGAGGAGGGGACTCCTCACTAGGGGGTTTGATAACACTGGGAAAAGCGCTATTTTTGAAACAGAAAAATTTGAAGAGTCCGGGGTGAGGGTTTACTGTTGAATTTTTTATTTTTCTTTGTAGAATTGAACTTTTTCCCTTTTTCTTCAAAAAAATAAGGTTTTTTCTAAAGGCCCGTTATCAAACTACCCACGACAGGGAACCATAATATGTATCCCCAAGGGGGAAACCAAAAGATTTTGGAAAAACGGCGCCCCCCTCTTTTGTTAATATACATAAAGATTACTTTGCTTTTTTGTAATCATTTAAAAATGTTTTTTCCAACATCATACATGAGAGTCAAAAAGGTTTTTTTAAGGGGCAGATTTTTTGAAAAATATAAGTTGATGTATGACATTTATTTTACACTGATAAGGGAAAATGTTTTCCCGGGAGCTTTTTTTAGTTTACTTTTGGGAAGGGGTTTGAAGCGTTTTATGGTATTCTTACATAACTGCCTAAATTTTTTAAGTTTGGCCTCCTTAAATTTAAATTTGGTAGAACATTTTATTCACAAATTTCTACCCGTATTTTTGTCAAGCCAGTACTCCCCTGGTTTCCGATTTTAAGGGGGTGAGACAGGGGGGCCCCTTAACCCTTTCCTATACCCAATTTTTGGGTGAGGTTTTTGTCATTAATGATTCTTTTTAATGACATTTAAAGGAATTAAATTGTTAACAAAGGGAAAAATTTTCGTCCAATTGCTGACGAACTATTTATGTCTAAGGGTTTAGAGAGATCTTTTACCGAGGGGGTATCTGTCCTTACTAAATTTTTACAAAAATTTTAGGTTTAAAAATCTTTTTTACAAGTACAAGTAATAGGTTGGGGAGTAAAAAAGAAATTTTGGGAAAAATTTGATTTATAGGGCAAAAATTTTTTTTTTTGGGTCCAGGTACTTTTAAAATTCTTTGGTATCAAATTCTCCACACCAATATTATTGTACAGTTAACTTTGAAAATAAATTTTTGAAATAAAAAAGAGTCCTAGCTTTTTGGGAAAAAAAAAAAATAAACCCCTTTTGGAAAAATAACTATTATTAAAACTTTGGGATTTTCCCAAAATTGTTCATTTATTATTAATCACCAGACCCCCCAAGGATTTATTGTTGCTTTTGGGAAAAAAAATTGTATAGTTTCTTAGGAACGGTAAAAAAATAAGATTAAAAAAACTGTGGGTTTGAAAGCAGTACGTGAAGGGGATTAAAAAAAGTTAATTAAAAAATTTTTTTTTCTTCTTAAAGGTAATTGGGTGAGAAGATTATGTTGAGTGGGGTTGGCGAAATTTCCATTAATATTTCCCTAAGCTGGGCAAATAAAAAAATTTGGTGCTGAATTTTTTAAAGTTATTATGCAAGATGTCAAAACCCTTCGGGGAAGAGTGATAAACACTAAAGAAACTGTGTTCAAAGTGCTGTCCGCTAAGTACTGATTTCATGTCAGAGTGTATTCATTACAAATTAAAAAATTTTAAGAGATAAAAAAGTTTTTTTTTTGTACAGGAAAATTGTAATTATGGGATTTTTTTCTTAAACACTTGTAAAAGAAAATGGGCATTTGGGTGACCTTCCATATTTTTAAAAAAATATCAAAGGTATAAGAACAAATTTTTTCTTGATGAAGGCATAATAAAGCTATTCCAATATTGCCAAAAGCTTAATATTATCACAACAACCAAAATAAACTCTTAGCCCAAAAAATCCCGGGTTTTTCATTAAAAAGGCAACAAATATGTCAAAAAAATTTAAATGAAAAAAAATTTTTCCCGCTCTATTAAAAAATGGGAAAAATCTATTTTTAAATCTGAAAATTTGGAACAAAATATTCCTTCAATTAAAAGTTTTCACACGTCCAGCTTTGATGGTTCCAATGTCACTTTACATAATTGCTGCCCCAAACCCCGAAAACCTGTTTCAGTGCAAAATTGGGGATTACCTTATGTAACTTTTGTGATCAGGAACAACAGACGATTAACACAGCTTTTCGCTGTAAATTGTGCACACATGCTTTTTGCTGAAATTGTGGGAAATCTTCAAAACGCTTGGAGAAAAAGTCAGCACTGCGCTAATCGTTTTTGAAAAAGGTTATTCTGTTTGGGAAAGAAAAAAAATTGGAAACTGACAAAGTTTTTTAACTTTTTCTGCTGTTTGCTAAGTTTTTTTGTTTACAAATGTAAAAATACAAAATAACCACCCAGACCTTCATGTTTTTCCTAACAATCTTTAAGTATAGATTTAAATTGAAAAAAACACCTTTTTGAACTATGATTCAGATCAATTTTACAAAAACCCCGGTTTCCCTATTCCTCATCATTTTCCCAGCTTTTTGACTTTTTTTTTTTTTTTTTTTTTTTGGGCAAACTTATTACAATGGTCCCCAAATTGAGTATCCCAACCAATAAGCTACAATTAGAAAAGGGAAACGCTGTATCTTTTAAAATAAATAGCCTCCCCTTTTTTTGTTTTTTAATTACCCATCTAATTTTTTTTTTTTTTTTCTCCCTCTCTCACCCCCACCCAGCCACCCCTTGGTATTTTCCTAGTTTTTGAGGTTATTTGTATATGTTTTGTTGCAATTTATTATCCTGCTTTCAATTCATGTAAAGAGGTTTTTTTTTTTTTTTGTTTTTTTTTTTTTTTTGGGGGGGGGGGGTATGCGGTTTTTCTTTTATTGTTCTGACTTCTTTTGGGGTTTTTTGTACAATTTTTATGATACGAGTCTTTTTTTTGTGTGTGCTGCATGTTTGTTTAAAAACAAAACCCCCTTTGCTAATATTTAATAGCAAATTATACAATTCCAAAATACATGGGGTCAGTTATTTCAACTCATTCTCCCTTTTTTCCTTTAAACCAAAGAACACCAGTCAATGTATAGGGTATTTGTTGAACTCTTTATTTTAACTACCTTTTATCTTTAATTTCAGATTTTAATTAATTTTTTTAAAGTAAACCCTTCCAGGTTTATGTTGAGGGTAATGGGGGGAAAAAAGAAGGGAAATTTTTGGGGGAGGGATGAGAGAGGTGACATTAAAAATGTGAAAAAAAAAAAAAAAAATACTATTTGCAACTTTCGAAAGTTTTGGCATTTTTTTGAGGCCTCCTTTGGGGCAGGGGGGAAAAATCATTTTTGACCTACCCACAATTCCAGAACAAATAGTTACAAATCACTGGCAAGTAATTTAAAGGAAATTCAAATGAAAGCGGGTTAGGTTTTTATTATTGTACGAGTGCGTAAAAAAAATTCGCTAGTATTACTTTAACGCAAAATATTAAATTTTTAACAGATTTCTGTTTTGCCCGTGTAATGGGGAGGGGGAAAATGGGGAAAAAAAATTTTTCCCATTCTAAAAATAGAACCCTTTCGTGCACACACCCCCTTTCCTCCTTCATTCCTCCCCTTCTCGATTGCTGCTACTGTCCGAGTTAAAGCGGACACCGCAAAACTTACAGTGAGGGTTTGGGTTTGCTGTTCGCCAGGGCTCACTTACTGATTGAGCTTTAAGGGCAGTCCTTCGTGGGGCGGGCTGCTGTCGAATCTCCCCCACTGCGCGTTTTTGAAAGGGTTTCCCCTGGGGGCCGTGACCTTGCGGGTACCCGATTATTTATTTCCCAGGGAAGATTAGGTTCGTGCTTTATGGCCCATTTTTTTGGTTGCGTCTGAGAGTCACTAGTGCGCGTGCTTGAGATTCGCGTACAGAGGGGAGGAAACGACATTGAACCAGAAGCGGTACGCCCCAAACTTTTCCCCACATTTTTGTTTTACATTTTTTAAAGAAAAAAAGAAAACGTTAAATTTTCTGTTGACTGATGTATTTGGTGCTATTTTAAACAAAAACATGGGGGGAGTTTTGGGTAAACACAAAGCAATACATGACCGATTTTTTAAGTGAACAAGTGTCCACTGTGTGATCATAAACGAGAGTCTGCGAATTGTGGTTTAAAAGGGAAAAACAAAAGTGGTAATCCACACGACGCACGGGGCCAATGAACGACCAGTGTCCCAGTCGTTTGATGTCACTTTGTGTAAAGTTTTTCTTTTCCAACGGGGGTGTTTTAAACCCGCCCCGTTTCCCCCAGTCTTCACGTGACTTTTTTCTGGAAACACAGGGTTTTTATGCATTGTGTATTTTCGTGTAGCCGTACTCCCCCCTCTTAGGGCTGAGCATCGGTTTTAGAGTCCGTTAGTCTTTTGCTGGACACAGACTAGACCTCTTTTTAGTCCCATCCCCAACACTATAGGGGAAGAGTCAGAACCAATGTTTAACCTCCGAGGGAAAAAACCCCCTATACCGAAATTCGAAACCCCCAACCCCAAACACAGTCCGGCTCTACCAGCTGAGCTATCCGGCCCCTTTAAATTGTAGAAATAGGGGGAAATCGGGGGGGGGCAACTTTAAAACCCGGTAAAAGAAATAACACCCAATCAGAAAGAGCGTGCATGGGCACCACACACACACACACACCACACCACAAATAAAACTTTTTTTTTTTTCCTCGGCTACGAGGCTGATACCCGCGGGCACTCCCTGTACGAAGGCAAGGGTTAAACCCTTGGCCAAAAAAGGGGGTGGGGTTTTGTGTGTATGACTGTTTTTTCACCCGCTATTAAGGCAGCCATACTGCAACAAAGGCAATAAATGGTGCAAAAAATTTTTCTTGGCAGACATCAAAACAGAAAATTAGATTTTTTAATGTCAAATTTTTCCATTTAATGCTAGGAACCTTTAAATAAGGATTGAATGCGAATTGTCATACAGGTCAGCAGTGACAAGCACCGTAAATTCCCCCAAACTCAGTGCCTGAACTAAGATACACGCTTTCTTGGGGATTTTTGCCCATTCTTCTTCAAAACACTTTCATGCAGTACTTTTCAGGTGTATTTGGGGCCCTATGCAGGAAAGGGATGTGATGAAAAGACACCAAAATTGTTTGTTGACTGTGTAACAAGGAATCTGGGATGCATTTGTTCAAGATTTTGTTGTAAAATTTTTAGGGTCCCCCGTTCCTGAGAAAAACACATGCAGCCCTTTTACTGTTTTCCCAATGATGTCCGCAAGTGTTGGGTACGAAAAAGCTACAAAAGTTAAAAAAAAAAAAAAAAAAAAACCCCTGTCTAGAGCAACGTTAGCGAAACAGTGTTAGTGAGTTACTCATGGAATCAGATCATCTTTGGCCCAAACTGCACTGCCAAGGTTATGAAAACTAAAAGGCAGGTAGCAGAATGGGACAAATAATCATGTCCTGTTCACTTAAAAGAGTTTAGTGATCTTATTTGTGAAGCCTCCACCTCCCCCCCCACCCCACCCCATCCAACCCAATGGTATGTGGTAACAGCGGTGGCTTGACTTCTGTACTAGGTAGGACAAAAACAGGACAAACTTCCATGGGAGTTGAAACACTGTGCTTGTTCTGCAGTCTCCCTTACTGCAGTTGGGTCATACCACTAAGTAAGAGGGAAGGATGTTCCCAGTTCATGGTGATTCTTCAAGTTCAAAGGCTTTTTCCTTTAAGCCTGTGCTTTCCTTCCAGTTTTCATCGTTAAAAGTGACCTATAACAGTCATTTTCAGCTACGAAGTTAGATCCAGAAAATACAAAAAGACGCAGAAGGGACAGAACTTCGGCTATTCTATGACAAATACACTTTAACTTCCCTGTTCGGCTAAACCAAGCAATGAAATAATCATGTCTTACCACATCATCCCTTCTGTTGTAGTCTTTGGTGGAAATGGCTGTTGTCAGGCTGGCCACCAGACGATCCATGGTGGTGGGATTCACGCCCATTTCTATCGCTTTGGCAATGTAGTAGTCCTCACCATGACCTGATTCTGGTTCATCCTGCCCAAATAGAAAATAAACATCACATTCACTGATGAAACAAAACGTATTTCATAAACAATTTAAGCAGCCAGAAAAGTCTTGAAAGAGAATAAAAGCTTGCACAGCAAAACACAACGCTTTTTTTCCAATAAAACAAAATCTTTTTTTTTTTTTTAAACACAAAAAAACTGACAATGTTTTCTGTGGATGAAAATCATTTGCCCATTTATGGATGACAGAATCAGGAAATTCAATGTTCAAATCTACATTTTCATTTTCTTCCCACAAGCAATGTCATACAAATTTTCATAATATGTAGATATCACTCTTCTCAATCCTAATATCACCTATAAATCTTCACTCTCTGTGCAAAGAGTAATGTTGCCATTATTGCTGCCATCTTCTGAGCAGATTCTCATTCAAATTTTCAGAATATGTAGATATCACTCTTCTCAATCCTAATATCACCCATACATCTTCCAAGGTGTTTGTACTGAACTCTGTTCAAACAGAAATGTTGCCATTGCTGCTGCTATCTCCTAATCAGATTCTCATTAAATCAAGAGCAGATCATAAGAAGCAGCCCATCTGATGGTGCATGTACCGCCAAAAATTCCTTCACTTAATATTCAAGCTTCACACAGCTCTGTGTTTTAACTTTTCAACACACACATGTAAAATTCGGAACTTACAGCACTGTAAGATATAACTACACTCTATCACACAAGGCAAAAAATGATCCCATGCTGGCTGGGCTCCCTTTTGACAACTGTTCTGTCCTATTTTACCATTAACACTGAACTACTGATCCACCCTATTCCATCCATCAATGGTGATCTCCTTTACTGTTTCCAAACAGGTTATGTGGGAAGCTACAAGCATTAAAATAATCCATTAACTCTCCTACTGCCGTCGGCGGGTAGAACCGCCAACGATCTCTGCTTTACACAGGAACCGTGGGCGGGTACAACCACCAAGGCCTGCGGCCATTCCGATCTCTCCCTTCCATCCCTTCTTTTGCGACTTACATCACACTTTCCGTTAGTACATGCATGCGCAGACAATTCCCGATGGACTGGCTTTGCAAATGGCAGATTGTTTTGGTTTGAACCAAAGAAAAAGTAATATTTTTTAAAGCAATTTTTGCAATGGAACCAAACGAAGACTTCTGGCGAGAGCTCCTACAAGACGGAGACAGCGACGATGAAACCTTTCAGGGTTTTACTCCTAAAGAAATTAGTGAAGGTGAACTTCAACGCATTAAAAAAGATCGTGAAGTGGCAGAACTTCGAAGCTAATGTTGAGTATGGGGATCTTTTGAGTGATTCTGAGGACAAAGAAAAGTAACAGCAATCCATCTGCGTGTGCCTATGATTTTGATCATTGGCCAAGAGATTTTGAAATAGACAACATTCGAAAACTCATATCCAATTTATTTTCATTTCAGACTTTTATTCATTCATTTCTGCATATGAACACAAAATTTCATGCAAATTCATGCATAACCCTTTGGGTTTTTTTTTGCGAAAGTGGCCACCATTTGCAAAGTGCTTTGACATAACTAAAATAATTACAAAAAACTACTCTTCAGCGTGATTGCGATAAAAGGATGTCTTTACAACACAACCGTAACTAATTTAGAAGCCCAAGTGATGGTAAATCAATTATGATGACTACAAAAAAAAAAAAGTGAATACACTGAATGAGTATGTTTGACCTTGCTAATCTTTTCAATGGCAGTATGTGAGATCATTAAAAACTGTTAAGTCCATGTCAAGCTTACAGATGGATGCTGCATTTTCCTCTATCAAGCACATGACTACAACAGTTTGTCATAAACAAAACCAACAATAAGTAAACAAACTAACCCACAACAGCCAATACTCATACCAATCCTAAGGCTCCCCTTTATCTCTGTTCCACGACTGAATTATGCAATCTAACAAATTATTACTGTTCTTTGATTTTTTTTTAACTATCAAAATGATCACAAACTAGCACAAAAATGTGAAAATAAAGGAAAAAACAAATGACAATAATAAAACCACTTCACCTTTGCAAAAGCGTTGTTGCCTTCTCTGCTGCCTCGACTAACATTCAGTGCTCGGATGGCACCAATACCCAGGTAGATAGGATTGTACCTGATGGAGCAGAAAGTTATTCTTATTATTGTGAAATGTTTGGTCTTGGGATAGGAATAATGGTGCGTATGTTTTTGTTCAGGATGGAAGTACAAATGTACTACACTGCCTGTACAGCAAATAAATAAAGTCAATACATGTGAGTGAGCAAAAACTTTTTTTTCTTTTCTTTCTGCGTACGCAGGCTGATACTCCTGCGAACACTGCCTGCATAGACAGGCAGTGGAGTTTTGTGTGTATGACCGTTTTTTTATCCTGCCATTAAGGCAGCCATACTCCATCTTTGGGGAAAGCAAAAACTACTCATGGCAAAAACTAGCCAGTACAAATCAATCACATTAAGATTTGACATGATGCATTAACTCATTCAAAACGAATGGTTTGTCTTAGACATCTAAACTTGACACAGAATGCTCCCCATAATAGCATATCCTCACCAACAAAAAAGTAAACAAACAAAAATCCCTTACACATGATACCAAAATATAATACAAACATCCCTAACACTCCATACTGCCAAAACTCTTGGAGGCTGAAATGACAGAAACAAATGTGCAATGCATTAACAAATAAGCCCAATCTTATTCATACGAGACACTACTGCCAAAACTCTTGGAGGCTGAAATGACAGAAACAAATGTGCAATGCATCAACAAATAAGCCCAATCTTATTCATATGAGACACTACTGCCAAAACTCTTGGAGGCTGAAATGACAGAAACAAATGTGCAATGCATCAACAAATAAGCCCAATCTTATTCATATGAGACACTACTGCCAAAACTCTTGGAGGCTGAAATGACAGAAACAAATGTGCAATGCATCAACAAATAAGCCCAATCTTATTCATATGAGACACTACTGCCAAAACTCTTGGAGGCTGAAATGACAGAAACAAATGTGCAATGCATCAACAAATAAGCCCAATCTTATTCATATGAGACACTACTGCCAAAACTCTTGGAGGCTGAAATGACAGAAACAAATGTGCAATGCATCAACAAATAAGCCCAATCTTATTCATATGAGACACTACTGCCAAAACTCTTGGAGGCTGAAATGACAGAAACAAATGTGCAATGCATCAACAAATAAGCCCAATCTTATTCATATGAGACACTACTGCCAAAACTCTTGGAGGCTGAAATGACAGAAACAAATGTGCAATGCATCAACAAATAAGCCCAATCTTATTCATATGAGACACTACTGCCAAAACTCTTGGAGGCTGAAATGACAGAAACAAATGTGCAATGCATCAACAAATAAGCCCAATCTTATTCATATGAGACACTACTGCCAAAACTCTTGGAGGCTGAAATGACAGAAACAAATGTGCAATGCATTAACAAATAAGCCAAATCTTATTCATATGAGACACTTTTCTCTTACAGGCATTAGTGTTGATTCATCAATGGACAATGATTACATGTCATTTATTTTATTTGGATTTCATTTCATAAAACAACTAACACAGAAACTGACATTTATGACTACATACTATGGTAATTTATAGTAAAGTATATCAGACTTATGATGATAAAATTTTTTAGTCAAACTTGTAAAAATGTGTGTGTGTGTGTGTATGTGTGTGAGCACGCGCACGTACCTTTTCTTGCTTCAAATTTTCGGAGTCCTGCTTAACTTTATATTTGCACTAGCAAATGTTCAAATTACCAGATTTTGGTTTAAAAATTGGAGTTCTGACAGCCCTTGCCTTCAATAAACTACACATGTGCTCCGTCTTACTTTGCTTTTTCTTTTTTTTTAAAATCTTACTGGTTTGATCTACACGTGTACACAGGCATGAAAGTGAACAGCAGTAAAAAAGGCTGAAAAATTGCCGGGGGTCTGGTGGCCGGCGTAGGCCCCCAGTGGGGCCCAGGGGCAACGTCCCGGCGGGGGTCAGGGGGCAGAGCCCCCTGACGCTGAAGCTTTTTTTAAATATGAAATAAAAGGCCTAAAACTGCAAATAAACCCCTATTTCACCGCTGTTAAGAAGGGCAAGTAAGCCTCATTTTCATGTTTTCAGTCATGAAAATAATACTTCAAAAGATCATGGGTGAAACTGGAAAAAAATTGAAAAACTGAAAGGTCGAGGTCCAGGGGCCAAAATTAATATTTTGAAAAATTCAGACAGTTTTCGTGGCCTCTGGTGATTTAAAACACATATTTATTGCTTATATGTAAACAAAAGTCGTCATTTTGAATTCTAAAAAAAAGAGAAAGAAAAAAACTTACCCCACCCAAAAAAACAGCTTGGTTGGTGCCTTGGACATAGATGGGCAGTAAGGGTATCAAAATCACAAATCTGTGTATTTTCTAAGGTCTTAATAGAGTTTCCACTGTACTTCCAAAACTAACCCATTTTATTACATGGAGAAATAGAACCTTTAATAGTTTCCCCATCCTTTTTCCAGAAAACTAACCTTATATTTATTTTTCTTTCATGTTTTTTTTTTTCTTTCTTTAAATATTTTTTCATACTATTATGTCTCTTATCCTCTCCCTCTCTCTCTCTCTCTGTGCCTTGCATTCATGTGTGTGTGTGTAGTAGTAGTAGTACTTTAATTTAACGTCTCTTCACCCTCAAGTGACATTAGACCAAAAAAAAAAAAAAAGGTAAATATATGCATGTGAGAAAATCTTTTAAGTGTTGAGTGTTTTTGAGTAAATTAACATCAATGCCATACTTAAGTTTTGAATTCTACAAACACAACTGATCTCAACATTACCAGCAACTATCAAAGAAAAATACCAACAGAACTAGAATGCAAAGTTTCTGAAAACAACTTAAGAAGATCAAGGTCATTAACTAAAAAAGGGTCATACACACAAAACTCCACTGCCTGGCTATACAGGGAGTGTCCGCAGGAGTATCAGCCTGCGTACGCAGAGAGAGAGAGAGAGAGAGAAGGTCATTAACTATTTTCTGTAATGTTATCGGATCTCGAAGGTTGAACACAGTGCCTCCATTTTTGAGCATTTGAGCTTTGATGACAGGACAGTGCAGAAGCAGATGATTCGTAGAAATTTGACTCCCACAAACACAAATAATATCTTTACAAAATTTTGTTTTGAGAGCATTTAGACGAATCTTAAACATCAAAGACGTAATTGATCTGGATTTGATTTGACTTAAACTCTTAATTATTATATCCGAATGCAGCGTGTCACAAGCTTTTACACAATTATGTGAATATTGTATATCTAAGGTCTTCAGTGTGTATGTGTGTGTGAGTGCGCGTGTGTGTGTCACTGGGGGGGGGGGGGCATGGAGGGCTGCTGAAAAGATTTTACTGAAATTCTCACCTTCATGCTTTTTAATATGGTCCGGACTTCTGACATGCTTTGCTAGCCGAGCACGGCTGTTCAGAGCAAGTTACTTAGTTTTGAGTCGCAGGGGAGTTTACAGCTGCAGAGACCAAGCTGTGAATGTAGGTGAGGGAAAGAAATGTTTTCTGCAGGCGCTCCCCACCAGCCAGCTAACCACACTGTATTCGGCCAACTGAATGTCATCTGTGCATAGCTGGTCTGGCAGCAATGCGTTCGGCAAGGTTGAGCGGCCATTACAAATGGGGCTGTAGGTTTGATAATTAGTTATTGTCATGAAAAATGTAATATATCTGCACTATTGAGATGACTGAATTGGCGAATTCCCAACAATTCTTTTAATACCAAACTCGACTGGGTTTATTTTCTTGTAGATAACATAGATGCCGCATGAAAGCTTGTACGCAAGTGGTCAGGCATTATTAGAACAATGACAACAAACACAATATTGTGCAAAAATGACGTCATCACTTTCTGGGAAGTTAATTTTCCATAGTTAAGTAGTACACAAGTTTGATACATGCCTCTGCTCAGACTACAGCAACAAAAATATTGGATTACAAATGTGTAAAGCCTTGTTTGTTTGCCCTTTCACTAAGTGTCTCAATAAGGACGGAAATATAAAGCTGTGCGAGATTTTCCATTGGATCCATACTTGAGGTCCGAGTTGCACACGTGGCAAAACGCTACACCAGATTTGTTCGTTTTCAAACACCAAACACGATGTTGTCGTTTTTCATCATATATTTCGTTCAGCCAAGCCCATCGCCAAGCCAGCGTCGATCTCTTCAACAGAATCACCTTCTTTAAGATGGGACATTGCCACGGTTTCCAACGAACTCCAAAATCTAGATTAACTCGAAATCTAGATTTCGGAAAATGGTGCTTTATCTTTGTTCCCTAAAATAAAGAGTACTACCGAATCGGCACTTCCGTTTTATGGTAAGACGCACTCAATACGTAATTTGCACAATTTAAGAGACTGTTTCCAGATTTAGGAAAAACGGAAAATTCCGTCTCGAATAATTTCATAAAACGGATTCCGTCCTCAGCTGGAAGAAGTTTTACCCATGTATATACTTTTATATGTGCATACTGACTCATTCACTCAAAACAATGAGACAGCCTTCATCACAACATTGATTCAGTCGGTCAATCTTTCCACATGGAACACAAAATGCAGCGCCTTTTTCGTCTAATTTGCGAAACACATCACCAACTCGAACATCGTCCACTTCCTGGTCTAGCCAGTCCCACCTCCAATCGTTTCTCATCCCTTTTATTTTTGCCATGAAATCGCGACGCGCTTGACAAACTTCGCCAATTTAACGATGTCCGACAGGCGCGAAAAGACCGGATGTTGATTAACGACGGAAGTGACCGGCTGACTCTTTTGAGAATAAGAGTTGCAAATTGTCCAAATGGGAATAGCATCGAACGAAAGTTTATTTCAGGATTTTTTTTTTTTTTTTTTTTTTGGGGGGGGCAGCACTTTTTTGGGCGGGCGGCGCAGATGAAAAAAATGGGCGGAAAATCCGCCTTAGGCGGACGAATTTCATGCCTGGTACATCAACAAACATTCCTTGCATTTCCTTCCAAAGATGCATTTTTTCAGTCTTCATGAAAATGCCCGTGATCTAGCTTCAAACAGACCCACATGATCTGACATCTATCAAACCTTTGGCCATGAACTATAACATAATCCTGTCAAACAAAATAACAAGAATGGCTGCAAATGCTACTGGCGTAGATCACTCACTGTCCAGTGCCTGTAGCCTGCATCAACTTGACAGGCGGTCCCTTCTCCAGACGCGGTTTCTTCTCTTTGCGGTCCAAGGAGTCGGTAACGAGTGTCTCCACCATGTCCACAGCATTCTTCCTCAGGGCGTACTCTATAGGTGTGTGTGTTTGACACCTGGTGACCTCATCATGTCCAGCTGCTCCGCAAGAAAATCAACAGCCTTGAAATCATCTCAATTCCTTATGGTGTTCAATCAAAAACATCTACTCATCCCTAACATTTCTATCAAATGAACAGATTTTTGGTGAATCAAAACACACAAGAGAACATTTTTATGCAGTAACTTTTTGCTCGAGTCTTGCACATACATTCTGCCAGGCTGGAGAACAGTTGCCTTGAAAAAGCTCTGAAAAAAGGTAGAGGTCCTGGGGGCACCTAGGCCTAGGTGGGCATCCAGGGGCAACACAGGTTGGGGGGGATGGGGGAGGGCGAAGACCCCCTTGCTAAAATGGAATTTAAGCTGTTTTGAAGACCCTTCTGTGCTGCCTCCTGACTGGCAAGTTAAAATGCAGCAAGTACGGAAACCAGAAGAATATAACTGTGTGCGCGCACATACATACACACACACAGAGGCATGCACATTTACATTTAACAGATTTCTTTTCTTTAAAAAAAAAGGGAAAAGAAAAAAGAAGAAAAGTCTCAACAGTCATGCGTGTAAGTTATCATTGTGCATCTCATTTCTTTTTTTTTTTTTAAATTTGTTTAAAAAACAACATCCTTTATTGTAGACACGAGGTATGACCAGCACGTTGGGCTAATGCGTAGGTCAGACATCTGTTAAGTCTTAGCCACGAGACCCTCTTTTTAAATTCTCTTATCTTAGTAATTCATTTATCCATCAGCTTAAAATCATGCGCAGTGTGGCTCAAAAGTTAGTGGATGTGGTGTAGCATATATGGACTAGTCCGCAAACAGTGGCGCCTCCTTGATGAAACTGAAATTGAATCTGTTGACACACTTACTGTGCATTTAATTTCTTGTTGTTTACAACCAAGCCTACCACCTCTCACTTATCTGGGCCATCAAACAGTCAACATACAATCCATGCATGTTTGTTTCGACACAAACAAAAAATGGTGTGTGTGTGTGTGTGTGTGTGCGTGCGTGTGTATGTGTTAAAACATTTATCCAATCAAGAAATCCAGTCTGCTTTGACTGTAATTCAGAGCATCAACATGCTTCTTGTGGCGTATGGCATTTCCATTTAATTCCTGACTTGTAAAAACAAATAAACCAACTAAAACAAAACCACCACCACCTAACTTACCTGGTAAACATTTTCACTTTTGGCAAGTTCCTTCAGCATGTCCATGTTATTTGTGGCTATTGCCGAGAACACCTGCTTGCTCTGAATGGGTACTGAGATGAAAGGACCTTTGTCTCTGGAAAGGTGGGAGAGAAGTCAAAATAATTCAGTATATAATACAGCAGTGCAAGTAGAAATACACATTCAAGTCAACTGTCCTGTAACCTGTTTGTGTGTATGGTCTGGCGGATCTAATGCCATTTCTTTTTAAACTATGACACTTTCACAATGTTCAGGTGAAGGTGATGTGGAAAGGCTGGGTACTGGGGTTCCTGTTTCAGGTGGTGTGTCGTAATGACTAACCACATGCAGCAAAGATAGTTTCAAAGTCAGGGCACTTGGAGGGAGGGCAGGGGGGAGGGGGATGGATGGGAGAGAGGAAAGTGTGCTGAAGTTAACAATAAACAGATAAGTTGAGCTGATGGTAGAGAACTGAACACTGCTGAAATAACACAGGAGCCACAAAGCCTGCGAAGCAGACACAGTTAGATGTGCCCGGCAAACATCAACATGCTTTGATAGTCATAACAGTAAAATGCAACATGGTCAACATGAACACTTTGATCAACTAAATAAATAATACAAAATGAAAGCCTTACAAACACAGCACTTCCAATCATTGAAAAGGCTGAGACCACAGTGGCTAACGCTCTATTTTGCAAGATCTCATTTGTCATGGAATACAAGGGGATATTGAAATCAATTAGATAATCTGTGCTTTAACCATTGCTCTCCCTTTTCTCTTTGACATACCAATTACAAAGTCAATTATGAATCCACTTCACGTTAATTATAGAAACTAACCAACCATACACTGCTATCATACAATTCCTTGCCCCAACAAACAAAACAAGTATACCTGACTTCAAAGAATGGATCTTTCTCCAGAACCTTGATCTTGGGGTTGGGTTTCAGGTTTCTGTCTGGTCCTCTGCCTTTCTTTTCCCCTTTCTCTTTTTGCTTTATTTTTTTCTCTTTCTCTGCACAAAGACATCACAGTAACTTTAATACCACAACCATTTCTGTACCATAACATGACCGTTCTCGACATTCAGATGGTCATCTTAACTACAGATTTAAACGATACAATCAATTTTGTTTTCCAAATGATAAAAGCAAAGGGATTACCAATTTAATGCAGTGGTGAATTAATCTTTAAATTCAAAACCTTGGTTTTACAATTACCATAATTTCTGCTTGCTTACAATTTCTGTCTGCTAACACACTGCTGTTAACAAAATAATTAAACGTTCACTTTCACCCTTACCCCCCTTTACCACATAACCTTCACACCACATGCATCATACCTTGTTGCAACTCCATACTTTGTTGTGCTGCATAATTCGTTAGAAATACTACAATCTTTAAAACTTTGACAGCACCTCATCTGATCATGCAACTGACCATTATAAGTATCTCAAATTTTCCAAAACAAACAAATCCAAGCCAACAATTCCCGAAGAAACTGATGCTACTTGAATTTCAACATAACCTGGAACAGAAACAAAAATACATGTTACCTTTCCCTTTTTTCTGAGGAGTCTTTCCTTTGGCCTTTGTATCTGACAAAGAAATTGCCAAAACTATTAATTAATAAAAGTTGGTCTTTGTACCTGTACCAAAAAACTGCCAAAATCATAAAAACTCAATAAAAACTAAAGTGACTAAATTAAATCACTACTGATAAATTCTTTAAACTGAAAAACAAGGGGGTTATTCAGAAATGAATAACACTTTGCACACACTCTTGTACATTGTCAATATGCAATAGTTTCCAATTCCTTTGACTCACATGTGTAAACAAGCCAGTCTGATCCTACAGTTGGAAGACATGCCTATCCCAAGATCTTTCCAACAGGAACAGGTGAGGTAAACAAAAAAAATCTGGTATTTGAAATTGTGAAAAATGTTGTAGAACACATTAAATCACTCCAAGGTATGCTGTGTTCATGTACAACTGCATGCATGTTCACACCCTCGCATGATCATGGCCAACATGACTGATGGAGAATCAGGATGTGCACAAGCAGATTATGCATAGAAAAAAAGTTCTTCCCTTTCAGATCTTGTAACATGACCACTGTTCATCACTTATTTATGAAAGACTGACAGAGTTGATTTCTTTCCGTTCAGCCCTTTCTCTTCAGTTCAACTATACTCAGCCACCTCCATGGCCAGTAGACTAATGCATGTGTGTACAGTGTCCAAGTTACAACTTCCTGTCTGTCGTCAGGTTTGTCGACCCGTGAATAATGGCGTTCTTATTTGTTTAGGGGGTGAGAGACATTTCCCCCCAGTAACATGTGATCCCAAAATACTACAACCATCATTTTTATTTACTTTGTTTTGATCTGGGGGGTTTTCTGTTTTTTTTAAAATTTTATATAATACAGCTTATCCTGGACAGTAGGCATCTTTGAGTTCAGTTGTCGATGTATGTGTGTGCAACTCTGGCAAATTCACAAGAGGTAAAATGATACGATAATCAAACCAGGCAGAATGATAGATATTGTTCAGAACTTTCCAGGCATCCCATGAATAAAGATGTCACTGAATCAATCAGGCCGACTTGAAAAATCTCTGAAAAAGGCCGGGAGGTCCACACAGGTTAAGTCCCCCATCCAAAATGGAATCTAAGCAGTTTTGAAGACCTTTCATGGTCTCTTGTGATAGGAAACTTTCTACGCAGAAAGCAAAGAAACCAAAAGAAAATAACAAACACACACACACTAATAATACACATACGCACATCTACACACACATACATACAGGCATGCACTCTCAAATTTAAGATATTCCGACTAAAGCAAAAAACTGGTTTGTTTCAACAGTCATGAGTGTAACTTAGTAACGAAAGAACAATATTCTTTCTTACACACACAAGTACTTTGTCACTTTGTGTATCTCATTTTTCGCCGTCTATAACCAAGCAAACCACAGGAATACATACGACTTATTATTTATCAGGGCTGTCACACCATAAAAATAAAATCCATACATGTTTGTTTTTAAAATGTAAAAAGGATAAAACATGAATCCAGCCCTACCCACAGTCCAGTGCCCTTGAAGCATCAACATGCTCCTTGCAGTGCTCATGTTCAAAAGCACAGTTAAAAGCATGATTGGAATAGTTCAGTTTTTTTTTTTTTTTTTTTTAAAACAAAACAGCTTGTTTACTTTGTTGAAATAGTTCACTTTTAGTCTTCTCAGTCAATTCAATTCACCAACAATTGACAATTTTGACTTCCTAAAACGTCTTGCCTTGATGTAAGATTCATGACACGCAAGACATCGTATTTCCCTCCAAAGGAGGAAGTCTGTGCATGATCAACAGCCAGAAAAAATGGCTGAATGGGTGGGATTAATGAACACAGAGGCGCTGCGATATACCGTAACACCGCAAGCAGTATTCTACTGAACACCGAATCGTGGAAACCTGGGTTGGAGAAACCAGACCTAGATCAAGTGACCCCCCCCCCCTTTTTTTTTTTTGTCAGTGGGTTTTCTTTCTTTCTCAGATGTTTGCGTTTTGTGCCTCTGAAAATCAGGTTGTTTCCTCGGAAATCATTGGATCTGAGGACAGTTCTCCAGTCTGATAAATACAGCCATTATTATGCTATCAACATTTTCAGCATCACAAAACTAATGTTTAAACAGAACACAAATCACCTGTAGATACCGAAAACTGATATTTACAGCCCCACAGTTATTACTGTGCAATATTTCAGACAAACTCTAAAAAATATTTTGGGAAATTCTATAAAGAATTAATCATCTTCCAATCGTTTATCAAATGACGTCTATCTATGTACATAAAATTCAACTGACCGATCTTTTTCTTGCTAGAAGAACTTGTGGCTGTGCGTATCTTTTTTGATGGTGGTTCATCGCTGCTCTCTTCATCTGAAACAAAATACCAAGAAATGTTAGAACCAAGCGCTCATTCCACAACTGCACTATAAAGACATTGGATGATAATGTTACAGTAATACAATACTAGTCTAGTAATACAACTTAAAACTGCCCTATGACATGCTTGTCTTGAGCCAAATATAAAATTTTGTTTTACTGAGCAGACCATGCTCACATAGCTACCAACCTTGTAACTCTTTTGGTTTCTACAGCGTGTAAATACCTTTTGTGATCCGTATTCTGATTCCTGTTATGAAAGTCAAACACGACTAAGATTTAGTAAGCCAGGCCATGGTTTCTGGAGCTACCTAGCCTCCTGGACTTGGCAATTTTTCATAAAATCTTACTCTTTTGATTAAAAGCTGCGACAATAACCATCCCCATCTTGGTAAAATGGCACCATGGTCACTACTTAAGTTTCAGGCTGGATAGGCCTGCCCAACAGCACTCAAGACCCCACAAAGAGGTGCCCATTGGGCCATGAACATCTGGGGGTCTAACGGAACACATTTCATATGCAAGGCAGTGTGACAACTACATGGGTGCTAGGACTACCCTGTTGCCAAACCTGAAACTAAAAATCCTGAGAGCCGTAAACCTGAAACCCCAATAAGAAAATGTTGAAACTAAACAGCTGTGCCTAGTCAGTAATACTGCAATGCTAACGCAGGTCAGGTATAGACAGCCGCCTTGGAGGTGTGGGGGATGAGAGGACAATGTTGGTGAAGTGGGCGCATTGGCTTATGGTAGGTATACAGGGATAGGGGATAGTGCCCTAATAGGGGAGGGGGAGGGGGGGCGGGAGGAAATGGAGCAATCCCCCTTTTCCCACAAAATGTTTTCTTGTTTACAAACGTTTTTGATGCTCTCTCTTTGTAGAAGCTTTAAAAATTCAACATTAAAGTCCTTTCACAATAATATTGTCTACCTTTGTCAATCAGTTCCTTACTCACACCCACACCCACACACACACACAAAGAGACAGATCTAATCAGGTAGGAATGAAAAATTCAGACAGCTGCATGCAGTGGCACAAATATGAATAGCATTTCTTTTATATCAGATTTATATGTAAGTGTTTCCCTTCAGGTGTAATACATGAACAAAACAACTTTGAATTGTGACTTGGCAAACCATAACTTTAGGAGCCCATTTCTGTTAATGGACATTGCTGCCAAAAACAGCACAAACATAAACCACTTGTATATTACAGA
This sequence comes from Conus ventricosus, assembly GCA_018398815.1. NCBI lineage: Eukaryota > Metazoa > Mollusca > Gastropoda > Neogastropoda > Conidae > Conus > Conus ventricosus. The sequence continues at coordinate 54,542,771 of CM031605.1, forward strand.
CAAGATTTGTACGTTATACATATTAGCTGTTTCTTATAATTCGTATGAATGTATTTAAGAAAAGAAAGTGAACAGGAAATGATTTCCGACTGTTTCCTAAATCAAAACAAAACATAAAAACCAGCACAATTTCTTTAGGTAAACTTAAGCCCAAATACGACTTGCCTTGCTAAAATCAAAGTAAAGAAGACACACTGTTACACTAACAGTATAAATTACATACACAGAATGTTATTCCATTGTATGATGAATTTTTTCATCACTGTTCAAGTGCAACAGCATTACAATACTGACTAGAAAATATCCAAAACTATACAAAGAACCTGAGCTTATTTCTCAAGGCAGTGGTATACATTTAAATAAGGAAACATTTTAACTAGTTAGTTAAACATTTTTCATAGGGTCCAGTGGATTTTAATAGCATTTGAACTGATATATATATATATATATATATATATATATATATATATATATATATATATATATATATATATATATATATAACTACAAAAGAAAAACAGATAAATTCAGTTATTTCATAAAGTGATTTATGGGAGATTCAACTTGCTAACCATTAGATGGGATGTGAGTGATGTTCCATTAATTATAAAAGATAGTGAAGAAAACATTAAAAAAAATCAAATTGATTTTTTAATCCCCCCCCCCCCCCCCCCAAAAAAAGAAAAAAAAGAATGTAAAACCCAACCAAACGAAGGTCAGAAGTCCAACTTGTAAGACCGAGTCCTAGCAAGTGAAGAAAATACTGAATCAGACATTAAACATAATGCACCACGAGTCTGTATTTCTTCGGTGACGGAGATTCACTTCCAAAACCTCAATGTAAAAAGAAAACACATTTTTGAAGAAAGTTTTAAAATCAGTGGCATGTATCATTTTAAATATCAATATAACCATTGTTAAAATCATTAATAGATTGATGGTACTGTGAAGGAGAGCCCGGTTTGCTGAGTGGTTAGGGTGCTTGCCTGCTGCGCAGGAGACCTGTGATCAAGACAACTCTCAGAAGAAGACAATTTTCCATATGCTCTCCAGTCCATCCAGCTGAAAATGGGTACCTGGCCCTATTCAGGGTTGGGGAAGGTGAATGCAGCGAGGGAGAGTATTGGGCCCTGCCCATATTATGATGACCCCAGAGTAGTGGAAACTAGCGTTCTGCTCCATACGGCCGAAATGGCCACTTGACTACCTTTACCTTAACTTTTAGTATCGTGTAGAAGTAACCTGTATTACATTAGACACTAGAATATAAAAACCTGCCAAATATAAAGTATCTAATATTTAACTTGTGTATTAGTTTTTGTCTGACACAAACAACATGCAGATACGTTTTTATTGACCTAAAATTGTTTACTCCCCATGTGACCCAAGTCTTTGTAGTTAATTTACATGAATTTGATCAGAAACAACCAGCATCTGTGTGACATTGTACACGTTTCAGTTCATCACATAAATAATAAAATAATCATCATTCCCTAGTTCCTCTTTTTTTTATATAGAAGTTTCATTACTGATGTTTGAAACAATAAGGTCAAAGATGTGTCAGTGCTGGAAGTGTTCAAAGTTGGTGTGTAATTTTCAAAAAAATATTTTGTAAGCTTCTTTTCTCTCAATTTTTAAAGTCAAATCAACAGACTTTATTTTAGTCATTTGTTTCAATCACACACATCTCAATGCCTAACAAAAATGAACATTATACAAAGAAAGAAATATTGATTATGTCATCTTGTGGAGATTACCCTTACAAAGTCAAAATTGCAGAAGAATGACTACTGAGCAAGTAATTCATATACTGATGTAGCCAACAAGGCAAGACATGAATGCCACTTGGCATCTGCATCCCATCCATCTAACAGCAAAACATGATTCCTAATCTGTTTTGGGTATTTTTGAGAAAAAAGCACGTATGTCATTTTTGGCTGGCCTTTTAAGCTTGGCAAATTTGTCAGATTTTCTTGTTAGGAGACAGACAACGAAGTGGTTCGGTCGCCACACAACCTCAGGAAGGTCCTTCCCATTTATCCGTGACCACACTATACCGACTTTTGCTCCTGGTACATCTGTTTCCTGAGAAGCAAGTTTTCTCGGAAGAAGTGGTTGATGAAGGTGGTAGCGGACATTGTTACCCCCAAATGTAGGGTATATGGAGAAGACCACAGTCTGGAAGACACTGGCAACAGTATGCACTTGCCAAATGCCCAAGTACGAGTTCATCACAGTTGCAGCCTTTACCTCCTCTTGAAAAACACGCTTAATTTCTTCAGTGGTCAGATCATCCATGTTATAAAAGTCAGAGTACTGAGCATACACCTTTGTGACTTCAGGAATGTCTGATGACAGTTTAGAATTGGATAGATAGTGATCTTCATTCAGTGCCAGTTCCATAACAATTCTGGCACACATTTCCAAGTGCAAATCTTCACTGTCACAGGCTAATACTGAGGCTCTTCTTGTCAGACAGTTAACGCCTCCATAAATGCATACGGGTGTAAGTGCGGGACCATCTTCTGGATACAGATCTGATGCATGCTGATCTTGCTGAAAGTTATCAGCAAAATTGTCCCTTTTAATTGTCAAAGGATAACTTTCAACGGTTTTCCCAGTTCAACGAAATCTAATCCAATTGAAAACGGCAAACAATGTTCAGCTATGAACGCACACAGAACAGTGTTCAACTCGGCAGTTCGATCACCAATTCCATCTCGGGTCACAGTAGTTTTAGCAGCCCCATCAAGCTTAGCAGTCTGTTGCAACGTGCCTAGAATGCGCTTGTGCTCAGTATCAATTGCATGAGCCGACAAGGCTTTTTTCCCACTAGAACCGTAAGTTACCGTCCGGTTGCAGGGAACACAAAAGCAAACACCGGGCGAGTCAATCTTCCTGCACCAACTTTCTAAGTACACACCATTGTTGTTTTTTTTCCTCCAGCCACACCCACCTCCATCTGTTTTTTTTTAATTTTTTTTTTTAACACCTTTTTCAAGGAAAGAAACGTCACTGTCCAAAGTCAGTACTTTCATTTTTCACTTCCTTTTGCCTTAAAATGGCGATTTCGACCATGCCGCTTGATAACAAGGGACGTTACTCTCAGCGAACAATGTACGTCTCTTTCGAGGCTCACGAAGCAGACCACTTCTCTTCACTGCCAATGCGATGTTTCTTCGGAAACAATGTTGAAAACCGGTGAAATTCTCCGAAATTATTTCTACCGCAAAATATACTTTGAACGAAATCGGAAACCGGAAACATTCTCCCGAAATTATTTCAAAACCGGAAAATATATTTTGAACGAAATCGGAAACCGGAATTCCGGCTCACACCGGAAAATTAGCACCCCTACAACTACTTATTTCCTTGCTAATGCAGACCTGTTTACTTTACGCCTTTGGCGTAATAAATCACGATTTCAAACCTCCAATTACGCCATCAAACATTAAATTCCGCCACGCGGATCGCCAAAACTACACTTTTCGAAAGCAATCATTCTCGTCGGTTCAACAACGCGATGGCCCGTTCACTCACTGTGCCGCCTGCGAAAGTTACAGTGTTCAGTTATTCCTTCATATCAGTGTAACCGAAAGCCAGCATTGCGGGCAGGCACGAGGTTGAACGTTTTAGTAAGGGAGATAACTTTCGCGGGTTGACATCATTATCAAAGATGGCGTCAAAGCGTGCTCAGCATGAGACAGACGATTCTGATTGCCGTGTTACGGAAGAAACAGTTCCTGAGAAACCAAAAAAGGCACGAGTTACTCAAAAATACCGCCAGGTATACCATGACAAGTATAACTGTCTTTTCCCATCAAGAAAAGGGCCGGGATATGTGCATTGTAGCATATGCAAGTCGGACTTCAGCTGTGAACATGGCGGAATGTTCGATTGTAAGAGACATGTGGGCACGGCTTCTCACAAGCAGTTCATCGAAGCAGCTGGAAAGCAGAAATCTATCGCGAATTTCATGATCCAGAGCAAGCATGATGATTCTGGAAATTCATTGGAAAAGATGACAACAAAAGCTGAAGCAAAGATGTGTTCGGACATCCTGGCAAAAAATAACCTGCCTCTCACGAATGCTGACAAGTTTGTCAAGGCATTTCAAACGATGTTTCCTGACTCCAAGATTGCTGCAAGTAAGTATGACTTAGAAAATTTGTTATGTATTTAGTACCTTTTCCTTTACCTGTACATGCCCTTTTCTGAAATTTCATATTTGAATAGAAATTAATATAAAAATAAATTATTGTTTTTTTTTTAAAATATCATCTCCAATCTACTGATCTCACTCACTCACTCACACACACACACACACACACACACACACACACACACACACACACACACACACACACACAGAGAAGCAAGATCTTCACTGCTGTCAGAGACAACTGAAGCTCTAATGGTGTTAAAAGGACAACCAGGCGAATGCAGGGAGATGTCAGACAAGGACTTGGTTCAGCTGAGATCAGCCTACTACAATTCTTTAAAAGCTTAGAGAACATTTCTCTCTCTCTCTTTTTTTTCTCTCTTTTTTCATGCTTGGCAGTGGGGGTGGAGGCACTGGCAGAGTGACTGATTGTGTATTTGTGTGAGAACATTTGCTTCCAGGATTTGTACACAAGGGACTTTCTGAAGACTTCAGATGTGTGTGTGTTTTTTTTTTTTTATAATTTTAAATACATTATTTATTTGGTATCCTCCAACTTGGCAGACATCCTTTGACCAAGTAAAGTGGTTCCAATGGCAGTTGGTGAGTTTTAATTTGTTTTTGTTATATTTTGAGTTGAATTTTCATGGTCATAATGATGAAATTTAACCTCAGAATGTGCACCAGATTGCACCATTTTGCTTCCCCCCCAAAATTTTCCGGGGGGGCATGCCCCCGGACCCCCCTAGCTATCTCGCCGCTTCGCACCTTCGATTACACTTTTCCCCCATAAGATTACACTTTTCAGTATTTGGGATTACACTTGGGTAGCCAAGGGGGTAAACAGGTCTGCTAATGGGAGAATACATCTTACATGTAGGATGCGATGGCCATTGAGTGGAGCCGACTCCTAAATCACCCCTACCCATCTGACTTCATGAAGGAGTCCGAGAATGACAGGCTGGGAGTAGGAACGACAGGGTATTGAGAGGGACGAGGGGGAGAGGAGGAGGGATGAGAGAAAGTAGGTGGTGGGGAGGGAGGGGCAGAATGTGTCTAAGGGCAAGAGGGGGCACCAATCCCATGTTCATTAATACCCTGTATCGCATTTTTCCACAGTGCTGGAGGGTTAAACAACTTAAAGGAACACTGTCATCCTTTAATGTAGGGCTGATGTTGCTCTTAAGCCTGTGCGGAATCAAGCACACTCAGATTGCTATCATTCTCTATCTCTACATGTTCCTCTATCTGTGAAAAGGTAAGGAAGGTAATGTTGCTTATAGCCCAAAGGTAAGGAAGGTAATGTTGCTTATAGCCCAAAGCTGTAATGGGGATGGTTTCTTATTTGAAACCACTGTCATACAAGACATGATATCAAATTAAGAAGACAGACATTTCGCTAATTATTAACTGTTTTTACCTGGCCTACAAAGTATAAAAATGGCTGAGAAAGAAGCCAATCAATAAAGCAGATAAATCTCCATCGTCATCAGCAATTTTTCATCTACTTTTTCTTCCTCTCCTTACTGTGAATTGGCCATTCTATTTTACAAAATATCAGGCTGGAGAACAGCTGACTTGAAAAAATTCTGTAAAAGGCCCAGGTCCATCTGGGCCCCGGTGGCATCCAGGGGCAATCAAAGGGTGGGGAGTCAGGGGGGAAGACTATCCACTCAACCTCAACAGACATGGTGTTTCTTCCAACAGTCTTGTGTATAGATGTGTAGGTGTTGAAAGAACAATATTCTTTACTGAGGACATAACTATTGTGCATTTCCCTTCTTGTTGTTATCAATCAAGCTGATCATGTATCATGTTTCTGGGCCATCACACTGTAAAAATGAATCTATGCATGTTCCTTTTACACACACACACACAAAAAAACGGGGGTGTTCGGGAGCTGGAGGTTAAAAACATTAACCTGACCCGTCTGCTCTGAATGCAATCATGTGCTCTTGATGCATCAACATGCTTCTTGTACATCACATGCAATGAAAACTGATCACTTTTGTTGCTTTTCAGTCCACTCCCATCTCCAACAGTTGACAATTGTGTCTTTAAAAAAAATAAAAAATCCTGTCCCGATTAAGATTCATGACATGCAAGACATCATCTTTCCTATAAAAAAAAAAACAACCAACCAACCAAACAAAAATGCCGCCTCTGCAAAATCGCCAGAATTTATCACAACAGCTGCAGGCAACACTGTCTTCAACATAGAATCATGGAAACCTGGATTGGAAAAACTGTAATCTGTATGACTCGGGGTGACTGTTTTATAAATTAAACAAATTATTTTTCCCAGCAGAATTTTCCCCCCAGAATTTCATTTTTTTGTGCCTGTGAAAGTCAGGTGGTTTTCTCTGATACCATAGGATCCGAGAAGACTCCCAGCATGCAATATGTCAATATGGATAGTCTAAAGATCTGCACTATCTCAGTTCTGTATTAAACAGGGATGAAAACAGTTTTTTTTTAAAAAGAGGAGATTGGCGGGGGTTGGGAGGGGGGGGGGGGGGGGTCACCATGGGCAACAGCCCGGCGGGGGTCAGGGGCAGCGCCCCCTGAAGCTGAAGCATATTTTGTATTAAATAAGGCATAAAAATCTTTAGAAATCACTTTCTTGCTTCTAAACAACTCATTCTATAGAACAGCTTTCAACACCATGAAGACTGAGACTGATGTGGAAAGAAACTATTGAGACAAAGCAAACATTTAGTATGAATCCTCAGAACTGTAGCAAAAGAAAATTTGACAAACAGTGCTTTCAGGACATAAAGAATAAGGCCTGTAGATAAGTAAATCAGAGTGGGAAATCAAACTAAGTAAATCAGATGTATGAAAACGACTGCTGGACTTCAATAAACACAATATGAAAAATGATTACTTTGAAGTCCTTTAAAAAAAAAAACACTCAAGCTTTTGGGCCTTAGACCCTTCGTCAGGAAACACTAAACACAAAAAAGAACAAATGACATCAAAAGAAACTGATGTCACAACAGTACACCACACACAACCCCCCCCCCCTTCCCCCTTACAACTTATCATATCCCCCCCCCCCCCCCCCCCCTTGACAAGTTTGTGTGTGTTTGGGGGGGGGGGGGGGGGGGGGGTTGTGTGTGTGTGTGAGGTGGGGTAGGGGACTGGGGTGGGGGGGAGGGGGCGAAGTGTGTGGGGTATGTGTGTTGTGGGGTGAGGGTGGGGGTTGAGGGAGAAGGAGGAGGAGTAGAGGAAGTATATAGGTAGTGGGGGGAGTGGGCTGGTGGAAAAGGATTTCATAGAGGGGCTGTTAGCAGACACCTAACACATGTAGCAAACGTTTGCATTATACCTGGGGAAAAGTGTTACACAATACTGTTGTGACATCAGTTTATTTTGATGTCATTTGTTCTTTTATATTCTTTTTGTCACTTTGACGTTTTTCCCTTGCTTTGAAGACTCTACGAGTGGAAGTACTCAATTCCTCATCTCTCCAGTGGGTTCGAAGTTGTTGTTTTTTCCTCCGTTGTTTTGTTATCCTGTTTTTCCCTTGTGTTTACTGTTTAGTGTTTCCTGATGAAGGGTCTAAGACCCGAAAGCTTGAGTGCTTATCATTTTTTTTTTGTAAAAAAGGACTTCAAAGAACTCATTTTTCATATTAAGTAAATCAGAGTCAGAATCAAAACTACCATCGAAATGAAACTTGTAGAAAAATCAGAGTAGGAGTCAAACTATCATTGGAAATGAAACGTAGATTGTTGCATACCCAATGATCTGAAAACATGCTGTAATGGTGTGGGAAACACACACATTTTCTGTTGGTGACTGGGACGCTCGATGTGATCTCTGATTGCCACAAAGCCACGACTACCAAAGTAGACACGTTTTTGGCAAGGCTCGCAAAACACTTCAAATTCGCCGTCTTTGTCATGTTTTCTTATTACATCCGTGACTCTGCGGTCACACACGTCCTTCTGCAGCCACTCGGTCTTCTAGTGGTTCACATACTTCTTTCTTTTTTTTCCCGTTTTGTTTCCACTCACTGGCGACAAACTCTCGCTGTGAATCGACGCCATGATGAGAAATGATACTGGAAGGAAGCAGAATGAGAACTACGCCGTTTGAGAACATTACCGACAGAGAAGAAATTCGCTGTGCAGACAAGTTGAGATCGTTTCTGAGCTTCACTCTTCGAATAATTTTTCGGCGGAGACTTTTTCTTTCGGCGGAGATGCGAAAAAATAACGGCGGAGACGGCGGAAACGGCGGAGGAGTTTTCATCCCTGATTAAACCTCTGGTAAGTTCAGGAAACATTTTTTTCAAGAGTAGCATGTCCTCACAAAGTGTAGCAATTTAGCATTTTAAACAAAATCGTAGCATGCTACGCCATGTAGTACTTGCCAGCTCTGAGTAAGAGAAAATTTCACTGAAATGAATTGTTCAATATTAATGAAACATGCATAGGAAAACTTTAGGTAAAGTTTAGTATGTTGATTTCTACTGAGTAGGGCACATTTCAAGTTGTATGTTCCCAACTGTGGTCAAGTCGCAAGCTCTCAGAGTAGCTTGTCAAAATAGACGCATGTGACACTGATGTAATGTGTTGATGTACTCACAGGTAATCATTCTGTTGTGTATTTCTAATCTGTCTGACATTTCATGATGATAGCGTGTTTGGCAATTTCATTTGCATGTGTGTGATGTAAAAACATGCTGAATGGGGACCCCTTAAACAATACCCCACATCTACCTTACCATTAGCCCTTCAAGTATGTATGGCAAGTAAATTCATTGGCAACTTATCTGTGGCATATGGCAATATGGTTTTCTTCCAGTAAAATTTCAAGAACCTCGCTCTGTTCTTGGGTGGGTTTTTCAGAGAACCTGACACTTTAGCTATGAGTATGACAGTTCTTGCTTGTTGAGAGCAGAGAATGTGTTTTAATAATTTCAACTGCAGAATTCCACCAGTGGCAGACGATTCAACTGTAACTCTTAAGTCTGGTAGTAGAGGTACAGTTTTCATGAATTACTAGTAGCCTTTTTTTCAGTGATTAATTCATGTGAGAAATGTCCATTCTGATCATTGAGAAAACCCAAAGTGTTAACGAAATTCACAGATATTTGGAAGTTCTCAGCTGTTTTTAGTCAATCACTTTGCCAGCGTAAAGGACAAAAGTTGTTCATCTCACAAGCTTAAATCACCATGAATGTTAGATTTCACCTTTCGATCTTGCCCCTTCAATGTAACAAACGTTAAGAGGACAACTCAAACCAACAAATAAATTTACAGTAGCAGGTGTATGAATTTTCCTTCAAGAGCTCATGGTATGAGGCAGAGTTATCAATCTACGATTGTCATTCTCACATTTACATGCTGTTCTCACCATGAAAATGTTTAATAAGAAAATCAGATTCCTTAATAAAATCAGCTGGAACCTGTAAAAATGAAGAGAAGCTCTTTTTTCCCATCAAGTTTTTTCTTTAGTAATGAACACATGATTGGTCCAATATATGCAAGAAATGCTACCTTAATAAATTTATTAATCTCAATCAATGACAGCAGTTTCATTCTGTGTATTATGCCAGTCTAACAAAAAATAATTAACAGGCAAACAAACATTCCTGGACTCAAAATTACCTGAAATATTATCAGAATGAAATAACTCAGTTGTGGAGTCCATGATACTGGTAAATGGCTTTGGAAGACATGAAATCGGAATTGACAGAGTATAATTTCTTTGTCAATCTAACTCTCAGCAAAATTCCCACAACATTAGCAAAAGGTAAGCAATGTCATCAATAGTGTGCACCTGTTGCTGTACAAAACAAGAACGTCTGATAACAGTATTGATCATAAAACATGAAATGGATCTACAAAGGGAACACAACAATGGTTGTTCCTCTCAGAATACAATATGCTTGTTTTTAACTTCCTTCCTACTGAACTGGTCTAACTCTTCATGTATACACTTAATAAATTTACAAAAAAAGTATTTGCAACTATCTTCAAAGAATATTAAATTTGCAACCAAGCCCAGAATAAATTACAAACTGTGGTGCCGTGGAGACTTCATTCATACGCAGTGATGTCGTTACATTATTTACAAGAGAATCTGAGAAACAAGCAAGCTGATTCTGTACTTAAATTCAAGTGATCGAGTCAAGGTTGCATTAAAGGATCAGATAGTACATCATCGCCACGACATAATCAGGCATGAAAGTGCAGAGCACTAAAAAAATCTGAAAAATCAGCGGGGGTCTGGGGGCCTGCGGAGGCCCCAGTGGGGTCCAGGGCAACGCTCTGGCGGGGGTCAGGGGGCAGCGCCCCCTGAAGCTGACGGTTTTTCATGCAAAAAAGGCCTAAAAGTACGCATTATTCTGTAGTTAAGATGTGTAAAAAAAAGACAGGCAAATTCAACAAGGATTCAACAGATTCTTTGCTGCAGCGAGGGATGCTTGGTATCAGTGGGTAAACTGATGGTTGTCTTTGTCGCTGCAGCTGCTTTTGCAGATGGACAAATGCCATAACCACTCTGGACCTCGCTCACCACCTCACCTGAAAATGATACAAATGACTATTATATATAGCCATCAAGATAGGGTGGGATAAAAAAGAGCCCCCCCCCCCACACACACACACAACACAACCCCCATACCTAGATAAGCAGGTTTTGAAAAGTTGCTATGATTGATTATATTGGTGGTGCCCACAGGAATTGCGACCCGTGTCTGATGAAGAAGGAAATAATTTAACTTTTTATAATTTTTATTATAATTTTAAGAAATTAATTGTAAAGCATTTGCATTATTCACCGGGTATTCACAAGTCATGAACATTGCTTCAAAGAACAACTTACTGTTTAATAAAGGAGGAACACACACACACACACACACACACACACACACACGTACACACACCATTGAAAAAATTAGGCATGACTTGCAAGCACAGACTCTAGAATTTCTCTCTCTCTGTCTCTCTCTGTCTTTCTCATTGTATCCAATGAATAAATGAATAAATCTTGTCATTTTGGAAAGGGGGGGGGGGGGGGGGAGGAGAAGGGGGCACTGTTTTTTTTCTGAAATCAACTTGTTTCAGCTGTTGGCCTTGGTGTCATTTGAAGTAGTGAGAAACAAGTACTACAGTGTGTGTGTGTGTGTGTGTGTGTGTGTGTGGAGAGAGAGAGAGAGAGAGAGAGAGAGACAGACAGACAGACAGACACAGAACAACTTGAACTCATTTTATTGGGAAAGATGGTTATAAAGCACAAACTGTCTTTTACACCATGCCCACATACAAAAGGAAGAAAAACAAAATAGTGAATAAAAATACATAACGCATCATCAACATAAAAAATATAAATTGTGTCAGCACACACACACACACATATACATACACAGGCGAGCGCACACACACACACACACACACACACACACACACACACACACACACACACACACACACACACACTAACCCACTGTCATACTGAACACACAATACGGGTATGTGTAAAGAGAGAGAGAGAGAGAGAGAAAGAGAGAGAGAGACAGTGAGAGAGAGAGAGAGAGAGAGAGAGAGAGAGAGAGAGAGAGAGAGAGAGAGAGAGAGAGAGAAAGAAAAACCGAGAGAAAGAAAGAGAGAGAGAGAGAGAGAGAGAGAGAGGACCCAGAGAGAGAGAGAGAGAGACACTGAGAGTTTCAATCTAAGTATGCCACTTTTTTTCAAATCAGGTCGCGAAGCTATATGTAGCATGATTTCATTTGACTAAACAATCACTTTGTAAAAAAAGAAAAAAAGTATATTTACCTGCAATCGTTGTATTATCCTTCACGGAACTTGCGTTCTTCTTGTGAGAAGGCCTCTCGAGGTGTGCACTCAAAGCCTTGAAACCTCGATTCGCATAATTGACTTTCTTCTGGCAGGGAACGCAAAATGCACAGCCGTTCTCCTCCAGTTTCCGGAAGACATCGCCGACGCGTATCTCGTCCACTTGTTTGTCTAACCAATCCCACCGCCAATCGTTCTTCAGACCTTCTTTTTTCGCGTATTGAACCGGTGCGCTGCACAAACTTCGCCATTTTGAACGACGCTGAGGCGAACCGCCCGGATGTTCGTATCTGCCGGAAGTAGCCTATTGAGCTGGCTGACTTACACACCGCAGTTGGAAATGCCCGCAAATAAAGTCGGACGCACGTTTTACTTTTCATGTTCGGATTTTTTATTTTTGGTCGGAACTTTTTTTTTTAGTCGGTAGCGGCGAAATATTTAGTCGGAATTTCCGACTAAATCGGAGAAATTTCATGCCTGATAATTTCAAGTGCTGCGATTTGGCAGTGAGTTGGTCTGCACTATGCATATTACTTGTCAAAATGAAACTACACAAAGATGGAAAAACCCATAGTGTTTACCACCGACTCTTGATATTTCAAAATATCATCTCTTCTTTTTAACAAATGTTTGGTTGTTCGTAAACACTGAATTCTGGTTTTGTTAAAAGCATGTGTGGATTTTTTAAAACCTATTTCCCAAAAGCTTATACAAACAAAAGTAATTTATAACAACACTTTTTTCAGGTACATTAAAATCCTAAAAGGAATAATTTTTGTTTCTTTTGTGAACACTGAAAATCTATTTTCATGTCATATTTTAGTGCAAAATTGATGTCCCCATAATTTTCAACATTGCAGAAGTGTGCACAATAATTTGCAATTGTGCAATGTCCCATTTTCAATCGCCACTTTTTTTCAGTTCTAACCTCCATGAAAAATAAATCCTGTGAAAAGCACAAACCCAATATAGTATGTTGTATTTCACAAAAACAATGCATGATGCATCAAGCCAAACCATCAAAATGAACCGGAAGTTTTGAGTAATCAAGTTGACAGACCACTGAATTTGGTTACCAGCTAACATTCCTCCCATTATCCAGTATCATGGGTCTTCACAGATGCTTTTACATGCACAGTAAATCTCAGTTAACATTTTCCCTGTTACCAATTATCACGGATGTTTACAATTCCATACAAAGCCAGGTAAGCAGGTAATGTTGCTTATAGCCCAGCCGACCGCAAAGGGCCATATCAGGGCTGTCACGTTAAAATCAACTCAAAAGTCATCAACAACAAAAACTAATAACAACAAACAAAATTCACACATCTTTTGAAATACATCTTTTAAAAACGCACAAGAAATTTCATCAAAAATCTTTCTTCCGTAATATCTTGAATCAGATGAAAAATGTTAATCTCCCTCAGAAATTCAAAGATTAGGTCAGGCGGGTATCTCTGAACAAAGTTTTCATGGAGTCTGCTGTAAAGTGTTCATGTTTCACATCATGCAAGTCCCAACACTCTAAAATAAAAGTATAGGTTTCACTGTGAGTGGAACATGACATGGAATGCACCGCAGAGCTTCTTCACCTTTAAAAGATAAGAATGAGTGTAAAACGAGTGGCCTGTATGCAAATGACACAAGACTGTTTCATTTATGCGACCGCCTCGGGAACATGGTAAAAACTTTTTCAGGTTTGGATGGATTTTAAATAGTTTGTTATCTGTTTGCAAGGTCAATTCCTCTTGCCAGAGGTCTATGACATATGCCTGTTGTTTTGGTTTCAGATCAGTGTGAGGAATAAGACAACCTGCTCAACTTTTCCTTCGAGGCACTCTTGGTAAGCTGATCAACCATCTCATTGCCTCAAATACCCACAAGGCTGGGAACTCAAGCAAAAACTATGTTGTATCCATCTGATTTCAGAGAGGTGCCCAGTTCGAAAATTTTTAACAGCTGAGGGTGCTTGAGATTACCGCCAGCAATGGCCTCCAAAGCACAAAGGGAGTCTGATAAAATGAGGAAATCCCTATGTTTGGATTTACAGACCATTTTAAGAGCCAGGACCAAGGCTGTCAGCTCAGCAGTGTAGATGGAGCTATTGGTAGGAATGTGTTTGGTACATCTCCGAGGGGGATCTGTTGCACAAAACACAGCAGAGGCAACCCCCTCCTCAGATTTGGAACCGTCAGTGAAAATTCTTTGTAGGATGGAAACTCTGGCCAAAGTTCAGCAAAAAGGGACTTGTATGCCAAGGAACTAATGGAATCTTTCCAGTATGAGGCCAAATCTCTGGAGTGAAGAAAGTCCATGGTGGGTCATCAAAGCCAATTTGAGAACAGAAAATATATTACACACACACATATGATTATCAACAATCTTCAAATATGCTCCAGCCAAAAGGTTTTACAACAATTTTTGGAAAATCAAGATAGTTGTGGTGGCCAGCTGTTTGTTACAAAAAAAGGGGAGAAAACTTCAAAGTAATATCTGTTACAGAAAAATAGCCAAAGTAAAAGGCATAAAAAAGTACAGAACAAGACAGACCATGATTTAAACCACTACTACACACAATCTTTACTGCTACACATAAAACTTAATAACATAAAACTCTACACTCAAAAACTCACCTTCTGCCAAATCATTCACGACTTCTCGTTCTTCCTCCTCCTCCAAATCCTCATCCATCAGATCACCAGCCACAAACTTCAATGTCTTGTTCAGCACTTTGTCAATCCGCTCTTTCTCTCCTTCTGGCAGCTCATACACATCACGTGACACACGCTCCATCTGAATGTTTGTCAAGATGCTGTCCATGTCAGCCTTGTCCATGTAATCTAGTTTGTAAGTGTTCGGAGGTTTTGTCAGGGACAACCAGTTGAGCTTGAACTTGCGCGATTTACCCGTGCTGACATTCTGGTTGAGCCGGCACAGGAAGAACGATCCTGAAAGCAGTCAAATAACACTGCCAACTTTGGTAATCAAATCAGTAATCCTGGTGAAGGGAGGGTGGGATCCCGGAGTGTGGGAAAGGGAGGGGGAAGACTGCCTCCCTTCTGGGATCGAGGCGTTCGGCAACGTCGACAACTGACACAGCACCATTTCATTACATGGAAACAGCCTTGCACAGGTGTATAGAGAACACTAACATTAGAACATGCGCATCAGCTGTTTTGCTGCGTCTCACCCCACCCACTTTTCCTCTTTATTTTCCTTGTTTTTCAGAATTAGTACAATACTGGAAAAATGACTCATTTCATATCAAGATCTAAAATTAGTACCAAAATTCTGTTTTAAAAAGCACCAAATGGTTGGCAGTTATGAATCAAAGGATTTAAAACAAGGAAAATAATTTTGCAGAGTAACATCCACTTAGTGACCCACAGAGGTGAAACCACAGCTTTGACAACAGACTCGTAATATGTACATGTACTTCAAACCATATACTTGCACTGAAACTGCAACATGCTATAGATTTTAAACATAATTAAAGAGGCACATGATTCGTTTATACACAAGCCGACAGGTGTCACAAAAATTGTTCTCATGAGTTCTTTTCAGTATTCAGACATAAAAAACAACAGCAAAACCACAGAAATTCTGTAAAAGTGGAAAGGGGGTAAGACGCTAGGGGAGAGTGGCCCCTTTGACTTCCAAATACTAGTAAAAGTAGGAAGGGCAGGGGACGCTTGGACTGTACCTCAACATTGTATTCTCATGATTCATATCAAATTATTCAGGGAAAACATTCTGCTCTTCTTTAAATACTCCACTGCCATTTTCCACGAATAATGACAATTTCCTATTTAAGACTTACCTTTCAGTGACTGTTTACCTTGTTTTTATGATTCATACCAAATTATTCAGGGATAACACTCTGCTCTTTCTTCAATACAACCACTGCCAGTTTCAATGAATAATGACAATTTCTTTCTTAAGACTTATCTTTCAGTGATTGTTTTCCTTGTTTTCTTGTAATTATATGTGATGGACAGGAAGCCCAGAGAGCGTACTTTTTTGATCTAAAGACAGATTCTTTTCATCGTAAACACATTTGCAACACTCTTGTCCGCTTGTCCCATCACATGCAAGTTTCCCACATCTGCTGCACACTTGCTTACAACAAGACATAAAGGTGTGCTATCTCGCATCTCTGTACAACTGAAAGGAAAAAAAAAAAAATCTTTTTTAAGATGTCTAAGAACCAACCATCGTCTCCTCTCAGTGCCAGAAAACTGCCTTTCTTGTACAAGAGCTGAACCTCTTCCTTGGATGGCCCAGCCTTGGGAGTCTTGACGTTGCCTTTCTCCACTTCAGCAGGAGACTGGAATAATTTGACAGGGTTTCGCTGCCGCTTCAAAGGAGTACGCTGTGGTTGGTCAATCTTCTCTAACTCTGCGGACTTCTCTTGCGCTGTCAAACAAAAAGATATCAGCAATGCTGAACTTGTTGCTGACAAAGTACTTACTTAGAGAAGGTACATTCACGACTTTCATTGTGCTTTTTACAAAATATACACACTTACTTAAGTCTAACAAGTCTTATTTTCTTATCTTTTGGAAAAGGCTAAAAAAAACCAAGTGTCTGATATCCATAATGGACATGTAATCAGACAGTGACTCACCTTGCTTCCTGAACCTCCACTTCCACTTGTGGGAACTGGTTTTTCACCATCTTCTTTATCAGGTGTCACAGCTTCCACCTTCTCTTCCTCCATTTTTTCTTCCATTGACAATCAGTCAGAGAACCTGGGACAGAAAAAAGGAAACCTGAAATAAAAATACATATAGGACAAATGGATAATTCAACATAGCGTGATTTTGCTGCTGTTTTCCACTATTTGTTCTGACAAAAGCCGCAACTATATTTCAGAGTCAGAGTTGCAATGCTAGCATCACTCTCTCTCATGGACAGGGACGGATCCAGGTGTGTGCCAACTGCGCAACCATTCTCTTAACTAAATCAAACTATGCCAGAACCAGAACTAGTTACCTCACAGGAACAGTATGTAAATTCATCTCTGACAAAGTTCATGCTTCCCCTCCCCCCTGTCTCCCACCCTCTTGATGCGAGCAACTACATGGCAGTTAGATAAGATAATGTTGCTTATAGCCCAGCCGACCGCAGAGGGCCACATCAGGGCTGTCACCACGTTAAAATCAACTCACCAGTCATTTAAAAAAAAACAAAAAAAAAAAACAACTTTCACACATCTTGTTAAATGACATCATCTACAAACGCACCAGAAACTTTGTTAAAAATCTTTCTTCCGTAAAATCTTAAATCAGATGAAAAATGTTAATTTCTCTCAAAAACTCAAGGATCACGTCAGGCGGGACATCCCTGAACAGGATCTTCATGGACTCCGCTGTAAAATGTTTGTGTCTCACATCGTGCAAGTCCCAACACTCTAAAAGAACATGTTTCATTGTGAGTGGCGCATGACATGGAATGCACCACGGAGCTTCTTCACTCTTTAAAAGGTAAGCATGGTAAAATACGAATGGCCGGTGTGCAGCCGGCACAGAACCGTTTCCTCTTTACGACCCACCGACGTAGATGGGATGAAGTCCTTAAGGTTTGGACGGATCTGAAAGAGTTTGTTATTCGTCTGTGTGTTCCAATCCTCCTGCCAGAGGTCTCTCACATAATCGTTATTTTGGGTTTCACATCTGAGCAGGGGATATAAGTGTTGGACAGTTTCTCTCTTGTGGCGTTCTTGGCTAAACGATCAACCATTTCGTTCCCGCCGATGCCAACATGGCCAGGAACCCAAGCAAGAGTAATGTTGTAACCGTCCGCCTTCAACTTGCTAAAAAGTTCCAAAAAAAATAAAAGTTCTGGATGCTGAAGGTTGCGGCAAGCTATGGCCTCCAAAGCTGACAGCGAATCCGACAGAACCAGAAAGTCCTCTTTGAAGAATGTGAGATTATCTTCAAAGCCAGTACTAGAGCAGTAAGTTCAGCAGAATAGACAGAAGCATCTGAATGTATATGTTCCAACAGTATCTGAGAAGGAGCCCAAGGGCAGTAGGCTGCACAGGCCACTCCATCCTCAGACTTGGAACCGTCAGTGAAAACTTTTTGATAGGATGGGAATTTGGAACAGAGCTCAGCATACAAAGCCTTGTACGCCAGAGAGCTGGTAGACTCTTTGCGAAAAGCTGCAAGATCGAAACGAATCTCTGGCGTGAAGAAGGTCCACGGAGGTTGATCCGGAAACTTGGAAAAATCCGACACAACTCCTAGGTCTAGACCTGCATTCCGCACGTGAGGCTGCATACGAAGACCAAACGGCGGAATACATTTCGGGTTGTTTTCAAACTTACTTTGGAACGGAAGGACAAAGACACAGTCATAGGCAGGATTCTGCGGTTCTGAGAACAGTCGGATATAATAATTCAAAGACAGTTTCAGCCTGCGGTTGGACAATGAAGGTTCACCCGCCTCTGCGTACAGGCTGTACACAGGGTGGTGCGGAACGCTCCAAGACAGAGACGAAGCCCTTGATGGTGGATAGGGTCCAAGAGTTTGAGGTAAGAGGGTCTTGCAGAGCCGTACACGGCACAACCGTAGTCCAGTTTGGAACGGACCAAGGCTCTGTAGAGGTGCAGCAAAGTTTTCTTATCACGCCCCAGTCGGTGTGTGCTACGACCCGCAGAATATTCAGAGCTTTCTGGCAAGAAGTTTTGAGGTTTTTGATGTGGCTGAGAAAGTTGAGTTTTTGGTCAAAAATAACTCCCAGGAATTTGGCTTCTTTTACAACTGGAATGGTGGACTTGTCTAGACGAATTTCAGGATCATCAAAGAATCGACGAAAATTGTGGAAAATGAATTGACTGAGTTTTGGTACGGGAGAAGGTAAACCCGTTTTCCTCGGCCCACTGTTGGATTCTGTTGACGCAAAGTTGGAGTCGACGCTGTACACTGTGGTAAGAAGCTCCAACTGCATACAGCGCAAAGTCATCAACAAACAGAGAGGACTCGGTGCCCAGGTTTACCGATTGGACAATGTCATTAATTTTAATGCTGAAAAGGGCGGGGGAAAGGATGCTCCCCTGAGGAACACCCAACTCCTGCCCATGGATGTCAGAGAGTGTGGTGCCAACACGCACCTGGAAATGTCGATCGGCTAAAAAGTTTTGAATGAACAGAGGCAGGTGACCCCGAAAAATCAAGTCTGTGCAGGTCCATGAGGACTCCTGTTTTCCACGTGGTGTCGTACGCCTTTTCGAGTCGAAAAAGATAGCGACCACATGCTGCTTGTTAACAAAGGCGTTGCGGATGGTGGTTTCCAGATGGATTAGATGGTCAACCGTCGAGTGGTACTTCCGGAAACCGCACTGTTCACTGGCCAAAAGACCATCGGTTTCCAGCTTCCACATCAGACGGGAGTTGACCATCTTTTCCATCAGTTTTACAGAGGCAGCTGGTCAGAGCAATTGGGCGATAGTTGGAAGGTTGGTAAGGTCCTTTCCAGGCTTTGGAATGGGAATGATCAGGGCTTTCCGCCAGGAGGGCGGAAAGGACCCTGTGGTCCAGATATGGTTATAGACTTGGAGAAGAGTCTGGAGACAGCTTTCTGGGAAATGTTTCACAACCTGATAATGAATGTCATCCAGACCAGGGGCAGAATCAGTGCAGGTTTGTAAAGCTGATTTGAGTTCAACGATTGAAAAAGGTACATGGCAGTTAAATCATAATGCAAAAAGTGAACAAATGTTACATTCACATTCCAAACAGATGCTTCAATAAAACTGCAAAAACAGAATTTTTTTTCTTGATTTTTTCTTTTTTGTTTTTGCTTTCTTTATTTTGTTTTGTGATAAGACAATCAAGCGTTTTATGCACTATCAGAATTCTATGATTATGGACAAATTTAGAAGGATAATGTAGAAACAAACACTTTCTCATGTCTCCGCTGACATGCTCTGCTTTGATGACATGAAAAACTGTGCTCTGTCGATCATATACAAAAGTCAACGAATGTATGTTCCATTCACATACAGGTCAGTCATTGAATGCATATTCCAGTCAGTGGCCATTTTTAGCTCCTAGGCATAAATACAAAATCAAATCATAAATACAAATCAAGCAAGCAGATCTCACTATTATATTGAGCACTGGTCATTTGGTCAATGGTGCAGCAGTCTGAATGTGTACCATTTTGCTGTGGGTATGTATCATGTGACACATCTTGAATTAAAGATCTTTAAAACACATGCTTTAAATCATGTAGGCCTCTTGCAGTAGGTCTTTCACCTTTGGAAACAGTGTCATGCAACACAGGCCCTGTGTGAGACAAACTTTCTACAAACTTAAACATCCTGCCTATACAATTTTTATTGGCCACATGACTGGCAACAAAAACCTTTTCTTGACATTCTAATTTTTTCCCTTCCTTATCCAATGGTATTTTGAAGGAACTGATTTGGCGCACTTCTCTCTCCCGATGATGTTTAACACACACATGCTCAATCCAAGGAAAACTAAACAGGCCATCTGAACTTCAACTCATCTAAAAATTCAGAACATTAGGTCTGATGTCCTAGCTTAAGGAAAATCAGCGGGATGTTTTGAAAATCTAGTATCAAGATGCCTAAGATTTTTTTTTTCAAAAAATGTTTCTTACTTACATTTGAAATAAAATCAAAACACTTTTTCAAAATGCTACATCTACTAACTGACCAGATCTGAAACTTCAAAGATTCCACCCCCCCCCCCCCCCCCCCCCCCCCCCAAGTCATCGACATGGATTAGACTTTACGTTTGTGGCTGCCATGCACAGCCAGCTGATGTTTGACAACTGAAAGTGTTGGTTGCAGCTTACCTGTCTTCCATGTGTCAAAAGCAGTCAAAAACTGAGCATATACTATCCCAGCTGAATGATCTTGTGTAGACCATCAAACTTAGTTCCTTCAACAGACAGTGCACCTGCTGGGGGGGGGGGGGGGGGGGGGGGGGGGGGGGGGGAAGGAAGGAGGCAGAAGGACAACCCCAAAGCTGGAGAAACATCAGAAATTCAACAAGAGAAACCGTGGCAGTTTTCCAGTAAAGAAGGCGAAACCTTTGGAGAGATCAGAAAGAAGGTGGTCCCTAAGTGTATGCTGTGCGAGCAGGGTGTAAAGCCGTCACAATGAATTCATCATGATTGATGGAAAATCTGTTGTGGCTCAAATTCACAATCAGATTTCCATCACTTAAGAGGAGAGTTGCACCCATATATGTGTGTCTCGTTCTCTCTTTCTGTGTGTGTGTGTGTGTGTGTGTGTGTGTGCGTGTGTGTGTGTGTGTATGCATACCTGGACACAGTGAGAGCTCTACTGCCTGGGGCAAGCAATCACTTGTGTCAAGCATGTGGTGAATGTTGTGACCTGCACTCCAAGCATGAGAAAGATTGTTCAAACATCTGCTGCAGAAAAATAACTTCAGTCTCATTCTGCCAATATTGGTCAATCACTGCAGCGGCTGGAGATTACTCTTTTCAAAACTACCATTTCAAGTTGCTCTTTATGATACCGAAACCAAACCGAATTATGCAAAGCAGTTGGCTGTATTATTTGTCATGGACAATCAGAAAAAAAACACAGATATGGAGAGTTTTAACACACTCCAGTTTTGCCATATATACTTATCATGTCAAACTCTTGCAAGGTCCAGCAATTGGAAAGCCCTCTTGGCTCAGAATTTTGTGACTACTGCAGTAATAAGAAACCTGCTCACCTCCTTCCATCTCTCACATGACATGCAGTCACTGTCCTTCCCTGTACTATAGCCAGCGCAAAGTACCAACATGAACCATAGCAATACTAGGCCGGACTATGAACTAGACATGGAAAGTATATTTAAGCTAATCAGGGAGTATGGCCTAACTTCTTGTACCATATCGAACTCCTGCAGAATTTAAATTAATAGGACATGGGCAGTTTGGCCTCATGGTTCGCGGGGTGAAAACGAGGGGTGGTATATGTGGTGGAGTTATCTATGATGAAAGAGATCTTGGAACCATCAATTCAGTCATAGAGTGACAGACTATCACCAAGATAAAAGTTAATGAAGAGATTCTTCAAGCACCCGAAAGCTGCCTCCAGTTGGTGTGTGAAAGTACAAAGAGTTACAACGCAGCTGAAATTATGGCAATACCTCTAACCATGTGAACTCTCAGGCTGAAGTCTGAAGTATCGACATGAGCCTGGGAGTATGCCCAGTGAACAAGTGTTGGTGAGCTGCCCAGAGATGGAACGCACCAAAGCCCTTCCAATTACTGGAGTTCAAAATTACCTGAAGGAGGGAGGAGTGCCTGACTCAGGACCTCTCCCAATAGTAGTGAAGGCATCAGGATGGGCTACGGTTCATGTCGTTCTCTCCCCTCTCTTCCCCTTCTTCCTGACCCAAAGATCTCAGAGACAAATTTAATCTGGAGAGGAGGGGGACAGCCCTGGCAAGAAACTCTCGCAAGATGCTTAGGCTGACAGACTCAACCTGGTGGATGTCTTTGGAGTCATCTATGAGTATGAGACTGTGAACCTCACTGCAAGGCCGAACAAATGTAAGAGTGAGGTGTAACAGAGGAGTACAAAGGGAAAGCTCACAAGGAGGTTGCAGGAAGACATCAAGGACAAGAAAGAATCAGGGGGCTCCGAGGAGATTGGTCCTCCCTTAACAATTCCCCTGAAAACCTCCTGTCAAAGTCATCCTGGAAGGAGGGCCACCTAGATGGCAAATGGTGGAGCAGATGGCTGATCGGTAGCCCCTAATGAAGCTCACAACCTCTGTGCTGAAGAGAGGTGGAGGAAAAAATTCCTTGTTGGAGACTGGATTGCCTTTGGAATGAACCATGTTGTCCATGCACTATGCTGCCCTCTCGTGCCAACAATACTCATACTGGGACTCTGTTCCTAAATGGCAGGAAGCCGTCACAAGAGACTGAAGTTTCTCTCTAAAGAACCCCTAGTGGCTGTGATCAGCCATATGTGCTTCACTTGGGTTCCTAGGAGGAGCTTGCTCTTAGGAGAGAAGGAAGTGTTGGATTGCTTGACTGCTTCCATCAAGGGACTGTTTGGGTGGTTCAGAACCTCATCAGGGGTCCATTGTGTGCAGATGTGTCATGTGGGCACCCCTTAGTTGGAGGCATCTGTGTATAGGGGAGGCTGATGGATAACGAGTGATATGGGCGCATTCTGGCTTAAGGCCATTCAAGGTATCCATTCAACCCTTGGTTGTCTACTAGAACCACAGACCTAATAGGATGATGTAAAGCGACTGGCAGGTAACCAATGCACTTAAAATGTGTAGGACGAGGAGTTTGAGGACCTGTCCCAGGGGAATGATGGCCATCGATTCATCATGCCAAGGAGGAGGAGAAACATCAGGCTGCGGCCTGAGAAGAACACTGTCACAACCTGAGAGGAACATCATAACTGCGAGATGAAGTCTGAGATATAGGTCCAGCCTGGGAGAAACATTATGGAAGTGAAGTTGAAAACCATGCCAATGAAGGCAAGCGTCTATCTGGGACATGGCTCACACTTGGCAAGGTTGGTGATAAACCCAACTGAAAAGAAGTCCATCAACCTGGCCATGTAATAGCAGCAAAGCTTCTCTGACTGAACTAGACAGATAGGTGGATATCCTCCCTTCTGGCAAGGGAAGCCATCTCTCCAATCACCTTTTTGAAGAGGAAGGGGGCCAGGACTAGGCCAAAGGGGAGGGTCCTGTACTTGTAACACTCTGTAGTCCTAGATGAACCTGAGGTACCATCCGTAAGACATAAGGATATGGCTCTGAACAGAGGCCTCTTTCAGGCCGATGGAAGAAGCCCAATCTGCTGGCTAAAATGGAGTCCTTGATCTTGAACCTGGCCTTGCTAAGGAAGAGGCTGAGAGGGGGGAGGTCAAGGATCAGCCTCCACCTCCCTGAGCTCTCTGGGGATGACGAGTATCTCAGATTAGAATCCCAAGGGCTGAGCACTTCTACAACTGCTCCCTCGAGGAGATCTATGACCTCCAGCATCAGAACTTGCTCCTGATCTGAAGGGGCTGGAGATAATGGGATGGAGAACAAATGAGAAAAGAACATTCCCTTCTCAGGGAAGAAGATACCCCTTTTCCAGCATCAAGACAATCCACACCTTTGATGGGATTATATGGAGAGACTGCCTGCCTGTGAAGAGGGGACCTATACCTTTGGGAAAAGGCAAGGTCCTGGAAGGATGGGGATGCCTCCAGCATATCCATACGGACGGTTAGCAGCCCCTTTCAATGCAGTCCTTTCTAACCGAACTAAACATGGGAAGGGGGGGGGCCTTGCCATTTTTCACCATGCGGCTGGTTACTGTCCTCAAGTCTTACAAGAAGTGGGGGCTTTCTTGCATTTGGCTGGAGCCTTGAGAAGGGAGAGGGGTATGTAGCCTGCATCCATGGAAGCCTCTGGAGGCATGGAGCCTCTGAAGGCATCCCCTCCCTCCTCTTCCCCCCAAACAAGCCTTGTTTGATTCTGCCCAGCAGGAGATGAAATAGCTGCATACGAGCGAGTGGTGCTGGCCGTGGATTATCCTTACTGCAGCCTGTTGATTATGAGAGAGTCTGGATTTATCCTCTGCCTACCACATCGACCAAGATCGACCATGAGATTTCCTCTATCTGAATACTGGATCGACCGCTGAATACTAGGTCAACGACTTTCACTTTCACCAATGCTTATCCCAGAATGCAATCACAACAGAAGAGTCTTCTGGTACTGCCGTTTCTGGACACCATTTTGTTTTTTGTTGCACGAGTTTTGGTGGAGAAGTTACGCTGCTGTGAATTTTCAAAATTCCGCTTTTTTTTCGCGAAGATTTTCGGGAAAATGGCGGATCAAGTAACTATGCAACTTGTAGAATTCATTTTCTGATGTGACAGTGATGAAGAGAGCATATCTAAGGGCTACACTCTTGAAGAAGATTTGAAGCGAGACAATTGGGACGTCGATCTTGACCTAGTTATAAATACAAATCGACTGCTGACTGATTTTGAGGTCAGAAATCGATAATAATTCAGGGGATGATAATGATGATGTTGAATTGCCCATTGCTGCAGGGCCCAACCCACCAAAAAAAGAAAATTCGAAAAACAAAACTTGCTAGAGATTCTTTAATTGTTGACTCGAGAAGTGGGCTACAACAGGGGTTCCATTTATTGCAAAATTTTGCGTAATTATTGCGTTTTTCTGCCTTCCTACGCATTTTTCGCGGCCGTGCGTTTAGCGACGCAATTTTCCCAGGACCCTGTTCTCAACCGCAAGCCTATGTCAGAGGGGCAAAACACGGCGCAGACCTACAGCAGACTGCTTGACACCGCCAATTAGTGATAGTGCGTGCACATTTTACTCTGTGGCACTCGCTGACTTTTTGCTAGATCAAGAATGTTCCAAAACGCCTCATCCTTTCTCCCCTCGAAATAAAATGGAATCTTTCCCGCGTCTGCGATGGTGCCATCTTCCAATCGGAATACGTTATGACTTCCCACGCACACACGATCATCCCATCGCAAACATTGCCCTTGTTATTCCCATGAGCAGTGTGCCATGCGAACGTGACTTCAGCCTCCAAAACCGGGTCAAGACATGTCAGCGGTCGCAGCTGAGTGACAGTAACGTGGACAATACCATGCTGCTTGCCATGGAAGGCCCGGACTCGTGTGGCACAGAAAACGCTTTCCTGCAGCGAGCTGCTCTGCACTTCAGCGGTGTTAAGGCGCGTGATTCAGAGCTGTTTTGACGGGAGTGAGTACAGTTTACTTTGTTACGCATTTTTTTCAGCGCTGACGCAATTTTTGCGGAGGCGTGCGTTTCTTGACGCAAAAACTAAAAAGTCAGTGGAACCCCTGCTACAAGAAGTGAAGTCCCCCAAAAGTTTCGCTTGTTTTGACAGCCAGGAAACCAGGTCAGTCAGTGGGTGTGTCCTATGATTTGCCTGTGGGAACGTCACCTATAACCTTTTGATTTCACAGGAATTTTGGCAGACTTGTAGGAAGAAACAAATTTATTTGTTGCACAAAAGCAAGCAGAAATGGATAAGCATAAACTCTGGCCTAAATTAAAAACTGCCTCATTTATCAAAAAGCAAAGAGGAGACAGACAAGAGGTACATCATCACCAAAGTGTGTGTGTGTTGGGGGAGCACATTTTTGCTGAATTCCATCACAATTTCAAGTCCAGTATTCAGTAATCTGTTCTTGTTATTTTTTCCCCCTCAGTAGTTAGAAGACAAATCTCCTTGTATGTGATGCCTTCAGTTTAACAAAATTGTTTAAGTTTGGGTCTTTTTCCCCCTTCAAAACAAAAGTTGATTAGTGTGCAGACCATATAGAATGACTTTATTTTATTCCTGAAGGTTTCCGTACTTTGTTTAGACTTGGAAAATCACTATGTGCTCCTAATCCATGACATTCTGTGGGTTCATTGAATTTCAGGAAAATTGTTTAAGCACTAAGAACCAGGCTGGGGAACAGCTGATCAAAAAAATCTCTGAAAAATAGGCTGGGGTCCAGGGGCCGCCTAGGCCCCGGTGGGGTCCAGGGGCAACGCCCCGGTGGGGGGTCCAGGGGGGCGAAGCCCCCGGCCCGAAATTGATTTTGAGCACTTTTAAAGACCCTTTCGTGGCTTCTGGTGACAGGCAAATTACCCTGTGGCATGCAAAGAAACCAAACTAAAACATATTTACATGCAGCATGCAAAGAAATTTAAAAAAAAAAAAACTTACTTTATTTCATTTTGTTGATGTGCTGTAGTGCCTTGCTTCATAAGTTCAATAGTTCAGTCTTTACAAATTGAGTCCCAGTAATGTTCAGTGTATGTCTCTGCTAAATGAAGCATCACCCACGGATATATTCAAAGTCAAATACTGACATCAGTCTAGTATATAGTCAACACTCACTCCACTTTCTTAGTGTAATGAAGCGCCTGCTTTAACTGTTCAGTCTTCACACACTGAGGCCCAAAAACAGGTAGTTCTTCAGTACTAATGATGCATCAACCTCAAAGTCAAACTTCTTCAAAGTCAAATTAATGGAAATAGTTTAATGCAAAAAAAAAATATATATATATATGTAATAGTAATAGTTAACACTCAGTGACTCACTATATCTTTACACAGCATGATAAGACAAAAGGGACACTATTTAAAAAAACTAGCAATTGAAGCCTGTTTTGTTTTGGTAGTGGGGGTAGCCGCAGATCCACTTGCACATCTTGGCCTCTCTTGTGGTTCTTTGCTGCTCGTTGCCATACTGACTGATGGCCTCTGTTGTGGTTCTTCGCTGCTTCCTTCCTTCCTGAGTGACTCCCTGTGTACAGTCTTAGCCTGAGAGGCTTGCTTCAAAATATCTTCTTTGTTGGCTTTTTAGTGGCAGGCCCTTCAGCATGTGCACCCAACCGCTTTCGTTTCTCAGCTACTGCTGCTTGGTTGGTCTTCTGTCTTTTCAGTCCAGTCCCATCTCCATTTGTTGGCAATCGATCCTTCATCAAACGACTCGCCACGATTTACGATGCGTGATACACACGACATTTTGACTCGTGAAAGATGCAGAAAATGACTGCGAATATTGCGTTCGCAGACTGATGCGCCCGCCTCGGCAATGGCTTCCTAAAGCTCGCGGAAATACCCTCACAACCGCGGGCGGAACTGCCTTATACTAAAACCTGGATTGGAAATACTGGATACGGAACGGTACTGGACTCGGGAGTGATCAAGTCCTTCGCGATTTTTTTTTTCTCAGCGGATTTTTTTTTCCTCGGACGATCTTTTTTTTCCTCGGAAGTCATTTTAAAAAATCTCGGAAATCCTCGGATCCGAGGAGAGTTCCCCAGCCTGAAGAACACTGAAGTAGAGTTAGTCTGTTTGTTTTTTCCCCTCATGTACCAGTTCACTACATATGGGGAAAAATGGCTGTTTTGGATGGAGTGATGTCTTGGACTTTTTTTTCATTACTTTTATAGAAAAAATGAGTTAAAAGCAAATTTTTTATTGAGGTTTCTTTATGGCAAGTGTGTATGTGTTGCGGAGTTACCTCACATGGAACAGCCTGATATGGCCCTTTGCGGTCGGCTGGGCTATAAGCAACATTATCTTATCTTATCCTACCTCACATGGCATGGTATTCTCACAGTCATGTAGCACAAAGTCATGTGGTAGGCAGAGGGTAAAGGACTGTGTCCCTCATAGCCAGCTGGGAACTGAAGTATAGACTAGCTGCACTGTCGACTGTAGGGAACTCGTTAGCTAAGACCCATATGACTGGTTCTCAAAAATGATCTTACTGGCATCGCTCTGTACATCCTGGTCATTTTGACCACGCGACAGTCATTTACCTCAGTCCAGCCAAACCCCTGCAACACATTCAGTGAAGAGGTCGAAGAGACGTGGCCTGCCAACGCCTTAACAATGGCATGTCGGGTAAAGTGGTCAAATTTGACAACT
This sequence comes from Conus ventricosus, assembly GCA_018398815.1. Lineage (NCBI taxonomy): Eukaryota > Metazoa > Mollusca > Gastropoda > Neogastropoda > Conidae > Conus > Conus ventricosus. The sequence goes on from CM031605.1 coordinate 54,571,205, forward strand.
GTCCAGCAGGTGATGTAGCTATATAAGCAGGACAGGTTGCCAGATGGGAGTTTAGGAGGGAACAACATACATTCCCTGCAGGCAAGATGGTATGGAGCAATGTCAGATCAGATCAGACTCCATGAGCTGGCCTTGAAAAAAGAACCAGGGGCTAAGGTGCCCAGGGCTGTAAGAGCATCCTTCTCTGGGGGTAGGACAGCTGCACCTCTGGCAAACGCCAACGGTGCTCCCAAATACTGGAAGCAAATAGCAGTGTTCTACAATAAAATGGTGGCTTAGTGGACAAGCACAACACAAGAAAGAGGATGAGGGGTCCCTTGAAAAGGTCCATGGGCACTTCATTCCTGGTGACAAAATCAGGCCACCATTTCTCCAAAGCATCCAGATCCATCAAACGCACACATTCTTCTAACATCGATACCCCAAGTGCCGATCTCATGAAAAACTGCAGGTATGTAGAACCTAGAAGCGGATGGCTGTGTAACTTGCAAACATGACCCAGTGACCAGTACACATACCAAGCTGCGACTATCTCTGTGTCAAAATGTGTGCCAGCCCCCACATAAGAGAAAGGGCTATCTACCCAATATTATACAGGGTTCCCACTTCCTAACAGGAAAAAAATTCAAGGGTTTTTCAAGGGTTTCTAAAGGGGATATTTTCATTTTTAAGGGGCAAATTTAGCCGTACAACTGAAAAAAAAAAGACTGAATAATTACCTCACACATATAATCCAGCCATGATGATAAGGTGATTACACTTCAGTAGTCTTCTCCAAGCTTAAATATATCATATACAAAAAATCAAAAATGAAGTCTATATATAGAAATTGAGAAATCAGAAAAAGAAAACTTTCAATCAGCTTTCCGGACCAGTATCTGACATGGATGTCCAGCTGCGTCTGTTTCCAAGTCATTCAATGATTCATCAAAAAGCATGACATATTCAGTCTGTGATTTCACTCTTTTTTCAGTTCTGACAGAAAGATAAGATAAGATAATGTTGCTTATAGTCCAGCCGACCGCAAAGGGCCACATCAGGGCTGTCACCATGTTAATTCTGACAGAAAAAAAGGCGCAATGCCAAGTTGCAAGATATCTACTTTTGGTTTCCCCACACCGGTAGTTCGTTGCAATCGAGGAATATGGAAACATTGCTGCAAACAGTCTCGCGATGTCTTCAGCAGATCGGAAACTGTGATGACTGTTGATGGCATGAATTGTCCACAACACTTCAGCTTTCAACACATCTGTCCCACTTGCTGTTATTGTGGATTGGCCAACGATCCTTCTTCTTGATATAATGCCCACAATCATCAGGTTGATTATTTTGGCATACTAAAAACTAGGTCGGCGCAGCGGGAGGGGGGATTAGGGGGTGGGTAGGGGGGAGGGGGAGCTAATTGGGAGGGGGGGAGGAGGGGGATGGGGATGGTACTGAGGAAAGGGTCTGACCCGATGTTGATGAATTTGATGATTGCCGAACGAAGCCCGTAAGACAAACGACCGGCCTACTCGCTTTTTCCAATTCCACATATTTTTTCCCCTTTCTGAGACTTGCAAAACCCCCAATTCACCCATTGCCTGAACATCAACGGTCTTTTTACACACTTCACAGAAACACGCATGTTTGTTGTCTCTGCATTCCGTGATCCAGCTTCGATATTTTTCCTTCTGTAACCCCAACAGATCAAATGCGCAATTTCCCTTAGGCATGATGACCGACGCAACAGTATTGGACTTCACCGAAGATGAGGGAGCATGGCGCTCTTTGTTGGAAATACAACCGCGCATGTGCAAATGATAACCGACTATTGAATTGCTTCCCTTTGCTTGAAAGCAGATGACATGCAAAAAACGATTCGAGAGGCGAAAATTGATGTCCGAAGTCTCGTTCGCATTTGATCTCCGATTCGTCTTTAAATGGTACGGTCAGTTTTGGTCCGAAAAAGATTTTTAAGGGATTTCAAGGGATGGTAGGGATATCTGCAGTTTTCAAGGGCCTTTTTGACCCAGTTGAAATTTAAAGGGTTTTCAAGGGGCGTACGAATCCTGCCAATACAGCCATATACAAGGCAATGAGTGGTTGGGCACGTCTGAATAGTCGCCTTTTGTGCGTCTCTGAGGAGAGATGGTGGAAGAGTGGTGGAGACAGTGCTTGCTAATGGGAAGACATTTCTGGGAAGCACAGCCTGAACTCATCCTCTGACAATTCAAGATTTAAATTGTCAAGCGAACCATTAGCCTCACCCCCTTTGGCCCTGTCTCTCTGCCCGAGCTGTCAATTAGGGAAAGGGTAGAGTACAATCAGGGCTTAAAACAGGAGGAGGATAAAACCACTGAAACTAGGGGGGTCCGGGGCATGCCCCCCCGGGAAAATTTTTTTAAAAAACGAGTGTAAATCTATGCCATTTCGCGCTTTCTGGACATAATTTCAAGAGTTATTTAGTGCATAAAAATTGCTGTAAACACATAATTATTACACGAAGACATATTTGGGACAAGGGAGAAGGGGTTAAACACATAATAAAATGAACACTCCCCCTTTAACTTGAGTGTTTTACAGGTGTTCAGTAACTATAGTCTTTGGATGAAATCTCACTTCTGGGGTTGCTCAATAAGTTTCACTTTTCAGGTTTAAATGATCACACAATATCAAGTTTGAAGTTGGTGCACACAAAGTCAGTAACTGCATCAAACACTTTAAAGTTCAGTCTCATATAACAGAGATCAACTTGCGGAATCAGCACATTTTGAAAGTCACAATATCCAAATTTTGATAAATGAGAAACTTGTGGAATCAGCACATACTGAAAGTCAAATTTTGAAGTTCCTAAATTATAATAAACACTGAAATACAGGATTTCACAAGGACACACACACACACACACACACACACACACACACACACACAGCTTTGTCATTTGGGTGTTTGGGTGGTGGAGGCATTAAAGAAACATAGCAAGGAACTCTGTTTCTTCTTGCTGCTTGCATTGTCTGCACTGTCTTTGCCATCCACCTTCTTGCTTACTTGAATTTCAACCCTATCTTTGTCTGCTGTTTCCTTGCTTTCTCCTGTCTGGCTTTCACACTCTACAATTTTTATTTCATTCTCATCCACCTTCTTGCTGACAACTTGACTTTGATTAGTTTGAACCCTATCTTTTTCCTTGCTGCCTCCCGCCTGGCTTGCACTCTCCACATTTTCTATATCACCCTCTTTTTTCCCCACAGGATTGCAATGTTCTATCCTGGCACGTTTTACTGCTGCTAAAGTGTCTTCAGTGACCTTTCTTGTAGTTCCACTCAGCGCCTTGACGTTTGACACGTGCTTCGCTGAACGAATGTGATCAAGAGCTTTCTTCCCGCGACCACCGTAACACTTCCCTTAAGCAGTTTGCACCAAGCTAAACCTGGTGCAATAACTTTGCGAAGAAAGTCTCCAATGACTTCTTCGTCAACTTTCTGAAGCGTCCACTGCCATTTCCACTTGTTTTTAATTGCAGATTCGTCAAAAGATCGACCCGCATGAACAATGACTGCGCGCTCCGCCATTTTGTTTTTTCCGGAAGTCGGACCGGAAACTTCTTCCAAGAATAATCAGGGCCATAACTTGCGCGCAGTTGCTATGAACGCTTGCAAGCCGATCACGGATACCTTGCTCCTGTCGGTTTTTTTTTTTTTTTTTTTTTTTTTTGACAAACCGAAATCGCAGAATTCCGCCCAGACGCGGAACGTTTTAAGCCCTGTACAATGGCAGATTCCTAATATCAGACCTCCTCTTTTCAAGTGTGCACCCTGACCTATCTTGAGCTTCAGGATCCAAGAGCAGAGTCCTTGGGAGTTTGAGTGGACTAGAATTAAAACCAGCCCTAGGCTTCTGATTTGGGAAAGTGTTGCCAGGAGAACGCTTTATGGTGCATGTGGTAAGACAAAAGCAAGGAGAACAAAGAACACATGAGAAATTGATCGTTAAGAAAGAAATGGTACTTCACGATGGATCAGTCCTGCACCCTATTGTAAAGCACTAGGAGGTTAGTGACAGCCCCCCCCCCCCCCCCCCCTATGTATGATATCATAACCTTAAGTGTAGACAGAAAGGTATTACCGTAAAGTTCGGTCTATTGAGCGCACCTGCATATAAGCCGCACCCACTAAATTTTTAAAAAATCTGTTTTTTCACAAATAAACCGCACCGGTTTATAAGCCGCAGATATATACAACACAGTCCGATGTGCCGCAGGTGGCAGCTGGCCGAGCGTTGAGTTTACATAGTGTCGAAAATCATCACATACAATGTGTTCACTGCATTCATTGGCGTTTAAATAGGTCAGAATACAAGAGCATGTTTCCAGCTTTTCTTCAGTCTTTTTTTTTTTTTTTTTTTTTTTTTTTAGTACGTATGTTTTAAATCAATTAAATACCAAAAAAAAACAACGCATTAACGATGCGATAGAAAGGCAGTTCTCTCCTGCATTCATTGGTGTATCAAGCTAAGCGATTGGTTGAGTACTCGAAAGCGCAAGCCAATCAAAGCGAAGGTATCAAATGCAAACCTTCACTCCCTGTCCACGATTTCAACAATGGATGATCGAAGCCAAGGTCTGACAATGACCGAGTTGAATGCGCTAATCGTTTTTGAATTGCAAGACACACTTGGTAAGATAACGCATATACAGGGGTGGGACTCTCCATAAAGGAAAAAAGAGGAAACAGTCTAGGGGGGTCCGGGGGCATGCCCCCCCCGGAAAATTTTGGGTTGCTACATTCAATTCTGTGCAATCTGGTGCATTTTGAGACTGAAATTAACACATTTTAAAGGAAAAAGCCATATTGTTTTTTTTTTTTCTAAATTGGAAATGAAATGAGGCAGGGAACAGTAAACAATAAACAGTAAACAAGTGGGGTAACGTTTGCTCCCATAAGAAAACCTGACACAGAGTAACTTTTATTCAAGACTGGCACAGCCTTTTAAACTTGAATAAAGTCAGACAAATACATAGACGAACAATCTAATAGTGGGGGAAAATAACACGTGCAGGCCAACAACTGAACTGTCCTCACAATAATGACTTGGCAAAGATTTGGACTGGGGGGGGGGGGCAGTTCGAAAATGGATAAACTGGGAACATGAAATTAAGAAAATATATTACAGATATGAAAACTCTTCACTAGCTGCACAAGGGAACCATTGCAATCCCTTTTGAAGGCAGATATATTTGTATAAAAAAGGCAAATATATCTGCCTTCAAAAGGGATTGCGATGGTCCCCTTGTACAGCTAGTGAAGAGTTTTCATATCTGTAATATATTTTCTTAATTTCATGTTACCAGTTTCTCCATCTTCAAACTGCCCCCTCCTTAAGTCCAAATCTTTGACAAGTCATTATTATGAGGACAGTTCAGTTGTTGGCCTGCGCTTGGTTTTTTTCCCCCACTATTAGATTGTTTGTCTATGTATTTGTCTGACTTTATTCAAGTTTAAAAGGCTGTGCCAGTCTTGAATAAAAGTTACTCTGTGTCAGGTTTTCTTATAGGAGCAAACGTTACCCCACTTGTTTACCTTTTTTTTTTTAACACAAAAAGCTATAAAAATCAACTATACTAATACTTACTATCTTTCACAACTTGGACCAAGTGTAGATGAGAGGAGTTCCTTTTCAACCTAATGGCACACAAAATTAATGCAAGATGTCCAGCTCCCAAGTGTGGAGCTAGACATCTTGCATTAATTTTGTCCGCTGATCCAGAGCTGTCTTGTGCTTGTTGCTTTTAATGTGATCCACCAAAGCAACTTTTCCGCGTGAACTGTAATTTATTTGCACTCGGCAAAGATTGCAGTAAGCAAGGCCACAGGCATTAAATTTGGCTAATAACTGGCCTATCACTTCATCATCATCCACCTTACTCTCCAACCAGTCCCACTTCCACTTGTTCTTCAAAGAACTGTCGCAGGAAACATTTTCTCCGCATGAAACGACGTCTCTTCGACATGTCGCCATTTTGAAGATCGCAAAACCGGAAGGAGAAAGTTACCAAGTTAACTGCGAATCGAAGCCGTTTAAGAATGTCGAACAGTTTGTGGATAAATGACACCCGATGTTTTTGAAGACATGAATGAGAATCACAGATCGCTTCCGCGGAACTGACACGCTGTTACGCGGAACGAACAAGGATCTACCGCGGAAATCCGCGGATCCGCGGAAAAATCCCACCCCTGATATAATAACAAACCAGAACATTAATGAAACGATTCGATTGTTTTATTTCGCTTAATACCGTGCTAATGCTTAGTTATTTTGTTCGTAATTCAGCTAGTGTTAGTCAAGATTAAACAGGTCGGAAACGGCCAACACATTGCGCCGTTCGAAGCGATCGCATTTTTGTAGAAGACAAACTGATGAAAAAAGATATCAGTAATGGGCTTTACTTATGTCGATTCCCGTATTTCTGAACAGGTTACCGATTCCATTACACGATTACACAGAAAATCGTAGTTAAAAGCATCATAAAAATTCATGAACAGTAAACACGATATGGTGAGTTACAGAGAAGCTAAGAACAGACGAGGGTGTGATGCTTCTGAAATCGGAAAAAATCCGCAAATAAGCCGCATCGTTGTTTAAGCCGCAGGTTTAAAGCTGGGAAAAAAGTTGCAGCTTATAGTCCGAACTTTACGGTACACAGCCCAACGCATGTATGTAAAGTATTTTATTACCATTTATCATTATGACTATATTTCTGTATAATAATAATAATAATAATAAGGAACATTTAGTGCGCTTAATCTTAAACAAAAGCCCTAAGCGCTTACAGCAATAAGCCCTAACACACACACACACACACACACACACACACACACACACACACACACACACACACACAAACACACACACACACACACACACACACACACACAAACACACACACACACACGCACACACCCACACACCAGCGAAGGAGCAGAAAAATTATGTTTTGAAGAGAGTTGTTTTGAGGGAGGACTTGAAAGAAGAAAGACTGTTTGAGTTTCGGAGTGCAGAAGGGAGATTGTTCCAGCAGGAAGGAGCCTGAAAAGTAAAAGAACGTTCACCAAGTGTTCTGGCCCGAAAACGAGGGATCTGCATAATGCGAGTGTCAGAGGAAGAGCGAAGCTGTCTGGAAGGAGTATAGGTCGACAGAAGTTTAGAGAGGTAAGATGGAGCGAGGCCATCCAATGCCTTGTAACAGAGCAAAGAAAGTTTGTACTTGATGCGTTTTTCAACAGGAAGCCAGTGCAAAGATTTAAGCAAGGGAGAAACATGAGAGGTTTTCGGAGATTTCGAGACAAGGCGAGCAGCATTATTTTGGACTTTCTGCAATTTTGCAAGAAGATTCTGTGGACAGCCAGCAAGAAGAGAATTACAGTAGTCAAGTCTTGAAAGAATGAAAGCAGAAACCAGAGTCTTGGTGGCTTCTTCAGACAGAAGGTGGCGCACAGAACTGATTCGCCGAAGCTCCAAGTAGCAGGCACGGCAGATAGAAGAAATCTGATTTTGAAAAGAGAGTGTCTGATCAAGTACAACGCCTAGATTTCGCACAGTGGTAGAGGTCTGAATGAGAGAGGTACCAAGTTGGACAGAAGAAGGAACAGAGATTGTAGACATGAGCCGTTTTGGGAGAATGAAGATCAGTTCAGTTTTGTCATTGTTTAACTGAAGTTTGTTGCAAGTCATCCATGCCTTTATGTCAGAGATGCAGAGCTGTGAGCGATCGATGATGGAGGAGAGAGAGAGATGTCACCAGAAATATAGATTTGATTGTCATCAGAGAAGCAGTGGTGTGAAATGTCATGATGGGCTACAATGTCAGAGATGGGTTGGGTATATAGAACAAACAGAATGGGACCAAGGACAAGCCTTGGGGAACACCATAATTCAAGTCAGCAGAGCTGATTCAAGGCAATTCAAGGTGTCACATGATGTCTCTGGCAAAAATACCTAGAAAAATCCTCTTTGGTAAGACCTGTTGGAAAAAAAAGAATGAATTCTGATAGGAAAAAAGGGTTGTCATCTATTGGCACAGCACTCTTCCTGAGGATGGCAACTGGACTTTAACTCAAGATTATCTGTTGCGACATCAGGCAATGACTTTCTTATCATCATTTCATGCTTCCCTAATTCAGGCATTACCAGCAAGTTGAATAACAGAGTCCACTAATACTACTTGTACCATCATAAAAATATCTTATCAGAATAATCATGTAAGCCAATGATCACATAATGACCAACTAGATAAAAAAAAGAAAAAAAATATATGACTCAAACAACTTTTAAACATTCAGTTATTCTAGGTTTCCTCAATCAAATTTGTCTTGTGTTTTAGTTTGATCGTTCATTTCAACCTGAAGAAATGTCTTCCTGGCTTTTCAGAATGAAAGATAGTGTTTAGCTTCATCTTCTGCTAAAAGAAAATTTGCTGTCTGATGATGCTGAATGTGACTTCAAACTTAATATGACGATCCTATTAAATAAATGAAGGAAAGAAAGCCATTCATTTTTTTCACACCATATTGTTCATTTATCATGACTCATCTTTTCAACCTGACTTCTCCTGTCCAATGTGTCCATAACATCATCCCTCACTGCATCCCCCTCCACACCACCCCTGACCCCACCCTCTTGTCACCTTAAATATTGCAATCCAATTCCAAGAAACACGACACGCATCAAGACGCACTTGCACATATACTCCTGTGCACACACATGTGCACAAACACAGAGACCGAGAGTGAGAGAAAGATGAAGTATGTTGGCCATTACAAGGACGGACATCTTAAACTATCCACTACACCCCTGCCCTCCTCTTACCCCTTCTTTTCACCCCTTCCAACTTCTTGACCATGAAGTTGAACACACTAAACCCAGTTTTCTTCGTCATAGTACATGATCCAGTGCAGTAACATTGGCGATACTCCATTATTGGCCCTGCTTGTTACTGATGAATAATGTATATAATCAAGGCCAACAGCCAACGAAACTGATCAGCTACAAGATGGGCAGAAGTTAGTCTATTCAAAGGTACTAACAAAATACCTTTTGGCAACAGGTAACTCTAATTTGCAGAGTTCCTACCCTCAGAAAGCTTGAGCATTTTGTTTCGTTTCATTGAGGCAAGGTGGCAAACATACTCACATGATCAGCATTTCATGCACACCCTAGCTGCAAGTGGGTCTAGGAAAAGACAAGAATTCACTAGACTGTCATAGGACTCTCCTGCAAGCCAGGAGAAATGGCCAACAGCTGTACTGTCCTGTAATTTCTAGACAGGGTTAATACAGACTTGGAGAAACAAAATTCCCAACCTTTCCCAACCCCAGCACCTGTTTTCCCAACCATGTTACATCTCATACGTGTAACAGCAGGAAAATTCCATTTTCTTGGCAAGAACAGTAACTCTTGACAACAAATGGTCAACACTTCATTAAGTAGAACAACTGTCAGTCGCGATGTCAGCGATTTTAAGACAATTAGAATTTATTTGTTTGTGCCTTCATTGTTTGGTTTTCTATCTCTTTGGTTTTGAAGATGGTTGTTTAGTTTTTGAAGATGCTTGTTCAATTTTCCCAAACCTTCCCAACCTACAGACATCTAGTGCCATTTTTCCCAAACTTTCACAACTGGAATATGGACCATCCGTTTTTCCCAAACCTTCCCAACCTGTGGGAACCCTGCTAAGTGCTAGATAAAACAATCAAAACGCTGGTCCTTCAACAAGAGCAGCTCGCAGAAGCAATAAAATAATTTGAAGTTTTGTCCTGTGACCGTTTCTTTACTCCCTGCACCTCTGACATCTCTAGCCACAAAGATAAGCTAGGTATCTTGTGGGTTCTCGCATAGACCTATGAAACTCTGAACGAAGCTGGGTTTCAAACATCATACTTACTTTATTTCAGGCCACAGCATGCACATAGTTTGGATGTGGTACTGACTGAAACCCCCCCCCCCCCCCCCTTTTTTTTTTATTGATTCTGGATGATAACATGCTTCCCTTCAGGTTACAAAAACACTATAAATAAAATAAATACACATAAAATAAAATAAACTGAACAGAATTGTTTCATTATTATGATTTTCTTCTTCAATATTTCTAAAATGTTGACATTCCTGCAACCTATGAATTTCTGGATATAGACCCTATTACTACCAGGCACAAAATCTGTGTACTGTAAATTTGTAAACAATCCACTGCAAACAGTATTGTGTCGGTGGCACTTCCCCTGTGCTCTTTGCAGAACCAAGGACCAAGATGGATTTTACTTTTCCTGTAGGCCTACAATTTTTTTTCTTCTGATCTGTATCTATTCTATCTGGTGCAACAACCAAAACAAAAAGACACAACACAGAATCAACACCAGTTCATTTGTGAGCGAAACTGGAGCACCAGTATACGGCAGCAGTACATCTATAGACCGATTATTGTACAACAGACGCAGATGGTATCATTCCTAGTGTTGCTAAAAAGGTTGGTAATATAAGTCATTTGTTTTGTTCAGTTCTTCAGAACAAATAACTGGCAACACAAACACACAGATAAAATGATTGCATCTTGTTAGCAGCTACACAGACGAAAAGGGCATGGAACAGAGAGACCACGTAAATCAGCATCTAGAAAAGTCGCGTCACCGAACGGTGGTGAAATACGCGCCAAAGGCCGTAGATTGTGATGAACCTTGAAGACAAACCTTTCTACTGCCATCCGTAATCATGCACAAAAGAATATACCTATGCATATTTAAAATGTTTGATTTGTGCACCTCAAAATCACCTCCAAATTCTTCCACCAACAAGCCACGAAGAAATGATCGGTCGATAAATGCGTTTCCTCAAACACCGGCTACGGGAACACATGGGACGCCATATTGGTAGCTCTTCTGTTACATGTGAGCAAGCAAAAAGTCAGTTATACCTTTTGTTCCTGTTTAACTCATTCGTCAAATCTTAAATGTCTTTTCATAGCCGTTAATAAATTAAGTATTTTCATTATATTCTGTATGTAAATGTGACAGTTTCCAAAACGTTAATAAAGAGAAAACCTCAAAACATTTTATGACTCAGGCTGTTCACTCGAAGAATGGAACAGCCTAAACATGATCACATGACCATCACCTTTTTGCAGTCCCCGAAAGTGGTTCAAACCAAGGGAAAGTGAGCGAGACATAGGCTGCGGGTGAAATTCTGAACGCGGTTCTGTTCGTCGTAACTGCGTCATTTAAATACTTCTGAGTTTGGTTGCTGCTTGGTCGCAAATATATCTATCTTACAAGCATTCCTGTAATCAGGTCAACACATGTTAACAAAACTATCTTGACAAAACGCCGAAATTCCCATAACTCTTCGAAAACTAGAGGCATGGTTTGTTGGATAAACAGTGGCCGAGTTTTACACAGGATTAGCCAGACGCTGAATAGCATGGAGTGGGAACCAAATAACAATGCGTTTTCAGAACGTAATTTTCACATTCTGCAAATTACAAAGGGGAATAAAGTCGTGATTCTCCTCTCTCTCTCTCTCTCTCTCTCTCTCTCTCTCTCTCTCTCTCTTGAATACAACACATACAACATCACTACCACTTCCACTTCACCACCACCAAAACCATCACCACCAGCGGCAAACACATACATGTGCGCACGCACGCACGCATGAATGCACGACACAAATACTAAACGCGTGTGCGCGCACACACAGCGCGCGCGCACACACACACACACACACACACACACATATTATATATATATACACATACACGGACACGCACGTGCACACACAGAGCGCGCGAGCGCGCACACACACACACACGCACACGCCCACACAGAGCACACACACACACAGCACACACACACACACACACACACACACACACACACAGCACACGCACGCGCGCACACACACACACACACACGCACACGCAGAGAGCGCGCGCGCGCACGCACACACACACACACACACACACACACACACACACACACACACACACACACACACACACACACTGAGAGAGAGAGAGAGAGAGAAAGGGGGGCTTAGGGAGAGGGGACCTAGGAGGGGTGGTTAGATGGACTGTTGCCAAAACATTCGGCTTGTTGCAAAGTGAGGCGACTGCAGGCGGAAATAAAAATTTTATAAAGCTCCGCCCAAAAATGTAGACAATCGAATCACAAGGCAAAACACGACGCGTTTCGACCTCTTAGATCTTTTTCAGGAGAGATACACAACACTCAGGACAACGAAAATGAACGAGCAATCACTGATCGTCATCCAATTCGGTGCAAGATGGGCGTCGTCTTTTGTTTTGTGATTCGGTTGTCTACGTTTTGGGCGGAGCCGTATAAATCATTTTTCAAGAGAACTTAGGGCGCTTGTACTATATGATCGTGAGATGGAAGCGAAACCAGACGGAAGTTTGAACGTCGCTGTTCGCTGGTTGTGTTGCATGATGCCCGAGTCACGCCTCACTGAAGCACCGCCGACGCCAGCTGGCCCTTACCATGTCTGCCACGACCACAAGGACTAACAGTCGTGTGTAACAGTCACGTCAGTACAAGTTTAGTGTTCAAACGGTTCGGTCCAGACCTGTGAGAGTATTACATGACACTCGTCACAAACGACAGGTAAGAGTTACCACCAACACATGCTGTTTTCAAGACGACAAGACAACACTTACATAAAGAGGTCGTGTACTGACGAGCAGACACAACTAAGCGTTTGAATGGCGCGGATAGCTCTGCCAGAGGAATCACCACCAGAAGATCCAGCAACGAATGCTAAACGGCCACAAGTCATGGTCTGGAGTAGCTGTGACGCTAAAAGCATGGAAGCGAGATGGAGTGGGTGGTTGTGAGTGCCTCAGCAAGCATTTCAAAAAGGAAAACTATCCGCAGAGATCATTTGAAAGAGCGACACAAACCTGGATATTGTACTCCTCTCAGGTTTCTTACCTAAAAAAAAAAAAAAAAAGGTTCTGATTGAAACTCACTGTGCAATATGACAGCAAAGTGGGGCGAGCTCACATCTGCAAGACTTGGAAGTATGCCAGTCTAGCCAACACCTCGAGGGAATCTAGGTTCCATACCACCAGGCCACACCACAGAGGTGGTAACAAGAGGGTTGCAGGATTATCAGCCTATAATTTCAGGAAACAGCTCGCGATTTCTGGTTACAAGAGGACCAGAACCCGAAAGGCAGCAGCAACTTCTCGTGGTCCCTTCACATCAACAAAATACCCAAGCAAGCAAATGCTCTGTTGCTAATTTCGCTTTCACCCTGAGACCTGCCAGAAGACTGTCTATCGTCTCACTTGTTAAGTCCCTCTTAGAGTACAGCAGTACGGTGTGGGGCCCGTACTTTTGGTGGACACTGACAAGGTGATTAGGGGCATTCAACGTAGGGGTGAAAGGTTCATCAAGCCTGATTTCAAGTCCCGCAACCCAGGCCGTGTCACTGCCCTACTGAAAGACCTTGGCCTTCCTACACTCCAAGAGAGACACAAAACGAAACTGCCTCACGTTTCTCTATAGAATCGTTGAGGGACATCCCCCGCGGGGATACCCGGGGGGTGGGGGGTCTTTTGTACAAATAGTCTCCCCCCCCCCCCCGGACATTCTGTGCTAGTAACGTCCCCTTTTCCTTTTGCTCTCAGTTCTCTGTCTCCTTTGCTGTACAGTCGTCTACTGTCTTTTCTGTCTACCATATTTTTTATATATCTTTTTCCACAACCTCTTCCCACAAATTCTGCACTCAACGAAGTCGGAGTGAACTGACTATACTCGAGAGTATAGTGTGAGTATCCCAACAGGGTAAAACGAGTTCACACACTACCAGATACTGGAACGCTGAAGAAGAAGAAGTCGAGGGACATCTCCCAGTCGTTGAGGCGGACCCACACTTAACACAGGCAAATAACAAGAGACAGATAACACCCACAATTAGCGAGGACCAGCTTCGCACTAATGTGGTCAAGTAGTTTGCGAGGAATAACTCACGCTGGTTCAAGCCAATGAACTTCAAAACGGAAGTTCTTAAAAGTAGCTTTTCCTTAGAACCATCAGGGAATGGAACATTTGGGTGACAATGTTGTGTCCGCTGGGTTTGTGGAAGAATTCAAATGTCTTCTCCACCAAACCACACTCCAGTAGCGATGGTTTTCCCCTCTCTTTTCTCCACCCATCCCCACATCCACTAAGGGTGGGGGGGGGGGGGGGGGGGGGGGGCAAAAAGGGAAGGATGAAAGTTATTTTTTTAAAATGACAAAAGAAAGAAGAAAAAAGAGAAAAGAAAGGACCTGCCTTTCGACCAGGGCAGCTGAACAGACCCTGGCTGTTCATGTAATCATAGCGGGTTTTTGTTTACTGTTTGTATGTTTACTTGTGTGTGTGTTTTTTTTTTAATGCTATTCCCTGCTCTCCGTTGATGTCATGCCACAGTCTGAGCCTTTTGATAATGTATTCATACCAGATCCGATTCCAGAAACGACCACAACATAGAAGAAGTATAAGAAGAAGAAAAAGAAGAAGAAAACAAGAACAACAACAACAACAACAAACAACACCAACACACACACACACACATACACCCACACCCACACACACACACACACACACTGTTACGGATGGTATGGGTGTGTATGCAGGTGTCTGACCGTGTGCTCTCACCCAGAAATTATGGATGCATGCACGACATTTCTAATTCACATACACACACCCACTCACCCGAACATTGACAGCCAGGCAACAAAACAACACTTTTCCCTGATTTTATGCTGCCCGAGCAATCAGACAAAACATATATATTATATATAATATATTGGAGATTGTGACCAGACATACGTCGGAGAAACAGAAAGGAAATTGAAACTCCGCATCATAGAACACAAGAGAGAATCATCACCAGTCGGAGAACACTTGAACACCAGCGGACATGAGTTCTCCCAGGACAATGTCAGCGTCCTGGACCAGGAACCTAAATGGTTCCAAAGAGGAGTAAAGGAGGCCATCTACATCGCGGCCACGTCTCCTTCCCGCAACCGAGACCGGGGGCGACACAACCTACCAGCAGCCTACACTTCCCTTATTCGGTCTCGTGACTCGAGTTCATCTCGAGATCGCGGGCACCGAACACAACTCACTCAGCGAGACATTCGGCGCTGACGAAGGCCTCTGGATGGAGGCCGAAAGCTTCGCTTCGGCAAAAACTTTCCTGTGTGAAAAGGTAAAAGACTGTGTTTAATCATATATATTATAGACACAAAATTATGCATGGATTGGTACGCCAACCATTAGGCGTACACACACATCATATCAATATATATAACTATCAGGGCTGCCGGGTCCAGTGACGTCGATGACGGCGGTGAAGACGACGACGGCAGCGTCAAGTCAAGTCCGACTCAAGATTCACTTCACAGCTGTGGCTCAAGAAGAAAAGTGGGCGGGGTGGGGGGGGGGGGGGGGGGGGGGGGGGGGACACTAACACGTTCGCGGCGTCCTCTGCCGACGACACAGTGACAGTCTCACCCCAGAGCTGTGGCTCAACACCAACACTATCACACTCGCGGCGTCTCAGCCGACGACGAGGTGATAGTCGCACAAGAGCTGTGGCTCACACACCACACATAGCGACGGCCTCGCCAACAGGTCGCTGGTTCAGAGCAGAGCGGCGCTCTGGCTCGGCAGCAGCGACGTCTCCAGCCCACTGGCCCACCAAGCAGTCGGTCCTGGGCGCAGTGGCAGGAAGGGCGATTGTCGGCGCTCAGGCCGACCTTTCCACACCCGCAAAAAGGTGGAGAACAGGGGTGTGAACACGGCTACGGCCCCGGCCCTAGCACAGTGGCAGCCAGTCCCCTGCAGTCCAGGGAACACTTTCAACCTGGGGGAAACTGATTAACTACCTTGATTATCATGGCCACTATTTATTGCAATCACGACTATCTTCATATTCATTAGTCACATCATATTTCATTAGAACTTGAGCCACACATCAGCATATTCGTTCATATTCATTAGCCACATCGTATTTCATTAGAACTTGAGCCACACATCAGCATATTCGTTCATATTCATTAGCCACATCGTATTTCATTAGAACTTGAGCCACACATCAGCATATTCGTTCATCACATTACAACATTCCCCTTTTCCGGAATCACAACACTACAACATTCCCTTTTCCGGAATCACAACACTACACAGGAAAGGATTTCCATATATACCTTTCAGACTCTAGTTTTTCCAAATTGGGAAAAGGATTTCCACCTAGATCCTCTTCAATAAACCATGAATGCAATTCATTACACACAATGATTACTTTCATTACACAATTGATGATTACTTTTCACTCTATAAATGTCTTTCGTCAATTCACAAAATGTTCATTTCTTTTCTTGTAACACAAGAATGTTCGTTTCATTTCGATTCATCAGCTTCAATATATATGTAAGGGAAAGATTTCCACCACACTCTTATTTACCAACACACACATTGATACCCATATCAAGAGTGAGCCAATTACTCGTTCACATCAAAATGAAAACCAACAAAAGTCGATTTAACCAACACAGTACGGTGAAAAAAAAGGACGTGGGAACACGTCATCAACACTTTTGACCAAGTGTTATTCAGTCCTCCCCCCCCCCCCCCCCCCCCCCCCCCCCGGCATCTTCTACACAAGCGAATGTAGGCTACCTCAGTCGCTGATGTTCTCCAACACGCGCTCGTTCGCTTATTCGTGGGTGAGTTTAACGTCGTATTGGCCTGAGACCCTTAAGGACAAGGTGCACTTGCAGACGTAGGTCTGCATGTTCTGTGGCAACTGTTGTCGCAGGCAGTTGTGGGCGAGTTGCGTGTGGAGCCGTCGTATTTCTCTCTCCGAGCTCTGATTCCTCTTGAACTTCCGTTCAATTTCGACTGTTGGTCGGTCGACGATAGGCGTCGGTGTATTTCGCCTCTTTCCCCATCCAAAAGGCTGTCTTCAGGACCACCAGGCGGCCTTTTTCGTGCTCGGGTGGCGATGGTCCTGTGCCGCGTGAGGCTGCCTCAAGGAGGGAGCAGGATGAAAGTCGCTGGAGCGCTGCACAAGTCCCTAAAATTCGGCGGGTACTCGCTGACTGCGGCCGAGAGGGCAATTTTTCAGCCCAACCCCATAAGGAGTACCCCCTTGTCTGCGGGACTCAGAACACGGGATTCCCAGGCCACGGCAATCGCAGTCAGGCAGCGCTCCATCGCCGATCGCCCCTAATCTCTAGGAGCCGTCCCCGGCGACAAAGGCTAGACCCGCCGTCACCCATAATGGCTGGAAGGATTGCTACGCCGCCTGACACTGACCTCTCACATTAGTGTCCTTAAATGAGATCTGCCACCTCTCCCTTGGCGTCCGCTGCTATGCCACACTCGCAGCGAACTGTTCGCTGCGAGTGTGTCCCACACGCGTTACCAACCCTTCCTTATAAATATAGTGACAGAAAAAATCGACTTCACGAATGTGGTCACCCTATAACGAGTTCTCTCCCCCCCCCCCCCCCCCCCCCCCCCCCTTCCTCGCCGAACCGTCCCCCGTCCCACCCTCCTCCTCCGTCCTACTTCCATCCCAATTCGCTAAACAACTGTAACAAGGCCACGAGAGAGAGAGAGAGAGAGAGAGAGAGAGAGAGGTAGGGAGGGAGAGAGAGAGAGAGGTCTTTATTTTCTTAAAAGCTTTGTGATGTATTGTCTACGGAACATGTAAATATTTCGATGGAGTCAGAAAGTAGTTACAGGTAGCTGAAAGAATGCCCTATGCCTTTCAGATACATAAAAATGTGAATGTTTAAAATGTAGGCCGGCTTATCTTGGTTGTGTGTGTGTGTGTGTGTGTGTGTGTGTGTGTGTGTGTGTGTGTGTGTGTGTGTGTGTGTGTGTGTGTGTGTGTGCGTGCGCGCTTTTGTTTTGGTTGCTTTGGAATGTATTTGCATTGTGTTCTATTTGAATTATGTTTACACTTGCAAATACTTCCACAATACCGCCAGCAGTTGGCTATGAGACATACAAGTCGAGTATTTACCCAGCATGAGAGAGAGAGAGAGAGAGAGAGAGAGAGAGAGAGAGAGAGAGAGGGACAGACAGACAGACAGACAGACAGACAGAGACAGAGATTGATTGCTTGATTGAATGATTGATTTTCAACAGATAAGAATTTAGTCCGGGGCTCAGTTTTACAATTTGTCCTTGTCGTGCATACGTCATTTCAGTACATATTATTAATATTGATAGATCAACAAAACCATACCGTTATGTGATTCTAACACCGACAAACAGGCCATTCATAAATGTAATGATGACATGTTGGATCGTTGATTAGAAGGTACAAAATCAGAGAGAGAGGAGAGAGAGAGAGAGAAAGAGAGAGAGAGGCGGAGGAAGGGACGCAGTGAGAGAGAGAGAGAGAGAGAGAGAGAGAGAGAGGAGAGAGAGAGAGAGAGAGAGAGAGAAGGGGGGGGGGGGAGTGGGGAGGTAGGAGAGAGAGTGGGAGTGGAGATGAGGGATTTAATGGAGTAGGTCACGTGGTCAGACCGTGTACTGAAATTATGGCTTACAGAAGAAACGAAGAATTTGCAAATGGACGTTTATCATATTTAATCAAATCATCAAATTCTTGAGACGTGAAACGTTTATACAAAATGTTTCTTGCAACGTGTTAGAGTATTCGAATTATTAAGACTTGTTGGAAGTGAATTCCCGATGTATGATCCAGAGTAAGCTACGCTTGATTGATGCGTATTGATCAATGCGTGAACTGGAGAGAACGAATTTCTGTCATCCAGAACAGCTACTCAGTCTGGTCAAAATTGGCATTAATAAACCATGTCAAGGTCTTTGTCAAAATTTGAAACATGAGGATGGTGCCTTGTTGTATTCAAGCTGCTAACTCAGAGGAAGTATGTTCGGTTCTTTTAGTTTTTGATTTGTTGTTAGAGGTAGAGCTGGAACAAGTAGCTTTTCTGTACGTCTGTGGAGAAAATTTGGTCTTTTTTTGTATGTCACTACTCCTACCCCATATTGTTGAAGCATAATTGATATGTGACATAATGTGTGCGTTGAAAAAATGTTCAAGCGAAGTAATATTGATATAGCGCTTTACTTGAGATGAAAGGAAAACTGAAGTGTTTCAATACAATCTTGCATGAATTGCTAAAATGGAATTGACACTTTAATTTTTCATCTATCGCTACACCTAAAACACGAGGGCCATCCACCTGTCTGATAGAAGTACCGTTCAAATGAAGTTTTAGGCAAAGAGGAACTAACTGGTGGTTTTAATGAGTAGCTATAATCATAGTTTTGGTTTTGACTGGGTGTGTGACCATAGAGTTTAATTACACCAATGAGACTTTATTTAGACGTTTCCAGAGAGATGTTTTTATCATTTGTAGATTACTACCATTTGTTCGGAATAAGGAGTCATCAGCAAATAGGCTAAATCTGTCGTGAGAAATTATTGTTGAAGATGCAGAATAGGAGGGGGCTCAGCACTGAACCATGTGGGTCTCCATGTCTGACAAAGTCTGTAGAGATAAATTTGCCACACATTGTACAGCAGGCAGAGGAACATGGAGTGAGTTATCGGATTCGAGTTTTTGTTTGCAAAACAAAATCAATAAAGTCGGACATGTATAATTGTTCATTAGATTCTCTTACAGTCTGTGAAGTTTGGGTATAGAATTGTCCGAAGTGATGTTTGTTGTTGAGTTATGTGGACCTGTACAGTAGTATTTATTGGCCTCCAGATGGGCGCTGTGATTTTTGCATCAGTAATACTTTGACTTGAGCACTCTGTTTTGACTTTTTCAGCTTCATTTGAAACAAAGGTTTCTCTGGTCTTTGTACTCGTCCGATCAATTCGCCTCCTTGAGTTGGTCACGAAGAATAGTTTCTTACAGTTATTCTGGTGTTAACCACGATTTCATTTAGAGATGTTTGACTTAAAAAAAAATTCTGTTAAAAATTATAACGGTGCGCGTTATTTATGGTGGTAAGGAATCTTTTGTACCAGAACGATAGTGTTTCATTGACATCTGAATAACAATAGGCCTAAGTTAAGGGAAATGGGGAAATGCTTAAGTAAGTCAAAGAGATATGCAGTTTCATTAAACCTTTTGAAAAACGGAACTTGACTGTCGTGTGGTGTTTCGGTGGTGGTTTTGGAATTCTGCCGACGCGCAGAAAACTGGATAATTATCACTAATGCCAGAATGTACCACTGAAATATCCAATGTTGCAGACCGATTTTGCTGTTGATGATTTAGCCTATTATCAAAAAGAGTGGCAGTTGTTTCAGTTATTGTCGTTGAGGTTTGTAGGCCAACTAACTGATGGAGCAATGAAGTGACTGTGTACTTGTCCAAGCTCGTTGTTGTTTTAGCACGTCGATAATGAAGTTGCATGATAACAGAATATCTGAATTTTGTTTTGACAGATCTGCTGGTCCATTATTGCACAAAATTATCATAGCATTCATATGCAGTGGCTTGGTTTTTATATAGGCCTAAATTATCGATTAATAACGGCGATGGTTTGAAGTTGTGTGTGTGTGTGTGTGTGTTGTGTGTGTGTGTGTGTGTGTGTTGTGTGTGTGTGTGTGTGTGCGCGCGCGCGTGCGCGTGCGCGTAAAATTTCAATCCAGATACATTCAACAGTGTTTGTTTCAAGATCTAATTTGCGGCCGCAGTGTTGATTGATTGATGAATGTATACAGCAAGACCAGTAGGCCATTGCTGATCACTATCGGTGTTGTTCTGTTCTGTAATCAGGAATGCTGATAGGATTATCTGTGATGCAAATATCTAACCATGTTTCACTTTCATTTACACCAAACACTTGTACTGGATGAGGTGACTGTTATTAAAGTAAGGACATGTCATGGACCTTACGAAATAAATAATAAACATTGAGATATTCTACTCTAAGTCCTGGACAAGCTGGAGTGTCGGAAGGCATGTGTGGTACGGAGAGAGAGAGAGAGAGAGAGAGAGAGAGAGAGAGAGAGAGCTTAACATGGTATAATTCAAATATAGAATGTATTCCTACACATGCGATACATGATAAATCAGGATAACAAGTGCATGCTGTGAGGAAGTTATGTAACTTAAAAAAAAAAAATTAATGCATAAAGGAAAGCATGCACCGAGATCGAGGTATAATGTGATCTCTGTTTCATACAAAGTCTATCCATATCGGTGGTAACATTTTTACGAGACAGTTGTTATGTTGTGCTAATTGAAAGGTGAGAGTAAATCAAGCAAACAAAAGTAGCTCTTGATCGATAAACTTTAAGAAACTAAATAATCTTTACGACGCGTATTTATGAAAATTAGGTCATGCGGTTTTCGTACCGAAACTTTGGGACGGGGAAGTAAGGGACGTTATTTGTCACAGTTCTGAAAGTAAGCTCCCATTGGCCGCTTATTTTCGAGCACTCTTACACACTTGCCTAACTAGGGCAGAATTTAGTACGAATTATGCGACCGAGAGATTTTTGAAAGAATAGTATGTCAGCCAAACGACTTCATAGACTTGACATTTCCAAAGATCTTCAAGACAGGCTGGCGCGTCATGGAGTCGTAACCTGCGCAGTAAGTCTGCTCTGTTGCCACAGGTGCTGGTTGTGTCTGCCAGTGTTAGATGCCATGCTCCTGATGTCATATGAGGACGAAGTCTGCTGATCGTCATCGTGCACTGTCGTGCAGGCCGTTGCCTTTTTTTTCTTCTTTTCTTTCAATTTCTTCAGAAAACATAGTGTGTCATAATGAGTATGTCTGACCCCTCCCTCCCCACTCGGTCTTCCCCTATCCTGCTCCTCCGCATACTGCCTCACTCTCTCTTTCTGGCTTGTATGTCTCTAGTCAGTAGCGCGAACACACACACACACACACACACACACACACACACACACACACACACACACACACACATGCACGCACGCACGCACACACATACACACGCATACACACACACATGCACACACACACACACACACACACACACACACACACACACACACACACACCATGTATGCATAAGCATACGCTTACATATTTCATGTAACATGTGCATGCACACCAACCTAAACAGTGTTTTTTTTCAGTCTGCTTGCAGTTTTACTTTAGTTATGTATACATGAGATGTAACACAGATCACATCTGCAAGTTGTGTGTGTGTGTGTGTGTGTGTGTGTGTGTGTGTGTGTGTGTGTGTGTGTGTGTAGGACGTCCTCAGCACACTCACCATCTATGCACTAGACCTAAATACATATGCATAGGATACACTTACATATTTCATGTAATATGTGCACTCAGTCTGCTTGCAGTTAAAGATTGCATCTGCAAGTTTGTGTGTGTGTGTGTGTGTGTGTGTGTGTGTGTGTGTGTGTGTGTGTGTGTGTGTAGGACGTCCTCAGCAAGTCCAGTTAGAGCTGATGAAAGTGAGTGGTAGCAGTGGGTTGACAACTCGTGACATTCATCACAAATGTTGCCAGGCTCATGCTGTCTCACCTGTCACAGTAAGTATCTTTTTCATCTTGTGCATTGATTTAGTTAAATTTAACTCTGTGTTACCTTTCAGAATTTTCTGATGATGATTGTACATTTAGCCAATATCTGAATGAAAAGATTATGCTTTTGAAAAAGATTTTTTTCCCATACATGGTTAAAGGTTGAACAAAAACACAAGCTTCACTACTTTATCACCAACAGCATATTCACTTGTTAGTCTGCAAAACGAAAATCCCAGAAATCTATGTGGATTCTCAGAGTTGTGCAGATTCTTATCAATGGTAGCTGATGTATTAAACCTATGTATTATGTTAGCAAGGGAAAGTGTGCAGGAGTTTGTCATAGTAAGTAGCACTGTGCGGAACTGGTGCATCTTGTTCTGTCTTATACCATCCTCTGCAGTATGTTAATATGCAGAATTGCCAGTTTTCTACAATTGTGGATATCTTATTTCACATAAAATGTAAAGGTTACCCCTGGAACACACAACTATGAAAAAAAAAAGTTTGCAGAAGTGACTGGGAGAAGAGGCATGACCAGATGTATTGCACTGTATTGCATTGTATCGCATGACATTTATAATGTAATATAGTGTAGTGTATTGCATTTTGCTATGCTGTAGTGTATTAGAATGTATTTAAATGACTGCATTGCATTGTCGTATAGCAACATATTTCTTCAGTCAGAATGGTAAAGTGCTTGTGTGTCTAGTGTGTCAGCAAAGCGTCTCTGTGCTTGTGACCTCTCATTATAAGCCTTTACTGCTGGTTAGCACCACTGTCTAATACCACTGTAAAAAGAGAGCTAAGTGTGTAAGCATTGTATAGCACCATTCCACAATAAGTTCTATACAGCTCTTTCCCACAGCCTCAAGCCTCAACAAGGTCCCTAGCAAAAGGGAAAAAAAACTGTGGAAGGAGGCTTACCTCCACATTTGTGGCCTGCCTGGCCTCTTGGCTTGTGGGCGTGTGTCAGTAATGCATTAACCAAATCCCTGCTTTTGAGTGTACAGTCAGCAAGACTACACCCAGTTGACCAAAGAAATCACCATTTTATGGGAAAGCCCAGATCTGAACTCAAGACCCAGGCAGAGAGGACATGACAGCCCCAAACACCACTGATCTGGGATTTAACAGTACACCTCAGAATCCAGAACTTGGGCAGACTGGACTCGACAACCCAAGAAAAACTTGGAGCGAAATAATCAAGCTGATGCCAGATATTTTGGGCCTGACTTCTGTGGTGCACGGCACAATGTCAGCACAATTTATATGGCTAATCATAGACAACCAAAGAGATTTTGAAGTATTAGTGCTCTATCTCTGAAAACCCATTGATATGGTTAGAGCAGTGGGATTCGTGGTTTAAAGGAGCTCACCCCATGCTTCTGATGGTCAGAGTATCCTATTTCAGTGAAGATCCAGACAGCAGGTTATATAATCAAGATTAAAACAAGCAAACAAACAAAACCTGGCTTTTTCAGTTACATAGAAACAGTTGCAACATAGCAGAACAGTCCTAGAAGACTTTAAATGCTTCCAGAATTAAAACGTAATAACCAGGCTAAAAAACACACCTTTGGAGGTGTTCAGATCACTGGGGGGGTCTTGAGTGGGTGATATGTTTTACGAGGCACCTTGTCCCTCTCTGAGCATTCTAGACAGAAGCAGTAAAACTGTTTTTGTGCGTTATGTATAATGATCAATGATGCTCTTCAGCAGCCTGTCTTTTTCTTTCGCTATTTCCATTCTCCCTCCCCTTCCTAACTAAGTACCTGTCTCATGTGTGTGTGTATGTATGTGTGTGTGTGTGTGTGTGTGTGTGTGTGTGTGTGTGTGTGTGTGTGATGGCTCTTGTTGATGGGAAGCTTGTTGTGGTAACTTCATCAGATTTGATTCTTCTGCATTTAAGCGCTACAACTCCAGTCTTCACCATGTATTTCGATACAGTCATGTGTTCAGAGGGTTTCTTTTCTTCATTGATGCCATCACACTTTGAGACTGGTTCTTTGGATGGAAGACATGTTCACAGTCATTTTCCATTTTCAAAATGCCTTTTTATCACATTTATAGAGTTGACACCATTCTACCATACATAAGAAGCCAAAACAATATCTGAGGTCTGTCTTAAAGAAAGAAAGCATTTGAGTATTTGAATGATTAAAATCTTCTACAAACATAAGGATTCTCTTCCTGTTTCTTTTTCCCCATTCTGTTGGTACCTTTTTCCTTTTTTTTTTCCCCCCTGTCTCTGTCAGTCTGTCTCCCTCACTTCCTCCCTCCACTCCCCCCCCCCCCCCCTCTCTCTCTCCCTGTGTCTGTTTCCAAGACTGACAGTTTCAATCACGCTGTGATCCACAGGGTTTGGAGCTCTGGAGGCAGAGAGAGAAGGGTGGCCATTACTTTGCTACATCACTGCCAGATCTGGACAGGGTCTTGCATGGAGGAATTCCCACTGCCACCATCACAGAGGTACAGAAGGTTGCCTTCTTTTTTCTCAGTAGTTCTAACACACCCTCATGCTTCTTTGTTCAGGTTCATTCCACCACACTTAATGTACCAGAAATCCACAAGGTTAACTTCAGTACTACATTTATGAAGAGGTCATCTCAAATGAGATATCCCCCACAATGTTGGATATAAACTAAAATCAGCATTAGCTTTGGTGTTGCTTGTCTGGTGAAATGTCCAGTCACCGCTATTCCACAGGCTGATGTTCTGAACCTGTGTGATGTAGCTACTATTGAAGCACAGTGCAAAACGAAAAAGAATGTGTTCAAATCATCACTTTTGGGGTGCTGCTAATCACTTGTCATGACAATGTACTGAATGATGCCACTCATTACCACCCTCTCTTCCGCCCATGGGTGCCAGAGTTTCCTTTATTTTGGGTAGCTGGTATGCATGTATGTTGTAAACAACAACAAAAGTGTGGGGGGAAAAAAGAGAGGAAAAAGTGTTTTCCAGAGATACTTGTTTATGTTCTTTTTATGACTATTATACCATACAGATATAGCCTGCTAGACAGTTATGTCATTGGACATGCATATAATGGTATTCATACATTCTCTAATGATTGGTGCTGGAATCTTGGGGATTTTATAAAACAAATCTTTCTAAACAGTTTGTTGTCAAGCATGTGTCCTGGATGTATGTGGCTGAATATTCATCGTTATAAAATTCTTACTTTTGGTAAAGCCAGCAAAAGCGGGCTTGTCTCCCTTGCATGTTAGAGTTGATTCTAAACAACAGATCGATAATTTCCTACTTTAGAGTAAGAGTTTCACGGTATAAAGATTTACATTGGTATTCTTGTGAGAACTGAAGAAGGATTACAACTATGTGGTTGCACCACAATATTATGCTCTAAGTTCCCAACATTTTCATTGATCCTTCGTTGTTGGTGTAAATTTATGTTTGATCCTCAGATACAAGTTTCCATTCAGTTTTTTAGATTTGTGGAAAGTTCTTTACTCTAAAAAGTTTGAATCCCACAAACGTAATTAGGAAAATGATTTTGTGTGGTTAATATACATAAGGATTCTGGGAAGTGGTTCTGTGGCTGTTCAGAAGAGAGAGCACAGTCAAAAGAAAAAACAAAACAAGCAAATGAAACAAAACAAAAACTACAGATTGAAAAGAGAAAGGTAAACAGAAAGATGTCAGTGGATAAGCTGCTACTGCTGTACTTCAGTTGTTGTTGTTGTTGTCGTACCCTGGCTAAAAGACTCCAGGGATCATCCGAACAGCCGAAGCATTTGAACACTATGGCACAAATGCATCAGCTGGGGATGAGAACATTACGTGTGTGACCGTTTTTGATTACCCCGCCACATGGGCAGCCACACTCCGACTTCGGGGGATTTGGGAGACTGTGTTATGCTAGGAGCTTGTCACGACTGAAGACAATCCCCACATAACTATGCAGAGCATAACAACATTTTGATGTAGCCTTGGTGTTCTGGCCTATGTCAATTGGTCTGACTGTACTTCAGTGATAAGATGTCTGGTCCAGGGGAGCAAATTTGACCAGTAAGGTGAGAAACAGTGTTGCGGAGTTGTGTCCCATATATTCGTTTTTTAATTGAAAAAGAAAACCTTTTAATAATTCAAATAACCTTCCTGGAATAGTTTTATAAACCTGATATCCCCCACCATCTTCCATATAAAGTACTTAAATAAGAGACTCAGAAACCATCCAAAAAAGATCTTGGTTTCACTTCAGGGCATGTGATCACTCTTTGGACACGGTTTGGTTTGTTTAACACTCCTCATAAAGTGATTGTTCTCTCTGTTTCTGTCTCTGTCTCTGTCTATCTCTCTTTCCCTCTGTTTCTAATCAGTATTTTCCACAGTACTATCTCTCCCTCTTATTTCTTTTCAACCCTCTGCTCAACACAACAAAACCATGGTCAGTTGTCACCCCCTCCTCTCATTCATACCCACCCTTATCCTTGTTCTCTACAAGATTTTTTAAGGAAAAACATTTTGAAGACTTGCACATTGAAAAAAAAAAAAAGGAGCCATGTTATGAACTGAGGTGCTAGTGGGGTGGTATTATATTTCTGAACAAATTTGTAGTAAATTATATTGTACCTTAAAACAAATTTTATGATATAGTTTTTGTTTGCCTCCATATATGGACGTGCAGACGGGCAGACATACATGCAAACAGCGCATCTCCCACCCCTCTTATCCTACTCCCTCCCACCCCACCACCCCACCTTTGACAACAATTACTCCAACAGATCTGCGTCTTTCTTTCATGGTATGACCTTCTCTTTATTTATGTTCAACTTCATTTCATTTTTCCATTTTAATCTGTCAAATCTTACTAGACTGCCTGCAAGATTGATGATCTGTTCATGCTTTTCTCTACTAGTTCAGTTGTTCAGGTTATTGTTATGCATGTGTAAAATTGTATTTTGATGATTGTTGTTGTTGTTTTAATTGGTTTCATGGGCTTTTATTTTGTTATTCATTTATGAAAATGACAGATCGCAGGGCCAGCAGGATGTGGGAAGACCCAGTTCTGCATGACGTTTGCTGTCCTTGCCACGCTGCCCACCGGCCTAGGGGGTCTGGGTGGGGACGTCCTCTACATTGATACTGAGGGGGCTTTCTCTGCGAAAAGGTTTGGCAGCTGCACACACTGTGGCTTTGAATGGAGGGTGTGGAAACAAAGAGTGTGAAGGGAGGATCGGGGTAGGATGGGTGTAGAGTTTTGGGAGAACGTACACCCGTTAAAAGAAAAAACGACACCCCCACCCACCTCCACCACCACTACCACCGCCAACCAACCAGCTAGCCCTACAAACAATGAAAAGCTCTAATCAGATCAGATGTGTGCTTCCACACATGCATTGTGTTTGGGAGAGAGAGTAATTGTGTGTGTGTGTGTGTGTGTGTGTGTGTGTGGTGTGTGTGACAGATCTGCTTAAAATACTTTATGTTTTTGTCTTCTGGTGGAATTCATTTTAAGTATTCAGATTTGTTCTCAGTTTATCTCCATTTTGTGAAATATAGGTACAGTCTACTGTTAATCTGATGATAAACTGTTGTTGGTCAGTGTATGTGTGTGTGTGAGTGTGTGTGTGTGAATGTGTTTGTGTGTGTGTGTGTGTGTGTGTGTGTTTGTGTGTGTGTGTGTGTGTGTGTGTTTGTGTGTGTGTGAGTGTGTGTGTGTGTGTGTGCATGCATGTGTGCATGCGTGTGTGCATGCGTTCGTGCGTGCATGCATGTGTGTGTGTGTCTGCGTGCGTGTGAGTGAGTGTGTGCATGTGTGCGTGAGTGTGTGTGTGTGTGATGTATGTGGCAATAGCAGATATATGTGTATTTAAACTGCACACCTGTTTTTCTCTCCCTGTGTTCAGGCTGCTAGAGATCGCTCGCTGCCGACTCCCAGAACAGTTTGCAGAGGATTCGTCGATCAGACAACTAGCAACCCAGGTTCACATCGTGCATGTACAGTCCTGCAAAGATCTCATGAACAGGTTACAACATCATTTATATTATCATGTCAAGTTTAACGCCCTCCCAACAGTGAACATTCTGTAGGGTAGTCAGTGAGGGAGGTGTCATCCTGTGTAGGCCTATGTCAGGTATTTGTGTTTCATCAGATGATAGGATTGCATGTACAGCTTTAATGCCACCTGGCAGCTGTGCCCCATTAATATTATTATCATTATTTTTGTTATAATTATTATTGTCATTATCATTATTATCTTTATTATTAGTATTATGATCATTATCGTTATTATTAAGATTTTATTGAGAGTACTTGTATAGAACCTATTCTGAGCTAGAGACCAAGCTCTAGGTGCTTTTTAATCCATAATTTCGTTCACACAATGGGCTACCTACCTTGGTAGAGCCGACAGAAGAGCTGCCTGCCATTGCTTCATTCAATCGTTCCCCATGTCATTTAGTCTATACCATTCACTTAATGTCTTTCTGTCATTCTTTCGATTTTTCATGCACAGTGGATGCTATATACCAACAGCCAAACTGGCCTTTTCTTCTGAAAGTTGGTGATGGGTTTTAGCGTGTGTGCAAAATGTTATGCATGCGTTCACACATGGACCCTTGATTTAAAGTTTCGTCCGAAGGACTTTTGGGGAAATGGAATCAGAACCAATGTTAACTCTGAGGGAAAAAATCTCCCTGTACTGAAATGTCCGGCAGAGATTTGAATCTGCAACCCCAGGATCACGAGTTGGGCGCTCTATCAACTGAGCTATGCTGGCCCCCTTTGCAGGGATCATGTGAAGTGACCAAAAGAATACATTATGTTTCATTGTTATTTTGAGAAATAGTGTGCAGTAGTACAAAAGTCTTCTGAATTTCCTCTGTTTATGTTCCAAATTACTTTGTGTTAGTCTGTCTTTTACTTTAAAGCAATGTTATTGTGCATTAGTACTAAAATCTTCTAAATTTCCTCTGTTTATGTTCCAAATTCCTTTATGTTGTGTCTTTTACTTTAAAGCATTGTGACTGGTTCGGATTGGCTATTTATCGTTTAGTAGTTGGACAGTGAATGTGAGTATGAATGTTTTGTTATGCTTGAAAGAATCTAGGGTGATGAGGTGATGTCACACAATTCAAATGGCAAGCATTGTCCATGACAAACTGGTGACGATTTTCTTCTTCCATCTCCCCTAGCTTCATGAACAGTCATATTTCAGCGCTTCACTGAAGAACTGTTTGCCATGTTCCTCCAGGTCTTTTGGTTCTGTGCCATGGTCTGGGTCTCTGCAAAAGATTTATCCTGTCCAGTCTGCAATGCTGTCAGTCCATCGTTTGTTTGTTTGTTTGTTTGTTTTTTTCAAAACAAAGTCACTGAGGGCAGAAAATGAAGCAAAATTTATAAAGAAAAGGGGTTAGTTACTGCCAAGGACGCAGACACACACTGTAATCTGTTTGTCTGTGTCCTTGGCGGTAACTAACCACTTTTCTTCCTAAATTTTGTTTTGTTTTTGTTTG
>CM031605.1:54605108-54622608 GCA_018398815.1 Conus ventricosus
AAAACTAGCTAAGTTTCCAAGCTAAAACCCAAGGGGGCCCCAATGTAGAACTAGCTAGGTGCCGACTAAACCAAGGGGGCCCATGTAGAACTACAGGGTGCCATGCCAGAGCCAATTTTGGGCCCATTAAACAAACCCTTGGGGTGCCAAGCAAAAACCCAAAGGGTTGGGCTCCTGAAAAACTACTGGGGGGCCGGGCTAAAAACCCAAAGGGGGGGGCCCATTAAACAAGCTGGGGTTCCATCCCAGACCAAGTTGGGCCCATGTAAAAACTACTTGGTGCCAAGCTAAACCAAGGTTGGGGCCCCGGGTAGACTACTAGGGTGCCAAACTAAAACCCAAAGGGTTGGGGCCCATGAAAAAACTTGCTAGGGCCAACTAAAAACCAAGGGGGGGGGGGCCCATGAGCATTTTCAACGTCCCCATCTTTTTATCCAAGTATCCCTAGCCTTTTTCCCCTAGCTTACCAAATTGTTTCTAGTTTGGCTTGCTGTCGTCCTCTTCCTAACAATCTACCAAAAAAGAAAAAGGGGTTCCACAAATCTTCTCTTTTTCCTTAAAGGTGCCAAAATTCAAAAATTTTTATTTTTTTAAACACTTTAAAGGGGGGGGGCCCCCCGGGGGGGGGGAAAAAAAAAAAAAAAAAAAAAAAAAAAAAAAAATTCAAAACAGCAGTTGAAACCCTTGCGGAAAAGGTTCAAGAGTGGAGGGGCCCCACAGACTCTGCAGACAACCTTTCCCAATCTCTAATTGTCTGGGAAAGTATAGCCCCTGCCCGATACGGTGCGCACGGAATGACAGATACTTTTTGTCATGTACCCCTTCTTTGGCACCGACGGGATGAAATTTTGCTGGGCAACTCCCAACCCATTTTTTTTTTGGATCTTAAAACACATCGTCAGGCGTCCCCATCGGCCGGCTTGGGCTGAAGGGGGGCCATCCCATTCGAGAAACATCCCCAAATTACCTTGAGGTTTGGGGGTAGGGGTTTCAATACGAAGGGGACCCCGCCCTTTCGGGTTTTTCTTCTTTTCCTGTCCACTTTCCTCTGTGAAGGGGGCCCAAACACAGACGGCAAAATTCCAAAAGGGGCCGGACAAAGTCAGGTAAGCCCTCTCTCTCAGCTCTGGGGGACACGTTTTCCCAAGTTCCTACAAGGAAATCCAGCCCTGCTTGCTCTCAAAGTGATGGCATCAATGTGAAAATCCCAAACTATGTTTTTTTTCCTAAATTTGGTGACGCCGAGATATTTTGACGAATGACACATTCAAGTTGGGGCCCAAATCAGCTTGTACTGGTAGTGAAGGGACGCCGATTTCCCTGGTCACAGGAAGAGCATTCATTTTCCCTGGATAAAAAACCTTTCCCCCAGCTTTTCTCCCTTTCCCCCAACATGGAGGTCCTCTTGTACGGGCCCTTGGGCCCTCGCTACAATCACCTTGCCGTTCATCGGGGCTTCGGGTTTCCCCCACTTTGGCTTCATTTTTGGGATCAAATTGCTCAAAACATCCCATGCCTGTAAACATTAAATTTTCAAAACATGGGAAACACGCCTGGAACTGTTTTTGGGGGTGGCCCTTTTTGGGGTTTTTTTCCCCATCCTCAGAGACTAACGTTCTTCACCATTTTTCCATTACTTCACAATGAACGGGCATCGTGGGGGGTTTTAGTTTCTTTTTTTAACCTTTTCTCATGTTCAAAAGGGAAAGGGGCAGCCAAAGGGTATTTTTGTATTTTTATGCATGCATCATGCGGTGTGAAAGAAATGTGTGTGTGTTTTGTGTGTGGGGCGTTGCGGGTTTTGGTGGGTGCCCCCCGCGCGGGGGGTATTTTTTTAAATTCTATCATTTAACATTCATCTTTTTTTATTCTTTTTTTCAATTTTCAAAACGCTCCCCGTCCACCCCCACCCTAAATTTTGATTTGTTTTCATTGGGGGCAGGCTGGGGGCGGGGAAAGGGCCCGGGGAAGTCTTTTTCCCCCTTTTCATTATGCCGAAACCCCTGGACCCGTAAACCCCTGAATTTTTTCATTCCCCCTTTTGGGCCCCATCCCTTTTTAATGGGGCGGCCCCTAGCCAACTGTCTTGATGGTATTCTCTCGATAAGGAGAATTGCCCCAACAAAGGGGGGAAAGGGTGAAAAAAAAAAAAAAAAAAAAAGGGGGGGGGGGGGTTTGGATGATTCCTACCAAAACGTTACACATCTAAGAATTTGATAAAACGTTCGCCCATAAAAATTGAAGGGAAAAAGGGAGCGGGGGGAAGGAGGGGGGGGGTGGGGGGGGGGGGGCCGGGGAAAAAGGGAGGGGAGGGAGGGGGGGGATTTGTAACTTGACACCGCACACCTTATTTTAACATCACTTTGAAGGGGCCACACCATGGGCACTGAGACTACATGAAAAACGGTGAAAAAAAAAGGGCCAAGTATTTTAGCTGACACAGCACAAGAAAACTGGCGGGGTTCGGGCGAAAAAATTTTTGGGGGCTTGCCCAGTCAGTTCGGGTCGCCCCCAAACAACAACCCATCCTCGAGCCCCTCCTTTTTCTTTTTCCCTCGTATGAAAGCTGTCCCCCTGCAGACACCTCCGTATAGGATGGAGTTTTGTGTTATGACCATTGTATAAACCTTTTTTTCTCCCCCATTAACCCAGCTGTACTCCAACTTCGGAAAGGGGCATGCTATGAAATAACTTTCATCCATACCAACTTTCAAACTCCTTCCCCTTTCGAAATTGGGTGATCAGATTTTACGTGGCAAGATTTAAACTTTGCTTTTCACACCCCGAACCTCCGGTTTTAATCCCATTCGAAGGACTTTTGGGGAAAAAGGGAAAAGCCAAAACCCCAACGAAACCCGAGGGAAAAATCCCCCTGTACCGAAACCCCGCGGGGTTTCAACCCCCAAACCCCCCCAAGTTTACAGCCGGGGCGTTCTACCAACGGGGCTTTTCCGGGCCCCATCCCAAATCCTAACATTTAAAGCATCCAAAAAAACTGAAAAAGGCACACCAAACCAATAATTGCCCTTATCCCTACCAAACCCCAAAAAACCCAAACAAAAGCAAAAAAAACAAACAAACAAATCCAAGACCTCAAAATAAAACGGGTGGATATAAAAGAAATTTTTTAATTCCTTTTTGGGGAAAACGGGGTACAAAATTCAAAACCCCCCCTGCATGAAGCGCACATATTTTTTTAAAAAATCCCACCCACACTTATTTTTTCCCCCCCCCAACCCCTTTAAAAAAGTCGGGGGGAAAAAAAAAGTTAGCTTTTACGGGGTAAACCCCGCCGTTTAAATATAACATACGTAAATTCGTTACCCTAAAACTGACATGATGTACACAACAACAAATGAGTTTTTCTAACTTTTTAATGTATATAAAAGTGTTTCTATGGGAAGTTTTAAATTTACAGAAATAAAAAAGCATTTTGAAGATACGGGCCCTTTTCAAAAAAAATTGTAAATTTACAAAACAAATAAAAAAAAACACACCCCCCAAAACACAGCTTTTAAATCACCACCGACAAAAAAATTCACTGTTTGATGAATGAAAGAAATTTGGGTTTTTTTATCAAACTTTATCTTTTTTTCCTTTTTCGTAAAAGTTCCTTTCGCGAAAAACTGCAACGTCTGATAGAATCAAATCCCTTTAATCATTTCAATGTAGCATAAAAATCGATGCATAAAATAGGGGGATTTGGGGACTATCACATGTTTAGGGAATAAAGAAAAGGGCAATGGTACTTTACGCAACTTTTCCCCAAACCGGGGCCCCTGAGATACGCAAAGGGGAAAACGTTCTATTGCCACAGATGAGGCCCGGACGAAGGGTTTATAATAGCACTTTCAAACACGCGTGGGGGCCCCCCTTGGTTAAACCGATTCTGTAGCCAAAAAAAAATTCGAAGGGGGGAAACTGATGTGATTTGCCTCTTAGGAAATTTACGCTGTAGCTAAAGCAAAAGTTTAAAGTATTAACTTATTTAAAAATTTAACTTTCCAATCACTAGATAGAGATCCCTTTATAAAGGGAAAACAATTCGGTTGAACCATGCAGAAACAAAAAAAAAATTACAGATAAAACCCTGGGGAAAACATTTCCAAAAAACGGTGATTTTTCCTACAATAAAAGGATCCTAACATTTCCAAATAAATGTGTGATTTGTTCCTTGAAATTTAAAATGATTCGACCCCAGGGAAAAACACCAGGCAGGGCAACCGGGTTTAAAAAATCCAGATGCACTTACAGTAAATGAACACTTAGCAGCAACCAAAAGTCCCAAAAGGGAAAGAACTGGTTTTCAACATAACAGGGCCCCGGGGAAATTTTTTTAAAAACTTTTCGGGACCCCTAAGAAAAAAAAGACTGTATTTAAACCTTTTACAAAATATTGTAAAGCATGAATGGGCAGTAAACATCAGTTAAACCCGGGACAACCCTGCAAACAACAACAACAAAAACAACAAAAAAAAAGAAAAAAAAAGACCAACAACAATTGATAGCAACATGGCCCGGGCCCCGTAAATATTTTCCCAAACCCTAAGTTCGGTATCCCCCAAAAATAAACGCTCAGAACCTTAGAAAATTAAATGGGAAAACTTGAACGGGTATAACTTAAGAGTAACATTTCCCAAAAGGCTCCAAAATCCCGGAAAGGGCCCGGGTAAGGACTTTTTTTTTTTTCTTTCTTTTTTTTTTTTTTTTTTTTTTTCTTTTTCTTTTTTTAAGGGTAAAGTGCTTTCCGGGCGTCCAAATTTTTTTCCCACCATGTTTAACTGGCGGGTATGGGGGGCAAGATATTCCCCTTGGCCGATGGGCAATATCACGGGTGGTTAGGCGCCCCCGCCTTTCTCTTGGGGCTTGTCACTCACCGCTTTTCCCTAAACCCCCCAGGCCCCCCCCCTCACAATAAAGGTCCGGTTTTATTTATTGGTTATTGATTAAAGGGTGGATTATCGACCCACGCCCACCGCGATGGCTGAAAGGGGGCTTTATGGCTTTTTTCAGCAACGGGAGGGGCTGGGCCCGTTTCCCCGTATGGTTTTTTAAATTTGGTTTAAAGGCGCCTTTTTTTTGTCTTTAGCTTTCAAATCAAACATTTCTAAGTGCATTGTTAAATGGTTTTTTGTGATTCAAAAAATTCGCTGACCAACCCGGGCGGGGGCTGACTGGTGTCTTGAAGCTTTGCCCTTTTTTTCTTCTTTTTTCGCTTTTTCTACATTTTCGGGAATTTCAAAAGCCCCTGGGAGCACAGTTTCCTTTAATTTAAAAAGCCAGGGCCCAAAGGGAAAACAGGGCGCCAAAGAAAGAAGGATGCAAAGGGCGAAATTTAGCTTAACGCTTGGTGCCATTTCCCAAAGAGAAAGAAACCTTTTGCGCGCCCATCCAAAAACAACCCGAACCCCCAAGACCTTTCACTTCCTTTGGGAAAAGCCAGAGAAACGAAACTAGCATGCGGAAAGGGGTCGAGTTTCCCGACCCCCCTAATGCAATTTTCATGCCCCCCCCCCCCCCCCCCCCCTTTTTAAAAGGGTGGGAAAGGGGGCTTCAATTTTTCTGAGGGGTTCAAACCCCCCCCCAGCCCAAAAAAACCTAAAAACGGGGGGCCCAACAAATGCAGATGACGTCATTAGAAGGGGGAAAACCCACATCAAGGACGCAGGAACTATAAAAAATCGTTTATTGTGGAACACACAAACCACACACACACAGAGGGCGGAACCCCCTGACCTCGCCACCCCCCCCCCCCCCCCCCCCCCCCCCCAAGAGAGAGAAAAAGAAAAGAGAGAAGAGAGAGGAAAGAGAGAGAGAGAGAGAGAGAGAGAGCTAACGAATCAAAACACCCCTTTTGTTTCAGCCCGGGAAACCATATGGATAAAACTCATACACTATGCAGTTAAATGTCCTTCACCTTTCACTGCTGAACTTTTAAACCTTTACATTGGAAAGGGAAAGGGTTTAAGTGCTCGCAGTGTCCTATTTTGTGACTCCCTTTTAGCAGTGGCTCCCCTAAGAGTCCTTTTAGCGCAAAGAGCGAGGGCCTTTTTCAAAATGCTGGTGGGCTCCGTTTTTTGTTGTCCCTGGACTTCTTGTCTCCCCGGTGTCATTATTGTTAACTTTCAAAAGCTCTTGTTAATCCCTTAAATTTAAATTTTATGACATTTTTAGTGCCCTGAGGTTTAAACTTTTGTGGAACAAACACGAGCGCACCGCCCCCAAAGCGCGCCCGAACCACACACCAAAACACACACCCAAAACACACACACACCAAAACACACACACACACCCCACAAAACGCACACACACAACACACACACCACACACCCCACACACACACACACCTAACAAAACACACCCCACACACACGCACGCATGCAACGGGACGAGCAAAACACACAACGCATTCCCGCCAAAACACGCCCTCACGCGCAAGCAAATACACCTATACACGTAAAACCACACCACAACCACACAAAACCCCACACACACACACACACACACACACACACACACACACATTTTGGCGTGGTGCGTGCGTTTCGCGCTTGTGTGTTGGGGGTTTTGGGGTGTTGGGGTGAGTTTTGGTGTGTTTGTTGTGTGTGTGTTGTGTGTGTGTGGGGCAAACACACAGAGAAAAACGACAGCAGACAGAGACAAAATAGACAGACAGATAGACAAAAAACCGAGGAAAACCGAAAGTGTGGGGAGAGGGGAAATTTAATGGTGTTGAAGGGTTTTAAACCATAGGTATAAAACTTTTACGTTTATTCCCGTTTTTTTGGTGTAAAAAAAGCTAGGCCCTTCCCAAACATGTAAAACATACGGTTTTCAAGCGACTCGCTTCATTTCCTGCAGGAAA
Source organism: Conus ventricosus (assembly GCA_018398815.1). Taxonomy (NCBI): domain Eukaryota; kingdom Metazoa; phylum Mollusca; class Gastropoda; order Neogastropoda; family Conidae; genus Conus; species Conus ventricosus. The sequence continues at coordinate 54,611,974 of CM031605.1, forward strand.
AACCTATCCTAAAATTAAATGTGGGTCGAATTTTTTAAAAAAACCCCCCCTCTCTCTCTCTCTTCCCCCTCTCCCCTCTCTCTCACCACACACATAACACAACACACCCCAAAGCAAACGCACGCAAATCACGCCCGCACCACACCACACACACACCACACACACACCCACCACACACACAACACCGCCGCGCGCGCCCACATACATTTTTTCGTTCCCGTTTTTTTCTGTCCTGGGCTGGCTCCGTCTCCCCTCTCTCTCTCTCTCTCCCCTCTCTCTCCCTCTCTCAAACACACACACACACACACACACCAAAACACACACACAAACACACACACACACACACAAAACACACACACAAACACACATCTCTCTCTCCCCTCTCTCTCCCCTCCCCACACACACACACACAACCCCACACCACACCCCACACACACACACACACACACACCACACACACCAAAACACACACACACATTTCCCCCTGTCTTTTCTTCTTCCCGTTTTCCCCTCTGTCTCTCTATTCTGTCGCTGTCTCTTCTCTGTTTTTGTCCCGGCTTCTCCCCTCTCTCCTCTTTTTCTCTCTCCTCTCTCTCCTCTTCCCCCTCCCGCTCTCTCTCTCTCCTCTTCCTCCTTTCTCTGGCTAACCGTTTTTCGGGGTTTAAAGTTTCTACTTGTCAAACTGTCTGTCCTTTGTTCTTTCTTTTTTTCTTTTTTTTTTTTTCCTCGTTTTTCCTTGCCCCAATTTTTTTCTTCCTGTCAAGTCCCCAAAAAATTGGGGTCAAAGAAAACCCAGTCACCCACTGTGTTTTCCCCCTCATTTGGAACAAAACCCCCTTTTGGGGGGGAAAACTTGGCCCAATGGGGCAGAAGGTGAACCCCAGGGAGGGGCCCGGGGGGGGGGGGAGGGGGGGGGGGGTCGGGGGGGGAGGCCCACGGGGGCGGGATGGGGGAAAAATGGTTTGGGAAAGTGGGCATTCGGGAAAAGAACGAAAAATGCCTGTAAATACCTTTTTTTTTTCCAAAACCCCACATTACGCCCCTTTGCCCCCCCCTTTCCCCACCCTGCTCTTTAAAACCCCCCCCCCCCCCCATATAATTTATAATCCTGTAAATCACCTTTTTATATCCAACCACTTACTACGCCTTCCCCCACCCCCCCCCCTCACCCTGCTTTTTTAACACACACCCACACCCCAAAACCCCAAAAACACCCCAAAACACACACCCAAACACACACCCCAACACACAAAACACAAAACCCCCCATAGTAAAATTTTGATCGACACTTAAAAAAAAAAACAAAAAAAAAACAAAACAAAAAAAAAAAAACCTAAACTTTCCATGCATTCGACTAAAAAAAATTTAAATTTTCCCCGAAAGAGGGAAAGAGGGGGGCAAAAAACAAATTCAAAACATACTGTCACAGAGAAAAAAGAGAGAAAAAGAAGAAGAGAGAGAGAAAAGAAGAAGAGAGAGAGAGAGAGAGAAGAAGACAGACAAAACACACAACAGGGAACCAATATAGAGACCCACACACATCCCAAAAAACAAGACAAGAAACAAGAAAAAAGGGAGAAAAGAGAGAGAGAAGAGAGAGAGAAGAGAGAGAAAGAGGGGACGAAAAGATAGAGAGAGAGACACACACACTACAAATAAGACAAGAAACAAGAGAGAGAGAAAAGAAGAGAGAGAAAAGACGATAAAGAAACACACACATACAGAACAAGAAGAGAGAGAGAGAGAGAGAAAAGAGAGAAAAGAGAGAAAGAGAGAGAAGAGAGAGAAGACAGAAAAGACGCTGAAGGGGGTAACCGGATTTAGCAAGGACTTTTAATTTCCCCATGATCCCCACATCGGAACGTTTCCAAAAAGTAAAAAACACCCCTCGTTCTGTCAGGGCCCCTTTTTAACGAAACAAAACGCGACCACACAGGGGAAGGATCACGCCCAATGAAAACACGTTTTTGGAAATGATTACGAAAACCTGCGCCATTTCAACCAACCTTAAAAGGGAATTTCTTCCCCCGTAAAAAGGGAGTTTTCTTTCCCCCCGTCCCGCCAAAATCTCACCCCCAAATTTCCCCCACCACTTTCCCCCCCCCCTCCCCCCCCCCCCCCCCCCCCCCCCCCCCGGCCCCATCCCTCTACACATACCTTTTCTCCGTCCCCCAAGAAGTCAAAACACGTAGCTTCTGAAGTCATGAGTTTGGTCTATTCGTTTTGACGACCTAGTAACACCACTTGCATCATCATCATCATCATCATCATCATCATCAATTCATCATCATCATCATCATCATCACCATCATCGTCATCGTCACCATGGGGCCGGATAGCTCTGTTGGTAAGCGCCGGAACTCGTGATCCTGGGGTTGCGGGTTCGATTTCGGTATAGGGGATTTTTTCCCTCGGAGTTAACATTGGTTCTGACTCCATTCCCCATATAGTCCTTCGAATGAGACTATAAACCGAGGTTCCGTGTGGGGAACGCACGCATGACATCTTGCACACACGTAAAATCCCATCACCAACTTTCGGAAGAGAAGGCCAGTTTGGCCGTTGGTATGGATGACACGTGACACATAGCATGCACCTTCCCCGAAGATGGAGTATGGCTGCCTTAAGGGCGGGATAAAAAGGGTCCATACACACAAAACTCCACTGCCTGGCTATACAGGGAGTGTCCGCAGGAGTATCAGCCTGCGTACGCAGAAGAAGAAGAAGAAGATCGTCACCATCATCTCCATTGAGACACGTACATAGCGCCTATATCCTCGGCAAGAGACCAAGCTCTGGCGCTTACGATCCATATTCTCGTTTACACAACGGGCTGCCTACCTGGATAGAGCCGAACGAAGAGCTGCCTGCCGGGGCTTCATTCAGTCGTTTCCGTGTCATCCAGTTTTATATTAGCCACTCATTCTTCGTCATTCATTCTTTCCATTTCTCACGCAGGGTGCATGCTATGTGTAACGTGTCATCCGCAGCAACGGCTAAACTGGCCTCCGAAGAAAGTTAGTGATAGGAATTTACGTGCATGCAAGATGTTATGCGTGCGGAACATCGATTTATTAGCCTCATTCGAAGGACTTTCGTCCTCTTCTTTGGTTCCCCTTCATTCTTCCTGTTTTCAGCCTTTCAGAGTCTACAGAAAGTACTGATCAGTGTGTCATAGCTCTACAGACGCTTTGTTCCATACCGTGGGGGTCTGAGTAGAAAACGACCTCTCTGACAGTGTGGTGGTTTGGTCTCTTCCGATAGCGATCCTTAACTTTCACGTGTGCGTCACAGGCCGAGCGACAGAACGACCTTCAATCCCATGAAATGGGACGGCAAAGGGAAGTAACTCTGACACACCACCTCTTCGCTGACTCACTCGCACATTCTCGATTCAGTTCTCTGCCACCGTTACTGGTCGCACACCAAAAAACTCGATGCGCCAAGGCCTTGTTTAAGGAACAATAAACAAGTAGGGTAACTCTTGCTCCCACAAGAAAACATAACTCCAAAGGGAGCAAGAGTTACCCTACTTGCTTATTGTTTATTGTTTACTGTTCCCTGCCTCATTTCATATTTACTCTTGTTTAAGGAGTCGAGTAATTTTAGACTGGCGCAATTAGTTTGGTTTGAGACGTTTTATTGTGTCTGAAAGTTGATTCTCCTCATTTTCTGTCATATGGCCATCAAGGTACAAGCCAGACTGCTTCAAGCAGACAGGTTAAAATCAAAAGAATGAGACTATTTTGCGTTTCCAGGTGGCGCAAAGATAAGGTCACGGGTCAAAGGCCTTAAATTTGATGTCAGCTAAGGGGAAGGTCATGCATCTGAAGACGTGATTTCATCGTTGAATACCCCCCCCCCCCCCCCAAAAAAAAAAAAGAAAAAAAAAAAAAAGAAAAAAGAAAGAAACAAAAAAAACACAAAAAACAAAACAAAAACAAAAACAAGGGAAATAATTGTGGGGGTTTTTTTTAATCAGTCAACAATAAGTGCTAGCTCAAACGTCTCATGGATTATATAGTGTTTTAACGCAAAATTCTAATTGTGGCGCGTGACCACGACCGAGCCACTCGGAGCATTGCCTGTGGCTGCCCTTCAACAGGTGAATGGCGCTGTTAATAGTAACCAATGGCAATGAAGTTTACACAGTTCGGCGACTCGCATGGCACCCCCTCGCCACCCCCACCCCCACCCCCCCGATCCCCCTCTCTCCCCCTTTCCCTTTCACACACACACACACACACACACACACACACACACACACACAACACACACACACACACAATATATATAAAATATATATACACACATATATATAACACCACACACACACACACACACACACACACACACACACACACACACACACACGGCCGGCAGTTGGTTTCTCCCACTACTTACTTGTTCAATCTATCTGTCTATGTATCTATGTATGTCTCGATCTATGCATCTATTTACACATGAGAGAGAGAGAGAGGAGAGAGAGAGAGAGAGAGAGAGAGAGAGAGAAGAGAGAGAGAGAGAGTTTTCCCAACTTCTAGCCCGTAAAGACAATATCTATTTTTTGTTTTAAAAACAAAAATGAAGTAAACTTTATTCAGAAAACAAGCTGAATCTGCAACTGGAGATTTTCCTGCGAGGGTAAGCATGCCGACAGCTTCTCCCACCAATCGGAGGCCGGTACTATTTTCAGTACAGGAGGGGAAGGGAGATAATGTCTATCGATAATTTAAAAAAAAAAGAAAAGAAGAAGCTTCCTTTACCTCAAGCCCTGAAAGACAATATTAACTTGTCATATCGAAGATAAGGTGAATTTAATGGACACACAGAAAACTTAAATTAACTGTTCAGTTTTTTTTAAAGTTTTTACAAAACTTTGATTTAGGAAAGAAAATTTTTTTTGGGGCGCTCCCCCCCCGGAATAAAAGAGGGGGGCTCCCTTAAACATAACGTTTTTTAAAAAGGCCAAGGTTTCCAATCGGGAAAAACCCCCCCCCCCCCCCCCACCCCTCCCCCCTTTCCCCCCCACCCCCCAAAAAACCCCCCCCCCCAAAAAAAAAACCCCCAACTAAAAAAATATATTTTACAACTTTTTTATCCCCCCCAAAACCCCCCACCCCAACACCCCCCCCCCCCCCCGGGGGTTTCCCCCAATTCCAACTTTTGATGATTTGAGTTTTCTTATTTTTAAAAAAGGGGGGGGGGAAAGGAGGGGAAAGGGGAGGGGGGGGGGGGGGGGGGGGGGGGGTTTTCCCCTTGGTAAAAAAAATTTTTTTTTAAAAAAAAAGGCTTTTAAAAAAAAAAAAACTGATCGGGGGTTTTCCGGAGGGTCCCCAAATTTTCCCCCCAAATGGAGGCCGGTTTTTTCAGCAAAAGGGGGTTTTTACGTTTTAAAAAAAAAAAAAGAAAATTTTTCCCAAAGTAAAGTTTTTTTAATTGTTTAAAATTGGTGTTTTTTTGGAAAATTTTTTTGGGGTAAGTTGATTTAATTTTTTGTTGTTTTTTTTTTTTGCCCTTTTCCAAAAAAAAATCGGTTTTGGGTTTTTTTATGTTGGGATGGGATTGAAAAGGGCCGAACCTTAGAAAAACAAAGTTTTGGGTTTTGGTTTTTTGGGGGGTTTGATGTGGGGGTTTTTTTTTTTTTTTTAAAAGAACAGGGGGCCCCAAAAAACCCGTTTTGCACTTTTTTTCTTTTTTATTTTCCCAAAAACCCCTTTTTTTTTTTAAAAAAACCCCTTTTTAATTTTTTACTTAACCGCCGGGCCCTTGCCTTGTTTTTTTTGGCCCCGGCACGGGAAAAGGGGAGAAGGGGGGGGTTAAGGCGGGGGAAGGGAGGGGGGGTGGGGGGGGGGGGGGGGGGGGGGGGGGAGGGGGAGGGGGAGGGGGGGGGGGGGGAGGGGAGGAGGGGGGGGGGGGGGGGGAAAAAAAAGGAGAGGAAAGGTAAGGGGAAAGGTTGAAGAAGTGGGGGGGGGGGGGGGGAGGGGAGGAGGGGGGGTGGGGGGAGGGGGGGGGGGGGAGAGGTTAGGTAAAAAAAAAGGGGGAAGGGGGGGGGAAGGGGGGGAAGGGGGGGGGGGGAAGGAGGGGGGGGGGGGGGGGGGAGGGGGGGAAAAAAAGGGAAGCGAGAAAAAGAAAAAAAAAGGAAAGAAAGAGAAGAAGGGGGGGGGAAAAAGTGAGGGATTTTAGGGGGGGTGAGGGTTTTGGGGGGGGGGGGGGGGAGGGGGGGGGGGGGGGGGGGGGAAAAAAGGGGGTGGGGGGGGGGGGAGGGGGGTGAGGGAAAAAGGGGGGGGGGGGGGAAAGGGGAGGAAAAAGGTTTGGGGGGGGAAGGGGGGAAAGGGGGGGAACCCCGGTTTGGGTTTTGGGGGGAGGGGGGGGGGAACTAACAAAATTTTAAACCCCTTTCCCGGGGGTTTTGGGGAAAACCCCCGTGGGGAGTGAGAGAACCGGTTTGCGTTTCGTTTGGATACCGGGCACCCCCCGGGAAATTTTTGAAGTTTCCCATTTGTTCGAAGGGGGCGCCCCCAGCTCGGGCTGTTTCTTTTTCCTTTTCTTTTTCTTTCCCCTTTTTTCTTTTCTTTCCCTTTTTTCCCTCTCTCTCCTCTCTCCCTCTCCCCTCTCTCTCTCTTTCCCTCTCTTTTTCCCCCTTTCCTTTTCTCTCTTTCTCCCTCCCCAAACTCAACCCCCCCCATCCCGGGCAGCCCCCCACCACAACCAACACACACACAAAACCCAACCCCCAAACACACACACACACACCCCACAACACACACACAAAAACCCCGGCTCTTTGTCCGCGGGGATACCCATGTCAACCCTTTTGACTTAATGGGGGAAGGCCCGAGACTTTGGGGCCAGAAAGTCATCACTAAAGAAGCCCCCCACCCCCTTTCCCCCCGCCTCAACGCCCCCCCCCCCCCCCCTCTACTTTTCCCCGTGTTCTGCTGTTTCCCCCCCTTTTGCCCCCTATTTCTCCCTTTCTCTACACTGTGCTCCAAAGCTGCCCCTCCATTTCTTGTCCCCCTACCCCCTGTCCCCAAAGTACCCCCCCCCCCCCCGTCCCCCTGTGACCCCCCCCCCCCCCCCCAAAGCTATCTCCTCTTTCCCCTTGGGCCCCAACGCTGCCCCCCTTCCCCTCCCGAATCCTTTGCCCCCTTCCCTCTCCTGTCCCCATTGCCCCCTTCCCCCGTCCCCTAGTCCCCTTCCCTCTCCCGTCCCCCTATGTGCCCCCTTCCCCTTTCCCGTTCCCCCTTGCCCCCCCTTCCCCCCTCCTGTTTTCATTTTTGCCCCCCGCCTTGGTGCCCCCTTCCCTCTCCCGTCCCCTATGGGGCCCCCTTCCCTCTCCCGTCCTATGTGACCCTTCCCTCTCCTGTCCTCCTTTGTGCCCCCCCTTCCCCCTTTCCTTCCCCCTATGTGCCCCTTCCCCCTCCTGTCCTCCTATGTGCCCCCCCCTTCCTTCCTCCTATTGCCCCCTTCCCCTCCGTCCCTATTCCCCCCTTCCCCCTCCTGTCCTCCTAGGCCCCCCCCTTCCTTTCCTTGTCCCCTTTCCCCCCCTGTCCCATGTGCCCCCCTTTCCCCCTCCGCCTATGTGCCCCCTTCCCCCCCCGTCCTATTGCCCCCTTCCCTTCCGTCCCATGTCCCCCTTCCCTCTCCCCCTATGTGCCCCCCTTCCCTTCCTGTCCTATGGCCCCCCCCCTCTCCTGTCCTCCTAGGGGCCCCCTTTCCCCCTCCTGCCTCCTAGTGCCCCCCTTCCCTTCCCGTCCCCTATGTGCCCCCTTCCCCCTCCTGTCTCCTTGTGCCCCCTTCCTCTCCCCGTCCCCTATTGCCCCCCTTCCCCCTCGTCCTAGTTCCCTTCCCTTCCCTTCCCCCCTATGTGCCCCCTTCCCTCTCTGCCGGGGCCCCCTTTCCCCTTTCCCGTCCTCCTTGGCCCCCTTCCTCTTTGTCTTTTGCCCCCCTTTCCCTTCCCGACCTCCCTTGTCCCCCCTTCCTCTCCCCCTCCCATGTGCCCCCCTTTCCCCCTCCGTCCCCTATGTCCCCCCCCTTTCTTCCTGCCTCCTTGTGCCCCCCCCCCTTCTCTTTCCCCCTATGTCCCCCCCCCTCCTGTCCTTTTTTATGGCCCCCCCCCTCTCCCTTTCCTCCTAGGTGCCCCCCCTTTTGTAAAAGGAAAGGGGGGTCTTTGACAAATATAATGTCATCTTTTTACGTAGTTGTAAAGTTAGTCATTTGAATTTCAAAGACCAATTTCGGTGAGTTTTTTTTCTTCAAATTTGTGAAGAAGTTTGGGTTTATGCCCAAAGCATCTCGCTAAAAAAAAAAAATGATTGTTTTTTTCCCAAAAGGGAAATTTTTGGTTGGGTTAGTTCGCGAATCGGGTATTTTTGACTACCGTAACCATGGAGTAGGGGTTTGGGGCAGGAACTGCCCGTTTGTACGGGAAGGAAGGAGGGGAGTGTGTTTTTTTATTTGCACTTTGGAAAAGAAAGAATTTTATCCACAACAAACCCAAATTTAAAGGTAAAAATTAAAAATTTGCTCTTTCTTTCAACCCAGTGTATTTTCCTGTGTTTTGAAATCGACGTTAATTTTTTTTTCTCATGTTTACGCGCACCAAAAACCCTTTTCCCTTTGGGACTGGGCAAGCCCCCCCCAAGCGAGGTAGCCTTTATGACCCCGGAACCCCTTTTTAGGAAAAAACCCTGCTGCCCGGTATCAAGACCCAAACCCCGCTCATCGAGTAATTTCACCGGGTTTTTTGGTAGAATTATGAATTAGGAGTGCAGAGCGGTATTAAATTTTATTAGTAAAATTTATTGGATTTAAATTTTTTCTGAAATTATTTAAAAAATTTATTCGTGTTTTTTATCGTTTTTTGTGCGTTAGGGGGTGCAGCTTCCCGGGGGGGGGGGGGGGGGGGGGGGGGGGGGGGGGGGGGGGGCGAAGCGACATCTCTCATTTGATGTATCGCTCATTGCCATATATGTGTTTATCATTGTGCCATTGACACTACAAGCACGACACCCCACAGCAGGAATGTAAACATTTGTGTTGTGTTTGTTTGTCAGTTGACACATTCAGATTTCTGTCCGGGCATATTATAGTATAAGAGTAGATCTCCAGTCAGATCACGTGTGCAGGTTTTTACCCTAACTACTAACATTGTCTTCACCGACATCGATCCGGGTTACGCCTAATTTCGACGCTTGGAAGAAGTTCGACGTCGGGAGGGAGGCCTCCGTCGTCTCATTGCTGCGACTGTTTGGGGCCACTTCATTGGACTGTTTGGGGCCACTTCGTTTTAAAGTTTCCCCTCGACGCCAACAAAGATAAGTGCATAGTGTTTTTGAACACTTGCGGAAAGTTTGAACATTTGCGGAAAGCTTGAACATTTTAGCAAAACAGGTGAAGGAGAACTTTAGTGTTTTTGGAAGATTTCTTGCGCGCGATCCAACAAGAAATTAAATTGTTGTGTCACGTTATTACGGTGTGCAGAGTTGGGTGATTGGTCGTGTGTGTCGCGTGGATTGAGTAGAATTGGAACTGTCACACCCTACCGTGTGACACCTTCCCTCTCCTGTCCTCCTATGTGCCCCTTCCCTCTCCTGTCCTCCTATGTGCCCCTTCCCTCTCCTGTCCTATGTGCCCCCTTTCCTCTCCTGTCCTCCTATGTGCCCCCTTCCCTCCTGTCCTCCTATGTGCCCCTTCCCTCTTCTGTCCTATGTGCCCCTTCCCTCTCCTGTCTCTCTATGTGCCCTCTTCCTCTTCCTGTCCTATGTGCCCCTTCCCTCTCCTGTCCTCCTATGTGCCCCTTCCCTTCCTGTCCTTTGTGCCCCTTCCCTCTCCTGTCCTCCTATGTGCCCTCTTCCCTCTCCTGTCCTATGTGCCCCCTTCCCCCATCCTGTCCTATGTGCCCCCTTCCCCTCCTGTCCTATGTGCCCCTTCCCTCTCCTGTCCTCCTATGTGCCCTCTTCCCTCTCCTGTTGTATGTGCGCCCTTCCCTCTCCTGTCCTCCTATGTGCCCCCTTCCTCTCTGTCCTATGTGCCCCCTTCCTCTCCTATCCTCTATGTGCCCCTTCCCTCTCTGTCCTCCTAGGTGCCCCCTTCCTCTCCTGTCCTCCTATGTGCCCCTTCTCTCTCCTGTCCTCTAGGTGTCCCCTTCCTCTCCTGTCCTCTATGTGCCCCCTTCCTGTCCTGTCCTCCTATGTGCCCCCTTCCTCTCCTGTCTCCTATGTGCCCCCTTCCCTCTCCTGTCCTCCTATGTGTCCCCTTCCCTCTCCTGTCCTCCTATGTGCCCCTTCCCTCTCTGTCCTCCTATGTGCCCCCTTCCCTCTCCTGTCGTATGTGCCCCCTCCCTCTCCTGTCCTATGTGCCCCTTCCCTCTCCTGTCCTCTATGTGCCCCTTCCCTCTCTGTCCTCCTATGTGCCCCTTCCTCTTCTGTCCTCCTATGTGCCCCCTTCCCTCTCCTGTCCTCCTATGTGCCCCTTCCATCTCCTGACCTCCTATGTGCCCCTTCCTCTCCTGTCCTCCTATGTGCCCCCTTCCCTCTCCTGTCCTCCTATGTGCCCCTTCCTCTTCTCTCCTCCTATGTGCCCCCTTCCCTCTCCTGTCCTCCTATGTGCCCCTTCCCTTCCTGTCCTCCT
>CM031605.1:54637608-54660108 GCA_018398815.1 Conus ventricosus
TTACTTTCTGATTGTTCTCTCCTGTCTAGTTTGTTTGTTTGTTTTTCTGTGTTCCTGTCTCCTTCCGATGTGTTGCTTTTCTTTGCGGTCTTTTCTTTTCAGGACCACCTTGTTTATTTATTATTTTTTAATTTTTTTTTGGCCTGTTTTCTCATTTCCGCTTATTCATTTTTTGTGTGTGTTTCTTTTCTTTCTTTTCTTTCTTTTTAAAAAATGTTTTGCCTTTTGTTCGTTTTTTTTTTCTTTGCTGAATTTCTCCTGTTCTCTGTTCATTTCTTCTCCATTGTTTTGTCTCTTTTTTTTTTTGTTTTTTTTAATTAAAAAAAAATCTTTGCCTTTGTCTTTTCTTAGATTTCTTCTTGATTACTTTTGTGTTTCCTTCTGTTTGTTGTTGTTGTTGTTGTGTGTTGTTGTTGTTTTGTTTTGTTTTTTTCTTGCTTTATATGTTCTTTCTCTTGTTTTCTTCGTCTTTCCTATTTCGCCTTTATTTCTGCAATTTTCTTATTCTTGTTTCTTTTGTCCTTCATTCGGCTCTTTCTCCTTCATCGTTTTGTCTTTCTTTGTGTGCTCATCTACTCTGCTTCTCTTCTTTTTTTCTTCTGTCTTTCTCTTCTTGTCGTCTCCTTCCTTGTTGCTTCTTTCTGGGTTTTTTTTTTTCTCTCATTTTGTTGCGGTTTTGTTTTTGTGAGTGTGTGTGTGTGTGTGTGTGTTTGTGGTATATTTTTGACTCATGTTTTGTTGTTCTTTCTTTTCTTTCTGTTTCTATTTTCCTCCGCTGTTCATTTCCTTGTTCTGTTCTGTTCTTTTCATTTTTAATGTGTCCTTTCCGTGTGCGTGTGTGTGTGTGTGTGTGTGTGTGTGTGTGTGTGTTTTGTGTGTGTGTGTGTGTGTGTGTTTCATTCCTTGCGACTTTCATTCCTTTATTTTTTCCTTCCGTTTAAAAAAAAAATCTTTCTTATTATTATTTGTATTGTGCATTTTGTTTTCTTTTTCTTTCTTTTTCATTTTGTTGTGGGAGTCCGTCCTTGTTGTGCAATTTGTTTCTTTTTTTTTTTTTTCCTTTTCTCCCTTCATCCGTATTCTCTCTCTCTCTCTCTCTCTCTCTCTCTCCTCTCTCTCTCTCTCTCTCTCTCTCTCTCTCTTCTAACCTTCCATGTCTTATCTTCTCCTTCCGTTTTTATTCTTCTCCTCTTTTAAAATTTTCTTTTTTCTTCCTTTTAGATCTCTCTGTCTTTTATATTTCTTTCTTTTATTCGGTGTCTGCCCCTACCTCCTCCTCCCCCCCCCCCCCTCTTTTTTTCTTTTCTTTTCTTTTTGCTGTTGTTGTTTTTTTGTTTTTGTTTTTGTTTCTTTAATATTTTCTCCCTCGGTTCTTTGTCTGTTTTCATTTCTCTTTATCTTTTTTCTTCTGTTTATTGCCTTTGGCTTCTCTCAATCTCTCTCTCTCTCTCTCTCTCTCTCTCTCTCTCTCTCTCTCTCTCTCTCTGTGTAAAAGTCATTTTGATTGAGCTTTAAAGGCGTATACCACAAGCGAACAACACACAAAAACAAGAAGACACTATGAAGGACAAACACAGCCCGATCAGCAGAATACGATAAAATTTAAAGCTCGTTATATCATGCATATTGTAGTATGCAATTGCTGCTGCATATTTACGTTACAAAATCCAGTCTTACATACATAACACTCAATGTTTGTTGTTTTGTTTCATTCTTAGAATTTTATTTTGTATTTGCTCGTTTGTTTGTTTGTTTGTTTTTCTTTCTTTCTTCTGTCTTTCTTTCAGTACGTCTTCCCTTTTTCAGTTTTCCTGTCCAGTACCTCCACAACGGTCGTCCGTGGCTTGCGCTGACAGACGATGGACTTGGTTCCACGCTCCTTCTGACCCTTCCGACAGTTTTTCTTCGATTTGTTTTCACACACACACACACACACACACACACACACACACCCCACACTTTTGCTTTCTATCAAATTTTACTTTGTGTTGATTCCAAATCTGTTTTACAGTCACCAGAACGTTGGGACTGCAAAGCTAGAAAAGATTTGCTTTTTGAAATAAAACATCTCCTGCATTGTTTCATTACACTAGGCATAAGAATTGATTTTTGTTGGGTCCCATCTCACTGTGGTATAAAGTGGAATGAAATAGCAGACAGTCTTGCAAAAGAAGGAGCAAACAGAAAGACGGCAAATGTACTAAACAATCCCTTAGATCTATCCTCTTATGAATTAATCCAAATTATGGAAAAATGTATGCATAAGCAGAATTCTAGTCAAAAAATGGCTACTTTACCGTCGTGCCCAAGGCACATTGTTAGATTAATTCATAAATTAAGGTTGAATGCTTGGGACACTAAATATTCTCATGGTATTTCTTGTGTATGCAGCGAAAACATTTCTGTACATCATCTTTTGTTTGAATGCTCAGTGTTGACCCCACTCTATGAGGAGAAAGGTATTCAGATGATAACATTGATAATGTCAATACTGTCTTATATGGTTCATATGTTGCTGAAATCGCCATGGTTATTTCGCAGTCACAGGTTGCAGAATTTTTATAAAGATCAACAATTTTGTGTACCGCTAGGGTGTTACACTCATGTCAATATGCATAATATCAGATGTGGGTTTGAAAGTACTAATGTGGATGATAAGTTAAGTGTGGGGGTGTTTTTAATATTTTATTTTATTTTAATTATTATTATTATTTTATTTTATAAAAGTGTCTAATATTATCTGGCGATGAAAAGACATTAAATAAACCACTGAACTGAACTGAACACACACACACACACACACACACACACACACACACACACACACACACACACACACACACACACACACACAGAGAGAGAGAGAGAGAGAGAGAGAGAGAGAGAGAGAGAGAAGAAGACAGAGAGGAGGAGAGAGGAGCAGACAGACAAGACAGAGACAGAGACAGAGAGAGACAGAGACAGAGACACAGAGAGAAGGACAGAGAGAGAATGCCAATCTGCACAAGCTAATATCAGCACTTCAGTCTTTTTTTTTCTTTTTTCTTTTCTTCTTTTTTTTTTTTGCGTACGCAGGCTCCTGCGGACACTCCCTGTACAGACAGGCAGGGATTAATCCCATCTACCCAACAAAGGGAGTGGAGTTTTGTGTGTATGACCGTTTTTTATCCCGCCAATAAGGCAGCCATACTCCATCTTCGGGGAAGGTGCATGCTATGTGTAACATGTCATCCATACCAACGGCCAACTGGCCTTCTCTTCCGAAAGTTGCTGATGGGATTTTACGTGTGTGCAAGATGCTATGCATGCGTTCACACACGGAACCTCGGTTTATAGTCTCATTCGAAAGACTGTATGGGAAATGGAGTCAGAACCAATGTTAACTCCGAGGGGAAAATCCCCCTGTACCGAAACGACCCGGCGGAGATTCGAACCCGCAACCCCAAGATTACGAGTCCGGCGCTCTACCAACCGAGCTATTCCGGCCCAGCACTTCAGTCAAGTCTAAAACCCACGCAGGTTCCCATCCACCTCTTCTCACAAGGACACGCCACTTCTTACGTACCCTTGTGAATGACGACACAGGTGACGTGACAATATGGCGACTGCCTTTCATTGCCTATAGAAGTCGCCCACTCACGCAGCCTCTCTACATTCCTTTGCGGTAGCCTCCTCGGATCCTGTGTCCAATCTCTGAGCCATCTCACTGCGGAAGCGGGGAGACGGAGTCTCCTAACCCCCTCCATCAATGAGAGAGAGAGAGAGAGGAGAGAAGAGAGAGAAGGTATCAGTCCCATCCCTCCCACCCTCGTCTCATTCCTTTCATTCTATTTGTTCACCTTGTTCCGCCTCGCATCACGGCTTCAGAAGTCGGGACGCTGCCTCAGTAGGTAATCACGGGAGGGAAGACTAGCAAGCAACTCTAGCCGTTTCCTGGCCATCTTTGACAGTGCTATTTACCCCCGAGACGATTACTCCACTTCGGGGAGGAAGGGCGGGGAATGGAGGGAGTGCTGCGGAAAAACTCTCTCTCATCCCCTCTCCCTCTCTCTCTCTCTCTCTCTCTCTCTCCTCTCTCACCACCACACACCATCAGAGAGAGAGAGAGAGAGAGAGAGAGAGAGAGAGGAGAGAGATTTTGATTGTAACTTCCCTTTCATTTGATTTTACAGGTTTGAAATAAAGTAGGCTAAACGCTATTTCATTGTGATTTTAAACGTACGTTTACGCACATATGGAATGTTGCACAGAATATAAGATTCGGAAAAGGTGTAATATTTCACATTCCTGATGTAATACACAATGACACGTACCTTTTATATTAATACTTTTCTTAGCATGTTTACGTAAATATGGAATGTTGCACAGAATTAAGATTCTGAAAAGGTGTAGTATTTCACATTACTGATGTAATACACAAGGGCACATACCTTTTATATCAACACTTCCTAGCATGTTTACGTAGATATGGAATGTTGCACAGAATATAAGATTCTGAAAAGGTGTAATATATCACATTCCTGATGTAATACACAAGGACACGTACCTTTTTTCACAATACGTCTTAGCACGCGCGCACAAATGCACACGCACACTCATTCACACACACACACACACACGCACACGCACGCACACACACACACACACACTCACACACACGTGCGCGCGCACGCACACACACATACATACACACACACACGCACTCACAGAGAGAGAGAGAGAGAGAGAGAGGGGAGAGAGAGAGAGCCCTGTGCTATGACAATCGGCTCAGCAACAATAACAAGAGCACTCGAGTTCTAGAGCGATCCCAATAACTCCCAATCGCCTTGTCACCCCCGCCCCCTCACCCCCCCCCCCTCCCCCAATTCCTCCCCACCTACCCCTCCCTCACTGCCCCATCGTGCACGTGCTGCGAGGAGTGAATCTTTCCCCGGAGAAGTATCCTAACCAGATTTACCCATGGCGAGTTCAGACAATGAGCTTAGTAAACCTATCGACTGGTACTACTCCCCTTCTGAACACACAACCTCCGCCTTGTTATTGTCACTGAAAACACAGTGGATTGCTTCCAAATGAGCTTGATTTTTTTTTTTTAACAGGACGAATGAACTTGAATGAATTTACGCAAATACATACAGCTCTATACAAAAGTAAATCAACCACAGGAAATTGCACTAAACTAACCTAATCTAATCTAACTGAAGCCAACCAGACCAGCTCAAATCAAACTAATTTACTCCCAATCCAAGCAACTTGTCCCAACCCGAACCACGCTATACAACATTAAACTATCTTATCCAAAACAAACCAGACCGACCAAACCAACTTACACCAATCGAACCAGACTATACTATATTAGATTTTCTTATCCAAAACATATTGAATCTATCGAACGAAACACAAAGATGATACCTTACGTTTAATGAAATTAGACTTCTTCTTCTGCCTTAATTCCGTAGGAAGTCATTGAGGCACCACACTGTAGAACAAGTCACCCGGTCTCTCCAGTTCTGTGTGGGAAGTCATTGGGGCACCACACTGTAGAACAAGTCACCAGGTCTCTCCAGTTCTGTGTGGGAAGTCATTGGGGCACCACACTGTAGAACAAGTCACCAGGTCTCTCCAGTTCTGTGTGGGAAGTCATTGAGGCACCACACTGTAGAACAAGTCACCAGGTCTCTCCAGTTCTGTGTGGGAAGTCATTGGGGCACCACACTGTAGAACAAGTCACCAGGTCTCTCCAGTTCTGTGTGGGAAGTCATTGGGGCACCACACTGTAGAAAAAGTCACCGTGTCTCTCCAGTTCTGTTGGTTGTGCGCCAAGGCCTGGATCTCTGTAAATGTTTTCCCCTGTCCACGCTGCAGTGTTTTTGTCTTTCTCTTCGTCTCCCTCCAACAGTTCCCTTGAAGATTATTTTAGCAAGGCCATTGGATCCCGTAACATGGCAATACCAACGTAATTTTCTTGTCCTCGCTGATTTTGGTAGATTTTCGTACAGTCCTGTGTGCTCCTGATAAACAGACGCACTTACAGACTGGTGGACATATGATAAGCATATCTGATGTTCAGCATCCTGCGCTACCATTTCAGTTCCATGACCTTGATTCTTCTTTCCAGCTTCGCTCTGATGGTCCATGTCTTGGATGTGTGAAAACATGTGGAATAAACCAATGTACGCAGAAGCCAAATCGTGTGTTTCTTGGGGATGTTCTTATTGTTCTGCACAGTACTTGTAATGGCTCAATGCAGGATTTATGATAGTTCTTCCTCCAGTACTAACCTTGCTGCCATGACCTTCAAGTGCACCAGTTGTGATGTGTTTCAAGATTATGTTGAAAAGTGAGGGAGATGGAAGGCGGCCCTGACGAACTCCAGTTGAAGTATGGAGCCATTTTCCAATCGAACCCTATACAAACCCGCAGTGGTCGTTTTGGAGTGTACAGTTGTTGGATGGTGTTGATAAGATTTTGCGCGACATTCAATTTCTTCCTTGTGGATTGTGCTGCCTCATAGCAGACCCTGTCGAACACCTTCTTGAAGTGTATGAAGACAAGGAAGAACTCTCTCTGATGCTGGTGATGTACTTTCTTCATATTCTTTCTTTCTTCCTTTCTTTTAAGGTTACTTTCTCCAGAAAGTACAAAACAATGCTGCTCGTTTGACTCTCAGACAACCCAAGTCTTCTCATGTCATTCCCTTATTTCTTTCTCTTCACTGGCTGCCGGTTGAAAAACGAATAGACTACAGACTGTCCTTACTCTGCTTTAAATCTTTGAATGGCTTAGCTCCTTCCTACCTTTCTGATCTCCTTCATCTTTATGTTCCTTCTAGGCAGTTGCCTTCTTCTACTGACAACACTCTGCTCAGAATCCCTCGATTTCGAACTAAAACCTAAGGCGATCGTTCTTGTTCTTTTCAGGGTCCGGTTTCTTGGAATAAACTCGCAATATCTTTGCGTAGTTCAAACACTCTGTCTTCCTTCAAGGCATCTCTTAAAACAACCCTATTCACCTATCAATAACAGTTCTTTCTTTCCCTCCCTTGCCCTTAAATCGATTCTACGATTAGTGTGTTGTGTGTGTGTGTGTGTGTGGTGTGTGTGTGTGTGTGTGTGTGGGTGTGTGTGTGTGTGTGCGCGCGCGCGCGTGCGTGCACTAAGTGTGTGGGGGTGGGTGGGTGGGTGGCGTGTGCGCATGTGTGCTGTTGTCGTCGTTATTGTGCAACAGTGTGTGTGGATCATGTGGTGTGTGTGTGTGTGTGTGTGTGTGTGTGTGTGTGTGTGTGTGTGTGTGTGAATATGCACCCTTGTTTGTAGATCCATGATACTTATTGCAATATTCATCTTCTTCTTGGTTTCATTTATGTTTTCTTTAACCTTTTATGCATTTGTAAGCGCTTAGGGCTTATGATATAAAATTAAACGCCATAAATCATCATCATCATCATTATCATTATTATTATTATCGTTGCCCTCATTATTATTATACCAGCTAGGGAAGAAGTAACCAGGCAACTAAAGAGTCCAGTTAGTAAAGAAATACCAAAGCAGCCAACAGCTTTCTTTCTTTCTTTCACTCTTCTTTCTCTCCTTTCTTTCTTTCACTCTTCTTTCTCTCCTTTCTTTCTTTCTTTCTTTCTTTGAAGGTCACTGACCCCAGCAAGTGAAGAAGTAACCAGGCAACCAAAGAGTCCAGTTAGTAAAGAAATACCAAAGCAGCCAACAGCTTTCTTTCTTTCACTCTTCTTTCTCTCCTTTCTTTCTTTCCATTTTTTCCTTTGTTCTTTCTTTCTTTCTTTCTTTGAAGGTCACTGATCCCAGCAAGTGAAGAAGTAACCAGGCAACCAAAGAGCCCACCAGACACGTCTGTCAGTGGACAGGTTGTGAGGCGTAGCCAGTGACATTCCCGACCTATTCATTCCAGGCCATTTACCACACCATTATCGGGAAGGGCGATGAATACAGAAAGAAACCCACTGGTCTCCGCTTGACTGGGTGTCAGAAGTTGGCACAGTAGCGCGAAGAAGAAGAGAGAGAGAGAGAGAGAGAGAGTGTGTGTGTGTGTGTGTGTGTGTGTGGTGTGTGTGTGTGTGTGTGTGTGTGTGTGTGTGTGTGTGTGTGTGTGCCTTTGTATATGTGTGTGTATGCCTTTGTATGTATGTGTGTGTGTGTGTGTGTGTGTGTGTGTGTGTGTGTGTGTGTGTGTGTGTGTGTGTGTGCCTTTGTATGTATATGTGTGTGTGTGTGTGTGTGTGTGTGTGTGTGTGTGTGTGTGTGTGTGTGTGTGTGTGCCTCTGTGTGGTGTGTGTGTGTGTGTGTGTGTGTGTGTGTGTGTGTGTGTGTGTGTGTGTGTACGTGTGAAGGGGTTCTGAGAGGGAGGGAGATGGTGGGAGATTAGGCTATTGTAAAAGCTACAATAAGGGAAAATATACAAAAAAAATTACCTCTGCTATTTAATCCATTTTGTACGTACGCCTTTTATACACCAAAAGACATTATTATTTCGTATAACATTATTCTTGTGTCGTGTGTGTCCTCATACCCCCTTTGTGTTCACTGTTTGGTGTATAAGTGATAAAGAAGGTTGCACGGGATGAGAGATGGATCACAGAGCATTTCTGTGCTGATCAGACGAAATGGTACGGCAAGAACTGTTTATCCTTTATTCACTTGTGACAAGCTTGACGCGTGACATTTCTGAAGAGTGGACAGATTTTTTCTTTCTCCTTTTGATAGAACTGACAAACTGATAGTTATGGATATTGACTTCTCAGTTGTACAGGCTGCACATTGAAACATAATGCGCCAAGGCCTTGGTGAAGGAATTGACTTTGTAGAGACAGGCACAATCAGATTTTTTTTTTGAGAATGTTCATTGTGTCTGAAAGGTGATTCTCCTTCTTTTCTTTCATGTGACAACCAAGGTACATACCAGGTGGTTCCAAGCAGACAGACTGAAATGAAAGCAGTGGGGACTGTTTTGGAGAGACTACCTGGCACAAAGACAGGGTCACGGGTGAGTGCGAAGGCCTGAAATGTGACATCAGGGTCACGGGTGAGTGCGAAGGCCTGAAATGTGACTTCAGGGTCACGGGTGAGTGCGAAGGCCTGAAATGTGACTTCAGGGTCACGGGTGAGTGCGAAGGCCTGAAATGTGACTTCAGACAAGGGGTAGCTCATGCATGTTTAGATTGTGAATGATGACATCGATAGAACTCCCTAATGTAAGTGAAATGATTGGAGGGAGGGGATGGGGGTGGGGGTGGGGGGAGGGTGTTCGTTTGATCTGTTATCTGTTCAACATCAAATTCTGGCTTAACTTTATGCTAGGCCTCGAAACACTTACAGGGTGATTTAGTGCAAAATCCTAATTCTGGCGTATGGCCGCATTAAACAATAGGTGAAGATCAGACATGCCCACTGTCAAACAACTTGCCTTGCCAACTAATCAACCAGCCAACCAACCAACCAACCAAGTTGCCAATCAGCCAGCCAGCCTACCAACCACGTCTTTCAGTGGCCAGGCTCTAAGGTGTAGCCGGTGCCCTTACAGAAATGTCCATTCCAGGCCATTTATCACACGAACATCAGGAATGACTGGATCTGCTGATCTTCGCTTGACTGGATTTCAGCATTCGGGCGAAGAAGAATGGGGAGTGGACAATGTGTGTGTGTGTGTGTGTGTGTGTGTGTGTGTGTGTGTGTGTGTGTGTGTGTGTGTTGTGTGTGTGTGTGGTGTTGTGTGTGTGTGTGTGTGTGTGTGTGTTGTGTGTGCGCGCGCGCGTGCGCAGTGTGTTGTGTATGTACGTGTGTGTGTGTGTGTGTGTGTGGTGTGTGTGTGTGTGTGTGTGTGTGTGTGGTGTGTGTGTGTGTGTGTGTGTGTGTGTGTGTGTGTGTGTGTGTGTGTGTGTGTGTGTTGTGTGTAAGAGAGAGAGAGAGAGGAGAGAGAGAAGAAAGAGAGAGAGAGAGAGAGAGAGAGAGAGTGTGTGTGTGTGTGTGTGTGTGTGTTGTGTGGTGTGTGTGTGTGTGGTACGCGCGCGCGTGCGCAAGTGTGTGTGTGTATGTATATGTGTGTGTGTGGGGTGTGTGTGTGTGTGTTGTGTGTGTGTGTGTGTGACTGTGATGGCGCGGGGCTGGACTTTAGGGGAGACAGTAGAAGAGAGGGGGGGTTGGGGGGAGGGGGCGGAGCGGTGATGGACTATCTTAAAAGCTACAGAAAAGAAGAAGGCAATACATTAAGGATCTGACTGGAATCATGACAAGGAATTTCACGGTCGTATCCACTCCATATGGGAATTCTAAAGACCAGTAGCTTTTTTTTTCATTTTATGTTTTTTTTTGTTTGCTTTTTTTTTATGAGGGGGATGAAGGCGGTTGAAGAATGTGTGAGGGGAGGGGTAGGGAGCGGGGAAGAGGACGGTAAGCCAGCGACAACAAGGACTCTGTTGGAAATCTGACGGTCCTCTACAATGTTAACAATAATGGCACTGTCAGAGATTTCACGGTCTTTGACAGTGTTTATTATAATATTTTATGTGTTTTTTTCTTTTCTTTTCGTTTCTTCTTTCTTCTTTCTTTCTTTCTTTCTTTCTTTCTTTCTTTCCTCCCTGTCTTCTTTTTTTTTTTTCTGTGATGAATTGTACGCAATGTTGAATGCCAGTTCCCCTCTAGGTTTGTGAGTCTTAATCACAAACTTATTCTGCTTCCTTTTCTCATTCTGGGATCGATTTTTGTTAAATTCCCGAACTGTGACTGATATTTACTTATTGGTATTTTCTTGGTGATGTGAAGATTTGGGTAAACAGGATTTTTTATCCTTTTTTTTTTTCCTTTCCTTTCCTTTTTTTTCTTTTTTTCTTGTTAGCTATGATGATTATGGCCATCAAAACTGTCAGAGGTTTTAAGTGTACGTGAACTCTACACTATCTACCGTGCAACATGTTCAGCGTTATTGATGTTTGACGATTAGCAGTGTTTGTTGCTGTGTTGGTGTGTTGTTGTTGTGTGTTGGTGGTGTTGTTGTTACTGTTGTTTTGTCGCATGTATGGTCGTCCCATTTTCAGCGGCGTCGTGGAGTAACTCGCACGTTTCTCGAGCCGGCTCTTTCAATCATAGCCACACCCTGAAAGGCAGATTGAACACCGGTAGTCCATATGGAGCAACTGCATCAGATCTGATCTGAAGCAAACCAGCAAAGGAAGCACCGAACTGTCTCTGTTTTCAAGGAGTGCCTGTACTGATCCAGGATTCGCAGAACATTGTCTACAAAGCCCCACTTGTTAACGACAGTACCTGCTGAGATGCGGAGCCGGCGTGAGTGAATTTCACACCCTTTGGACTGTATGTCGCAAGATTCATCCGACGAGAGCTTCCACGTACTTTCTGTCAGCGCTGACAACTTTAATGCAGACTCATCACTGATGGGCATGGTCATTGAGAGGACGTCCAGACTGGGGTCAGAGTGGAGTCTTTCATTAGTACAACGAGCCTCGTAGGCGAGCAAGCAGTCAACCAACCAAGCAACCAAGCAACCAAATAACCGACCAGCCAACCAACCAACCATCAACCAACCCGAAGCATCCCTTTGTGCCCACGTCTCTTTGTGCCCACGTCTCTATAAAGTGGTTAGGGTTAGGGTTAGGGTTAGGGTTAGGGATAGGGTTAGGGATAGGGTTAGGGTTAGGGAGGTTAGGGTTAGGGATAGGGTTAGGGTTAGGGTTAGGGTTAGGGATAGGGTTAGGGTTAGGGTTAGGGTTAAACCAACCGACACCCCAGTCCACCTACCACGTCAGTTCTGGCACAGGAAATAAGCACACTCAGCACATCACACAACACACACACACACACACACACACACACACACACACACACACACACACACACACACACACACATACACACACATACACACACACGACCTTTCCGATGAATTTCCCTCTCACGAGAAGGCCATAACAGAGGCAGCTGAACGATTTCACTTACGCCTGATTGGGTTTCAGCAGTTGGCACGGCAAGGGGAGAAAGGGAGATATGAGCTGGAAAAGAGAGGAGGGGGAGGGAGGAGGGGGAGGGAGGCGGGTGGAGGAGAGAGGACAGAAAAGTAGGGGGACGAGCGGAACTCCTCCTAGGAAGGAAGAAGGCAGTAAATCAGAAATTTGGCCTTGATCGTGACAAGAGATTTCACGGTCGGATCCACGGCCAAGTGCCGAGTGTTGGAGACTTCAATTTCTGTTCTTGAATGAACGGCGACAGCGACGACTCGGCTGGGGAGCTTTACGAGCTCTGCTTTGTTGGTTATGATATTATATTTTCATTCCCATCCTTTGTTGACCAATGGCGCTGAATACATAGTATATGGCAGGTGGTGTTCCTACGTATTCAATACGTACAGCAATACCAATGTGACCCCAGTATTCTATTCTAAGGATCGATTGTCGTTATTGATTCTTGCCCGTGAAAGAAAGATGTGTTGATGTTTTTCTTTATTGTTGTGATGGGTTGGAAATACGAGAACAGTGAAAACTGCTATGTTAATGACCATTGGCTGTTGTCAACTGGTCAGACGGTAGTAATATAATGATAAATCTAAGAGACAAGTATATGTACCTGTGCAGCCGGTCGATGGACAAGGATGACCCAAGCCAGTTAAAAACCAACCAACCAGCTAACCAGCCAGCCGAACCAACTAATCAACAAAAGCAGTCAACCAGTTACACAAATAAAACTCGCAGACCAACCAACAATCCACCAAACTAACCTACTAGCTAGCCAGACCAACTACCATGTTAATCAACCAACCAGCCAAACGCCAATCAACAAGCCAACCCAACCGACCAACCAGTCAACTTTGCCAGCCAGCTAAACTGAGGGATCAACCATTCAAACTAACCAACCAATCAACCAACCAACCAATCAACCAACCAATTAATCAACCAACCACCAACCAACCGACCAACCGACCAACCAACCAACCAACCAACCAACCAACCAACCAACCAACCAACCAGCCAACCAGCCAACCAACCAACCAACCAACCAACCAACCGACCAGCCAGCCAGCCAGCCAGCACCACAACCAACCAACCAACCAACCAACCAACCAACCAACCAACCAACCAACCGACCAACCAACCAACCAACCGACCAACCAGCCAGCCAGCCAACCAACCGACCGACCGACCAACCAACCAACCAACCGACCAACCAACACCAAACCAACCCCAACCGACCAACCAGCCAGCCAACCAACCAACCAACCGACCAACCGACCAACCGACCAACCACCAACCAACCAACCAACCATCCAACCAATCAAACCAATCAACCGACCAATCAACCAACCAACCAACCAACCACCAACACACCACCAACCAACAACCAACCAACAACCAACCCACCAACCGACCAACCAACCAACCAACCACAACCACACAACCAACAACAACAACCGACCAATCAACCAACCAACCAACCAACCACCAACCAACCAACCAACCAACCAGACCAATCCAACCAACCAAACCACCAACCACCAACAACCCAACCACCAACCACCACCAACCAACCAACCAACCAACCAACCAACCGACCAACCACCAGCCAACCAACCAACCAACCAACCAACCAATCAACCAAACCAACCAACAACCAACCAACAACAACTCAACCAACCAACCAACAAACCAACCATCCAACCAACCGACAACATCAACCACACAACCAACCAACCATCAACCAATCAACCAATCAACCAACCAACCATCCAACCATCAACCAACACGACCAATAACCAACCAGCCAACCAACCAGCCAACCAACAACCAACCAACCGACCAACAACCAACCAGCCAACCAATCAACCAACCAGCCAACTAACTGCTCAAACCAGCCAGCCAGTCAAACTGAGGAACCAGCCATCCAAACCAACCTGCAGAACAACCAGCTAGATCAACCACCGATCAACCAACCAGCCAACCAAAGCAATTAATCACCTACCCAAACGAACAAACCAACAATCCACCAAAAACGAGCGAACAAACCAACCAACCAACCGACCAACCAGCCAACCAACCAACCGACCAACCAACCAACCAACCAATCAACCAGCCAGCTAGGCAACTAGCCATCCAACCACCCCGCCGCTCAAGCACGCACATCTTCAGGTGGCCAGAACTGGCGTGGGAAACGAACACATTCAGCAGGTGACGTACAAAACCTGTTGCTCTGACGACTCTCCTCTCAAAAGCTCACCCGAAAGATGCATTCACGGAATTCTAATGCGTTAGCCTCCGATCTACTCTTGATTAATTTTTATGGGTTGCCATGGCAGAGAGAAACAGGAGAAAGAGAGGAGGGTGGTGGAAAGTGGTGAAAGGGCAAGAGGTGTGTGTGTGTGGTGGGGGGGGGGGGGGGGGGGGGGGGGTAGGTATATAGGAGAGAGAGAAAGAGAGGGTGGGGTAGCTCGTGAAGCGATTTTGAACGGAAAAAGCCAATATATATCATAATGATCTGGTCTTGACCGTGACTGACATGACATTTTCACGGTCGGTGCCATGCCTATATATTTGCACACAATTCTTAGCTGCTGTCAGCACTTAAAAATGTAACTGACGATGCTTGCCTTGCTGGACAGTCGAGCTGACCACTCGGACTGTTGACACGCATTAGCCTCCCTTGTATCCTTAGGTGGATCCTCAAGCATAGCTCAAAGAATATCCCCACACCGATGACTTTTTAGAAAATGACTTTAGTTTTTGTGCAACTTATTTCCTACCGATGCTTCCTTCTCATTTTACTTCTTTACCCTCCGCTGGCTGTTTTGGGGTGCCATTGGAGTCTGTATTTAAACACAGAATTATATGCGGTCGTTTTTCCTTTTGATTCCCAAGGGAGGTTACGCGACATAATCAGACATTTCTCACTGATGTTGTCCGATTCAATGGACGAATGCTCTCTGACAGGCGATGCAAATGGTTGTTCTCACGACAGGCTATTATGGTCTATAATATATTTATATATAATATATATATATATATATATATATATATATATTATATATATATATATATATATATATATATATATAATGATTAAAAGCAAATCTTAAAACCGGGACTACAAATTTGTTTCGAGGTCTTTCCTCTCTTCAGAACCCGTGCCAATTGGCACGGGATCTGAGAGAGGAAAGACCTCGAAACAAATTTGTAGTCCCGGTTTTAAGATTTGCTTTTAATCATTTTTTTTAGCTGCTCCCGCATGGTTGAGCACTTTTTAAAAAAAAAGCCGGAAAAAAATATACCAGCTATATATATATATATATATATATTTATTTTATATATATATATATATAAAATTTTTTTTTTTTTTTTTTTTTTTTTCAGGACAACTACATTTGCTACAACTCCTTGTAATAATTGAAACTTAAGACTATAGCGTTAGTTTGTGTGCCATAAGTATTTTTTTTAATCTTATTTTTTCGGGCACAAAACTTTTCTTTTTTAAAGTAAAAAGAAAAAGAAACCATCGTTCAGTTACATTCAAAATCAAAGACATGTTTACTAAGTTAATCCTGATGACGTATTGTTAAGTAGGATCACTAAGTCTAATCCTGAAAAAAAAGTTTGCTATGTATATTATGGCTGCAAAGACACTTCAGCGTTTCCCCGTGTCAGGGGAAAAAAACAACAAGAACAACAACAACAACAACAAAAACAACAAGAACAACAACAAGAACAACAACAACAACAACAACAACAACAACAACACCAACACACACACACACACACACACACACACACACACACACACACACACACACACACACACACACACACACCGAGACGGCCACTATCGGAGATTTGCAAAGACCACGGCACTGTTTCTTACGTTTGAACACACTATATGCTGATTGTTTCCCCTTATTGACACATTGCGGTTAACGGTGGACGGCAACTGACATCTCTCGGGCCATCACACAGAAAATCAATGAATAGTGTAGTCAGTGGCTGGGTGAACGACCTGCTAACGGCCAGTTTCACAGTCCATGAAGGTTCCCTTGGCATTTAGAATCTGGACACTCCGGAGAGTGAGGATCAATGTCAAGGTTGAAGGAACCTTCGATCCATCCATTTGAGTGAATTCGTGAGTGAAAACAGCACCATTTTCTTCGGCCAGGGGAAGCAAATGTTGGTTATGGACTAAAAGAGTTGCATCCCATGAGCTTAAAATGATTAAACCTGGAAAGTACAAATACGTCAATGTTTAATATCCGTAGACAAAAAAAAAAAAAAAGAAAAAAAAAACTTAAAAATGTAAGACCTAAAGAATACAATATGACAATGTTTAATATCCCTAGAAAAAAAAAAAAATGCACTCAAAATGCAAACATAGTTTCACGTCGTAGGTAATAATTTGTTTAAACAACTTTCGACAGTCTGCTCAGTGGAAATATTTAAATTGACTAATAAAACTTGGATCTATTTCTGACCCAAATTCCGACCACAATCCACTTAAGATTGAACTGATTTATCCTTGCGCCCACCAAGTTTTCTTCAAAAGGGTTCCGTATCTTTTCCGTATATCGCTGACAGTCAAATATGAAAAGAAACAAACTAACGGACGCGGGTGAAAATAAACTCCCCATGGGCTGAGGAAAAATACTGCTCTGGAGGAGCTGTGTGTGTGTTGTATATGTGTATTGTAGTGTAGTGGTTAGTTATAGTAGTATTTAAGAGTAGTAAGCAGTAATGGTATTTGTAGTAGTAATAGTTTAACGTCTGTCACAAAATTATCTGTATCAGATCAGAGAGAGAGAGAGAGTTTTCAAACCTATCTTTTCTTTAACTTGTAGTCCACACGGACAAATACTAAAAACTGTTAATGTTGCAATCCTTTGATATTATGCATACAATTCCGCAAATATATGTACAAATAGACACATGTGACATGCGCACTCCCCCTCCTGCCTCCTCTCCCCCGAACACACACACACACACACACACACACACACACACACACACACCATTCTCTCTCTCTCTCTCATCTTTTTACAGGAGATCAATTCAATTTGAGTAGATGAGTGATTGCTCGTTCTTTGTTTTCATTGTACTGAATGTTATTTATCTTGCCTAAGATGTGGAAACGCTCGTGTTTTGTCTTGTAATGTGTTCGTCCTATGAACTGGGGGTTTTTACTCAAAACACACAGTCAACCAACAAACCAGCCACCACTTCCAAACCAAACCCAGCCAATCAATCACCCATACAACACCCTATAGCCAACCAATCATCGGGCCAGCCTACAACTAAAGGACACAAAATCGATGTGCCATGCGCCCCTTTAAAAAAAAAAGGTAAAAAAAAAAACAACAACAACAACAACAGAAAAACCCCCAAAAAACAAAACAAAAAAAAAAGCCCAAAAACAGAAAAAAAAAGAAAAAGAAGGAAAAAGAATGATTGTGTAAATTTTAAAATTCGCATGGAAAGCTCATCTTTGCAGGGTGCTTGCATGCTCTTTCATTAGTCGGTTTTCTTTTTTTTGGGGGGGGGGGGGGGGGGGGGGGGGGGGGGGGGGGGGGGGGGGGGGGTGGGGGGGGGGGGGGGGGGGGGGGGGGGGGGGGAGGGAGGCGGGGGGGGGGGGGAGGCGGGGGGGGGGGGGTAGGGGAGGGTGAGGGGGGGGGGGCATTTAAAAAGAGGAGTTTGTTTTTTTGATTCTAGAGCAAGCACCCTGTATTTGGCTGGCACCTCGGACAGCCCCCCCTCGGCCCTTGGCACGATTTCCACTCCCCTGAACATTTTTGTTTTTTCTTTGAAGAAAACGAAATGACAGGAAGAACCTACAATATTTTAGTGAGTGGAGTTGGGGGTTTGTGACCCGTATTGCCTTGTTTTTGCGTGGGGCAAAGTCAGCAGTTGTGTGACCCAGAGAAAAAAAAAAAAAAGACAAGCGAAAAGGACTATGTGTGTACCGAAGGTGGTGTTTGATGTAATTTTTGTGTGTGTGTGGTGGAATATTGTGGACTAAATTACAATTTTGGGCCCAAAGAAAAACAAAAAAAGGGAAAAAGGAGAAATGAAAATCCCCGAGCGCCACAAAAATTAGGCAAAACATATTTTTTTTTTATTTTTTTTTTTTTTTTTTACAGGGGAAGAACTTTAAAATGGTATTCTGATTTGTTTATTGAAAGAAAGCAAGTCAGATACATGTGTGGTTGCGTGCGGGCGCATAAATGTCTTTGATGTGAGTGTGTATGAAGTGACCGTCGTGTGAGACGTTGACCACTACCATCCAATCACTCACGCTATGCTGGACAATCCCGCAGGACACGAGCTCAGCCGGCACATGCTACACAGAAGTGACCATTCCAACGAATTCCCTTACGGTCACGAAAGATGGATGGGTGACGATGAATGCATTCCCTTTTTTTCGTTTTGGTTAGGTTTCAGTGGGTGGTACAATGGTGGGGAATAGAGGGGAAGCGGTCGAAAGTTGGGGCTCCTTTGGTAACATTAGGCTGTGTGAGGCAGAAGGCGATAAATAAGCGGGGTTTTCCCATCCCCCTTGGTCATGACGGGGGATTTTACGGTCCGATCCCACTCATACGTAAGACTTCTCTGCTTTCTTTGGGTCGAATGGCGACATCATGGACGTTGTGGAGATCATGTATGCTCTTTCTATTGCTATATATTATCTTTTAATTTTCTATGCCTTTTGTTTTATACACTGCAGGGAATGGCAAATGCGACCAAAATCATGATTCATAACTTGTAATACACCAGAAATATTTTATTAGCTAATTTTCTGTTTTAGAGATGGATTGTTGTTGAGCTGTGAAATTATAACTTTAATAACATATTAGTAAATATTCTTCGTTAAGCTATAGAACCCACACACAGGACACACACAGGACACACACACACACACACACCACACCACACACACACACACACACACACACACACACACACACACACACACACACACAAAACACACAACACACACACACACATACGAGGTAGCGCCTCGCGTACTGGTTCCGCCGGTACCCCCTTGGGAACTAACGAAGTAACAGTTAACATTTTTTTCTTCTGATCTAAATAAAGCGATTTCCCCGCATGGGGTTAGCAGCATCTGTCAAAATTACATGGAAGAAAAGTTTATAACTATTTGAAAGTATACACTGACGGCTCAGTTCTTGTTTGAGGTATGGCGGGATCTGGCTTTGTAATTCCAGATTGCAAGCTGAAAAATCATATTATTTAGGTAAGGGTCATTCCATTTTTAAACAGCTGAACTAGTTGCTGTCCTAAATGGCATTAAATTATTAATGTCCTTGCCAGTCTCAATTTTTAATATCCTGTTTTGTGTTGATTCACGTCAGTATTAAAAGTTTTGTATTGTTTTGAAAATTCACAAAGAGGGAATTATTAAATTTGAGTTTAAAGTACATTGTTGCACTGTCTTTACTTTGAAAGGTACTATTGTTTTTATTTTCTGGGTTCCATCGCACACCTCCTTCGTTTTTAATGATCAAGCAGATAGAGCGAAAAAAAGGGGAGCAAAAGAATATTTTTGGGTTTGTATTGGGGTTTGATTGTCCTTTATCAACAAGGAAATTAATAATATAATCGAGAGGGATTTCTGGAGTAAAATACAGTTCCCTCAAAACCTCGTCAGCAAACTCTGTCAAACTTTGTGTCAATTAGCCGCCCGGGTTTTCCCTAGCCTGACTTTTAGACTTTTATGTAATTCCCTACGAACCAAGAAATTGCCAGACTGTTAAGTGCGTATGTCGTGGGGGATTTTTCAGTTCAAAAATGTGATTTTTGATTGTGAACTAACGAAACCCTTTTGAATGGTTTTTTAAAACCAAGTGCTAAACACTGGGCATGTTATGTGTTTTGACTTTTTAGTTTCGTTGCCAGTTGTTTCTCTTTTTTAAATTAACGAGTAACCTTTTGGAAGTCCATAAGGAACATTTTATAATCATAATCGTAAGTTAGATTATTTTAGTTATTTTTATTAATTTTTCTAGTTACTGTCCTACAATTCATCTATGCTTTATTTATGTTCCAGGGAAACCACATCGTCCTCCTTTTCTTTTATAATAATAGTCTAAAATTGTAAACAATATGTTATTTAGAAAGTCTGCAATCACCCATATGTGTGACGAGACGTAAAACAGAATTTCCTTCCTACACAAAACACACACACACACACATAATTTTTATTTTTCCCCATTCACCCACTCAAGCACTAGTGTTAGTTAGGCAGAAGTATCTACCACTGCAGATATGAATGCTTATCTCCCCCTATTTCTTCAATCTAAGACATAAGAAACAAGCTTTGTTTATAATTGAAAAATTCTTGCAGTCATTTGCAACACCAAGCTGCTCTGTAAGTTGCTGGGAATGGTGCTCGGTACTTATCCTTGGAATTTATTAGTTTTTGTAAGTGAATTTTCGTTGTTTTATTTGTTTTAATTATCACCAGACGAAGACCCAAGAGGTCGAAACGCGTCGTGTTTTGTCTTGTAACTCGTTTGTCCACGTTCTCTGGGCGGTTCGCTAAACATTTATTTAAGATTTGTTTTAGATTTTCCGCCTGCAGTCGTCTCGCTTTGCAAACTAGTTTATAATATATTATATATATATTTTTATATATTTTATATATATACATATCGATCAAACAATCACAGCAAAGAAAAACAAAACAACAATTTGTACATTTTTCTCTTATGTTTCGGCAATTTGCCTTCCTCAGAGAAACTTTATTCACTGATCAAATCGCAGATCACAATACCCCAAACCCAAGGTTTTTGGTTTGTTTTAAAAGATCTTTTTTTGTTTACCTATCTCGATGATTCTGACAACTACTGCCGTTACAGCGGTGTCTAAGGCCGGTGCATCCCGGGAAATGGCCACCCCTGTCTATACAAACAACTCGACCAGCTTCTCTCCCCTTTTTTTTTCTAAAAACCTTTTTAACAGGATCAGTCAAGTTAGCTGTCAAGCAGCAAGTCATGGAATCGGTTTATCCAAACCTTTCCCGCAAACATCTCTGGCATAGCTAACGGAAAAGTTCAGCATGTAACAGTCTAAAATAAATGTCTCTAGTCCAGCAAGTCACCACAGAAGGGGGACGAGGTAAGGAATCGACTGATTTTCAGCTGAACGAATTTTCATCGGTTTTAAAAAACTTTTAGAGGAAAATGAGACGCGAGGGTGGTAGCATGGGGAAAATTGGGCATAAAAGATGGACAGGGAAGGAACATGGTAAGGGAGATGGGGAAAGGGGGAGCCTGAAAAATCCAGTGGGGGAAAGCCGTAATTCAAACAACACGTGAAGGGATGGACAGCAGAAATTTCAGGTTTGATCTACACCTGCAAAGGGGTTACCAGGAGACTCAGAGTGTTTCTTTGACGAACAGTGAAAACAATGAGGCCGATGGAGATTTATCAATACCTGCGCACCCCACACACACACACACACACCACACAAACGCACACACGCTCGCTCACACACACACACACACAAAAGAGAATGAGATAGAAAAGAAGACACATAGAAACAGAGCGGGGACGCAGGCAGGGACAAATAGCCAAAAGAGAGAAGCTGTCAGAGAGAGAAAGAGAGAAAAGAGATGTGTATTAGGTAAGTAGAGTGATAGGTTGTGGGGAAGGAGGATACAGGAAGATTCTGTCCCCCTTGTGTGTGGAATTAGCGACCTTGGTTTCAAAGGGGGCCGTGGAAATATTTGGGAAAAAAAGCAACCCCCACTCCCCCCCCCCCCCCCCCCCCCCCCCCCCCCCCCCAAACAAAAAAAAGCAATTCTCTGGGAAACCAACAGTCAGTCTGGCAGTATGGGTCAGAAACAAAAGATCGTGCGTGAGGGGTTGGGTTTTTGACGTCATGATGTTGTCAATAATAGATAGCATTGGGTTTTGGAATAGGGGAACACGATGGAACTCGGCACTGGCTCTCTCTCTCTCTCTCTCTCTCTCTCTCTCCCCTCTCTCTCTCTCACACACACACACCACACCTCTGTCTCTCTTTTTCACTCTCTGTCTCTCAATTTGGAGCTACTCTTCTCTCTTCATCTTACATCTCACTCAGTCTCTCTCTCTCTCTCTCCTCTCTCTCTCTCACACACAAACACAATCGCCAGCAGCGACAGGCAAGCGAACAAAAACGTCCCGCCCTCCCCCCGGAAATGAAAAGGGATTCTGGGGAAAACGTAGACCTTCGATTTTCCCCCCCAGCTCGCGCTCGAGGGGATCTGAGGAGGGACCCGCTGGCGACAGCATTGGGGGGTCGTGGACTTAAGCAACAACAGGCACGGGCGGAGCCTGGCAGCACGTGCGAGAACAAAGACGCCGGTTATAAGTCATGTAAGCGAGCTCGCCCCCACTTCCCCACCTCCCTCCCCCCCAGCCTAGAACTGATGACCTTCGCGGGTCATCAAAACAGGCTCCTTTGTATGGTGTATGTTCGGGAAAGT
>CM031605.1:54662608-54675108 GCA_018398815.1 Conus ventricosus
GAGAGAGAGAGAGAATTTGAGTCAAATAAACCACACTTTTAACTTTGCCTTAACTAGGCTGACCCTGGAGAAAGGTCCAGTGACGGTGAGGAAAGACCCACTGACCACAGGGAAAGTTCTGTTGACAGTGGGAAAGACTACAACCTTGGATTCTCTCTTGAGGGCACATAAGACCGTATGGCGAAAGCTTGGCTGTGTCTGGAGTGGCACCGTCTTCATCTGTCCGTGGGCAGGGGTGGTTGGGTCTGTGGGGTGTGCTCGGCAGCTGGAGGGTGGTGTTTTTTCGCCGGTGGGCTCTGCAGTCATGAAATACGGGCTGGTACACCCATGGGGATGCTACTTTAAGGCTGTTATGAGCTGCATCCTGTAGTCTAATTTACCTCTGTTCAGGAGCAGTTATGTCCCTTGATATCTTAATGGAGTGTCCTGCGCGTGCCTGTACCCATGGTCAACACAGCGCAGGCCTCCAAGGGTGGTACAGGACTGCTCTAAAGGCAGGTGAAGACGGTGCTTCTCTGGGTCCTCCCCAGCACCTTCGGGTGTTTCTTTTTCTTCTTTTTCTTCTTTTCTTCTGAGTCGATAAACCACACTTTTAACACTAACGGAGTACCATACTTTCGACCTTCAGCTGTGAGATGATGAGTCAGTGTTACGTCTGTGTCCGTGGACAAGTAGTGTTATGGGAAGATGGGGCTACACCCCAAAGACCTCCAACATCTCGTTCATGTCCCCCGGCTAATCGTCTTGCCGTGTGTTTGTTTATTTGGTGTGTGTGTGTGTGTGTGTGTGTGTGTGTGTGTGTGTGTGTGTGTGTGTGTGTGTGAGAGAGAGAGAGAGAGAGAGAGAGAGAAATACATATGTATGCATATGTATGTATGTGTTGAGAGAGAGAGGGAGAGAGAGAGAGAGAGAGAGAGAGAGAGAGAGAGAGAGAGAGAGAGAGAGAGAGAGAGAGAGAGAGAGAGAAATACATTATGTATGCATATGTATGTATGTGTTGAGAAAGAGAGAGAGAGAGAGAGAGAGAGAGAGAGAGAGAGAGAGAGAGAGAGAGAGATACATATGTATACATATGTATGTATGTGTTGAGAGAGAGAGAGAAAGAGAGAGAGAGAGAGAGAGAGAGAGGAGAGAGAGAGAGAGAGAGAGAGAGAGAGAGAGAGTACATATGTATGCATATGTATGTATGTGCTGAGAGGGGAGAGAGAAAAGAGAGAGAGAGAGAGAGAGAGAGAGAGAGAGGAGAGAGAGAGAGAGAGAGAATTTGAGTCGATAAACCACACTTTTAACGCTAACAGATTTCCATAGTTTGGACCTTCAGCTGTAGCTGTGAGATGATGAGTCATGTTACGTCTGTGTCCGTGGACAAATAGTGTCATGGGAAGATGGGGCTACACCCCAAAGACCTCCAACGTTCATGCTCTGGCCAGTCGTTTTTTCCGTGTGTGTGTGTGTGTGTGTGTGTGTGTGTGTGTGTGCGCGCGCGTGTGTGTTTGGTCTCTGAACTGGTCGTTATCATCATCATCATCATCATCATCATCGCGTCATGTCATGGAATCATATACCACGTCATGTGACATCAAGTGTTATGTCACATCATTGTGTATTATATCTTATTACTGTTATTATTGCTGTGATGATGGTGATAATAACAATGATAATAATAATAATGATAATATTATGATAATGATGATAATAATGATAATAACTTCATTATTATCATTAGCATTCTTATTGTTGTTGTTTTTGGCTTTTACAGTATATTATATAGTTATGTTTATTCTAAGCTACGTTATGTTACGTTATGTTACATCACATCACATCACATCATATCACATGATATGATGTGATATTACCTTTTGTTACATAATGCAAAACTGTATTACATTCTGTCTTATACTATAATACACATATGATACCATATTGTATTACATTGTGTTCTTTCTATTCTATTCTGTTTTAATATATTACATAATGTTATACAGTGTTGATTATTACTTGTTTTCTGCATTTATCGATTATTATTATTGTTGTTGATGTGTTGAATTGTTGGCAGTTTACACAACGAAGAGGCCAACGACCTGCGTTTTTTTTTTTTTTTTTTCACTTTCTGCGTTCCTCCGTTTTCATCAATCCCAGTCATTCTGTCTTTCTCGCTGTATCGGTTTGCCTGTCTGTTTGTCTCTGTTTCTATCTGCCTGTCTATCTGCATGCAGGCGATGTCAGTATCCCCCCATATCTTCCCCTATCACCCCTCCCCATCTCTCTTGTCGGAATAGTGGTAGGGTACAGGCGCCTGAACAAACAACAACATCGCCTAGCCTTGAAGAAACTGCAGGAGGGTGTTTGGCTAATTCTGTCCATCGACCTGTGTCTCTGTCAGCCTGTTTTTTCACCCCCCCCCCCCCTCTCCTCTCTCTCTTTCTCGGGACCACCAACGCACTAGATTCTTTCTTTGTCTGTTTGTCAGTCTTCTGTTTGTCTGTCTGTCTCTGTCTCTGTCTTTGTCTGTCTGTCTGTATGTCTGTCTGTGTCTGTCTTTTCTGTGCATGGCTTTCTTGCAACCTTCGCATAAGATGACCTGGACCAGTCTGTAAACTATTGTGGAAGTTCTCTTGTGGACATTTTCTGCCAAGAATTGTTTTGCTTTGTATATATACACACAAAATAAATACCGACCTTCCAAGTGGGGCTGTGACCGTTGAAGTGATGAGCAATGAGCAAGCCGGTTTACAGGGACAACTGTTGTCACATACCTACCGACTTCTCACGTGTTTTCTCTGATGGCTTGTGTATACAATTAATCATGAACACACACACCAAACAAAAAACAAACAAACAAACAAACAAAACCGCCACTGATTACAAAAGACCTTTTGACACAAAAAGCGCCGTTCACCTCTGGAAACTTCTGCTAGTCAATGGAATAGAATTAAATGTTATAATGCATTGAAGAAAGTTATAGAGGAGACCATGGTCACATGGTCAGAGCGTTGACTTGCAACGCTGGCGGCAGTCTTGAGTTCGAACCACTGCCGGGATAGGATTTTTTTTCGGCTTCAATCCTTTCTGTCCAGTCAGCAGTAAAGGGCTACCTGATTCAGTCCAGGGAAGGTTCAAAGCAGCGGAAGGAGAGGGATGGGCTCCGCCTATCATTATGCCATGCCCAAGACACGGAACCTCTGCCCTTTAGACTGATTTTAAAGTGAGATATCAGCAGGCGGAAATTGAAAACACTGTAAAAAAAAAAAAAAAATCAATGTGCCGCCAAATGAAAAACTAAACAAATTACAAAACAAACACCCCGCTTTTTAATTTCTTTGATGTTTATCTCTCTCGGCGTCTCTCTGTCTGTCTGTCTGTCTCTCGGCGCCTTTCTCTCTCTCTCTCTCTCTCTCTCTCTCTCTCTCTCTCTCTTGTCTCTTGGCGCCTCTCTCCCTCTCTCTCTCTCTCACTCTCTCTCTCTCTCTCCCGGCGCCTTTCGCTCTCTTTTTCTCTCTCTCTCTCTTCTCCTCTCTCCTCTCTCTCCCGGCGCTCTCTCTCTCTCCTCTCTCTCTCTGTCTCTCTCTTCTCTCCCCTCTCTCTCTCTCTCTCTCCATCGCTCATAGCAGTGACAACCCTCCCCCCCCTTCCCCCCCCCCCATCCCCCCCCCCCCCCCCCAGGTCGGATGAATAAAATAAACAGCACGGTTGTGTCTGTTTCACCATCTGTCAGTCATGAAAAGAAGCGAGTCAAGAGAAAGGTGCGAAACGTATTTCAGTCACACCCTTGCATCACTGACGTGACTCATTGACACCCAAGCTCACGTCAGTTTCCTTGCTAGGGTCTTTTTTCTTTTCCTTTTTTCTTTTTCTTTTTTCCCTAGCGACCGCACCAAACTAACCTTACCTTGGGCCACCGCAAGATAAAGGCTTGACGTTACTGTCCTCGGCGTTTGAGTACATACATGATGGAAAAAATAAATGTACATGATTACATCCCCATTCAATCGCATCTCTAAATGATACGAATTAACGCTAAAATCATTATATGTATATTTTCATAACGGAGCAAAAGAGTTTGTAAAGATAATCACATTAATTCATACGAATAGATTAGGAAGGTTTACATAGGGGATACAGCCGTTAGGAATAAACTGTGTCTGCGTCGAATTAAGATTTTGGTAACCTATTCTATTGATTTTGTCTGTGGTCTTATTAAGATTGTGGTTTTACTGTAGCGGATTTTAAGTCGGACAAAAAAAAAAACGTGTGTGTGTGTGGTGTCTGTGTGTGGTTGTGTGTGTGTGTGTGTGGTGTGTGTGTGTGTGTGTGTGTGTGTGTGTGCGTGCGTGAGGGCAGGCGGGCGCAAGTGTGTGCGTGTGCACGCGCATGTATGCATGCATCCGTGTATATGTACGCAGGCGCGCGCGCGCGCGCGCGCGCGCGCGCGTGTGTGTGTGAAGGAAGTAAATTCATAAGTCACATACTTCGTGTATATCAAACGCCCTGGCTACCTAATAAACACTTGATGAAAGGTTTGAAAGGAATGGAGGAATTCAGAGGTATTTTCACGCCTTATTACGGAGAAGAACGTTGACCACAATTAGACCCGCACGATCGCGAACGAGTTGACACGAAGCCATGGTTGAGCCCACTCCAAGGAATTCTCTTCCATGCGTGGCGAAAGCTTGGCATCCGTGGCGAAGACTGTTTGAGAGTCATCCGTTGCAACGTTGTGTGTGAAATATGACAGTTTCATTCCTTCTCATGGACACACGCTTGAACATGCATATAATGACGAGGATACGTGTTATTTTTATGTCATATCTTTTGCGGCAGAAGGTCGCGTCATCAGTTGGTCGGTCAGATAACGATCAGGACGTGAAGTGAAATGAATAATTCATTGTTACCTGAGCGTTTTAAGAGATATTTTGTTTGTTTTTGTTTTAGTCTGCCTGTCTGTCTATCTGTCTGCATGTCTGTCTATTTGTCTGCATGTCTGCCTATATGTATGTATGTATGTATGTATGTATGCGCAAATGTAGCTATGTTTTGACTTGTCTTCAATTACGTCAATAAAAAAAAGTCAAAGAATTAAAAAACAAAAAATCTCCATCCAACGTGAACATCGTACATGCTCAGTACAAACCAATACATTCATGCATAAAACGCTCAAACGAACTAACGGGTTCAAGGACGCACACACAAAACGCGCGCAATATGCGCAAACACACCTTAATATATATATAATATATATATATATATATAATATATAATATATATATATAATATATATATTTGTCAATGATGTTAAAAAGGAAGGTTAAAACTCAAGGTTAAAACTCGACAAATTTGTTTCTAGCGGCGTTGCGCTGTCATCAGGATGATTTTTGTTTGCCCACCGCCGATGTTATATAGCGTGTGGGCTCACGTTTGCGGTTGTAGCACGTGCGGGTTGGCTGCACGTTTTTTTTTGGGGCTTTCAGGTTTTTGTTTTGGATGTGTTCACTAACAACGATTTCCATTTATGCCTGCAGTTGTTTACTATTTCTGTTTTGGTGTTTAAAGTTGCTAAGTGTGGTTTGCATAGTATTAACCAATTTTCAGTTAAACATAGGTTGCACCTTTTTGAAACATTGCTGTATGGTGATGCTCTTTTTATGATTTTCCAGGATATATTGTAGCTTGTTTTTTGCGTCTTTAAGTTTCCAGATATATTGCTCAGTTCTGTTTGGTTTTTATATTTTTCTTTATTGAATGACTGTTTGTGGTTTGCATATCTGGTTTTGAAGTGGTTTTCAGTGATCCCTATGTATGTTTTTTTTTCATTTTCTGATGTTACAGTAGCCTGGTATACAATGTTGTTGTGGAGACATTTATTGTTTAAGTGGGCACTGCTCCTTTCTCGTGCAATTGCAAGATTTCCTTTCTTCACCCTTCTTTGCTGTGTTGATTTTTCATTTTATTGGATGCGTCAATCAGGTTTTTGAGGTTGGGCATACATGAGTACGATAGTTTGACAGTGTTTTTGTTAAATATTTTGGACAGTTTGTGCTCTTTTGGAAAATGAAGTTGCTAGGATTTTTGAAGAATTCTTTCCTATGTTTGTTTTGATTTCCCGTCGTATGGGGGTTTTATACCATATAAATTTTTCTTTTCCTATTTTTTTGCTTTTATTTGTGTTGTTGTCCGGGTTGTATTGTAGTTTGTGATTGTATCCACTTGTTTGTAGTGCCTCCTGGTATTCCACTGCTGCATTGTTGAACACCCTCTCATTGCATGACAGGTTTGATAGTCTCTTGTTTATGCCATGGGGTATGGTTTTTAAATACAGATGGTGGATGGTTACTTTTGGTGTGTACATAAAGAGGTGTATCGTTGGGTTTCTTGTATGGTTTATATATATGGTTGTTGAGATCCAGTGTTGTCTAAGTAGTTCACTACCTTTTTGTTTGCTTCAATGGTGATTTTTAAGTTGTGGTTTTGGAAGATTTTGCATAGTTCTTTCTTCTTGTTTCGATGGTTCTTGGGTTGTTTGTTAGTG
Source organism: Conus ventricosus (assembly GCA_018398815.1). Taxonomy (NCBI): domain Eukaryota; kingdom Metazoa; phylum Mollusca; class Gastropoda; order Neogastropoda; family Conidae; genus Conus; species Conus ventricosus. The sequence continues at coordinate 54,669,135 of CM031605.1, forward strand.
CAGCAAGGCCATCGTCTCGTACAGTCCGACTTGTTTTCCCGAGTTTTTTCTTATGATGTTGGACAGCATGAATAGTCCGACCAGTTCACATGTTTCTGCACCATCATATGAACCCATGGTTACGTCGAATGTTGAGTTTCTGTTGGTTTTTCCTGATCCAGGTTTCATTTCTGCTGTGTAGTAATGTTTTTCTTGGTGTGGAGAAATGATTTCCATTTCTGACCCTGTTATGTCTGTGTGGTTACTGGCAAACTTCAGGCTTTGGAGAGTAGTTCCTCATCTATGGATGGGTAAAAGTCACTATGTCAAATGTGATAAATACTGTAATTACTTTGTTTATTGAGTTTTTTGAACCATTGGATAACTTCGTATGTGTTCTTCCAGAGGTTGTAATCAGAGTTTGATTTTATGTCCTTTGTTATTTTTTCCAGAATTTTCTTGCTTATTTTGCCTAATTCAGATTTCGATGGGTTTATTAGTCTGCATGTTGGATTGTTATGAAAGTTGGGTTTGTGGTCTTTGAGTGTTATGAAAGCTTCTTTTGTTGCTGTCGCTTCTATCCTGTCACTTAGGTCTATGCGCTCTGCAAGTTCTTTATCTTTAGTGCGGATACTGTCATGAATTTTTTGTCAGCTTTTTTGTAGTTTTTCTGGATTTTTTGTCAAGGAGTTGAGAATATTCCTTTGGTTCCATTTTGTAGTAATTGCTAGTTTTGTCCAGCCTTCACAAATATTTTTTTGTCATTTTGTACTTGTTTATTTGGTTTTTTAATGTTGTTTGGAAATCGCTGTTAGATTTTTTGAATTCAATATTGGTTATCATTCTTTTCATTTGATCTTCAAAGGGTTTCATATCGTCTATGACTGGGGGTGATCGCCATGATTTGAAATCGTAGGTGTTTTCGTCCTCTTTTTTTTTTGCATTCGGGTTCAGGAAAAAGAATGCTTTCCATCTCATATTGCGTACGAACTTTTCGGTTTGTTCTATTAATCTTTTTAAGTAGAATTGTGGGTTAGAGAACGGTATGTTTTTTGTTGACTGCCTAAAATTGATTTCCTCCATTTTAAAATATTTCGGGCCACAGTGCACAACGTGAGGAGCAATCAAGATGAATATAATCAAAGAGCCTAAAATGATTTTAAAAGTGCTCGACCCCTTGGGGAGCAACATTTGTCAATGATGTTAAAAAGGAAGGTTAAAACTCAAGGTTAAAAACTCGACAAATTTGTTTTCTAGCGGCGTTGCGCTGTCATCAGGATGATTTTGTTTGCCCACCGCCGATGTTATATAGCGTGTGGGCTCACGTTTCGGTTGTTAGCACGTGCGGGTTGGCTGCACGTGTTTTTTGGGGCTTTCAGGTTTTTGTTTTGGATGTGTTCACTAACAACGATTGAGTTTTAACCTTCCTTTTATAACATCATTGACAAATGTTGCTCCCCAAGGGGTCGAGCACTTTTAAAATCATTTTAGGCTCTTTGATTATATTCATCATATATAAATATATATATATATATAAATATATATATATTTTATAGATAATATATATATATATATATAATCTGTCCGCTGTCTCTTCACACACACACACACACACACACACACACACACACACACACACACACACAAACACACACATACACACACACATACACACCTCACAAACATTCGCGCCCGCAAGCGCGGGCGAACACACACACACACACACACACACACACACCACACACACACACACACACAAAAGACACACACACACACACACACACACACACACACACACACACACACACACACACACACACACACACACACATGTGCGCTGCGAGCACACTCACACACGCAGAGAGAGAGAGAGAGAGAGAGAGAGAGAGAGAGAGAGAGAGAGAGAGAGAGAGAGAGAGAGAGAGAGAGAGAGAGAGCGTAAATAAACGAATTTGTATGCATGCATGCATTTACGCTTTTAGGATGGCACACAAACAGACAGACAGACAGGCAGGCAGGCAGATGGACGAACAGACAGACAGACAGTCACACACGCATACACACACAGCACACACATACACACACACACACACACACACACACACACACACACACACACACACACACCACACACACAGCACACACACACACACACACACACACACACACACACACACACACAAACACAAACACACACACCAGACAGATGCACACACACACACACACACACACACACACACACACACACACACACACACACACACAACACACACACCTCACACACACACACACCAGACATGCACACACACAACACACACACACACACACACACAACACACACACACACACACACACACACACACTCACACACACACACACACACACACACACACACACACACACACACACACGCACGCACACACGCATACACGCATACACGCATTCACTCTCTCTCTCTCTCTCTCTCTTCTCTCTCTCCCTCTCTTCTCTCTCTCTCCTCTCTGTCTACGTCAGTCACGAGCGTGCGTGTGAGATCTGTCATGTGTGGGTGATAGGGGAAACTCATCAACAAGATCAGAACTTACTGACCCTGCACGTCTGTTCAAACCTGAGCGACACCATGCATTGAAGTGCGGTCAAGCGTAGATCCGAACCCCACCTTAACCAAAAGGGCTGCTTTTAGAATGCATGTCAATCGATGCCATACAAAGTGTCCTGATCATTGAGTGCGTTAGGTGATCTGTGCCATGCGAGCTGGAGGGGCTTAGCAAGCATTGAAAGATTTGTAATAAATTGCTTTGCACTGTACACACCACCACACACACAACACACCTTAAGTCATACAGTAGCCCAGCACGAAACTGTCTGTCTGTTTGTCTGTCTGTCTGTCTGTCTGTCTGTCTGGTCTTCATTTTTTTTCATTCCCCATGTACTCAATCTGACAACGTCTTTTGATCGTTATGAAGTGTCGTCGGTGGGTTTCCACTGTTATGGCCTTTCAAGTGTCGCAAAGTCTTACAATATTTCTCCAAGTATCGCGAGGCGTGTATTCAACTAATAAGACTCAACAAATATACCCCAAACAAGCGACATCATGCCTTTCTTGGTTCCCCGTGCAAAGTCCGCACATGGCTGAGGGCTTACGCCTATATTTGGTATTGTCACGGGTATCCAGATCTTTGTGGTTCAGATGAGGATGTGTGAAGTGCGCCGACTGTAAAAAAAAGTTTTGCATCTTAAACATGCCCTGTGAACCCGGATTATTAAATGAAGAAACATAAAATTCACTTTCAGACACAGATATGATGACACCGCTAATGCATTCCGTCACAAACGAGAAGCAGAGACACGAGAATAAAATAAACAGTAGTCTCGACTGAACCGGGATTTTGATAATTTGCTATTCATTTCTTTAACTGTTTAGTCGTGTTTACATCAATTTTCATATACAAAACAAACAAACAAACAAACAAACAAACAACCAGCCAAACAAACGAAAAACTAAACAAAGGGAAAAAAACCCAATGCCCCCACCCCTTCCTCCCCAACCAATTTCAAATGAATTTCTCATTAACTTGACGTCAGTCATATGCGGTTAAACGTTTTGTACCTAACATTGACGGTCGTTCCAGTTAGCGATATCACACACGGGTGTGACGCATGACAATCTGAAACGAAGATCTCACGAGATATGCGACTAAACGTGCCAAACAGGATGCGAGAGGCAGTTGATTCGTGGGACACGCTTTTCGACTGGTGTAAATGATGATGACATGCTGTGAATAATCATAAGCTGTCAGTTAACTCGTGCCACAGTGCGGGACGGGGTGATGTTGATGTTGTTGTTGTTGTTGCTGTTGCTGTTGTCGCACCCTGGCTAAAAGACTCCAGGGATCATCCGAACAGCCGAAGCGCTTGAACGCTAAAGTACAAATGCATCCGCTAGGGACGAGAACATTACGTGTGTGAACCGTTTTTTGATTACCCTGCCACGTGGGCAGCCACACTCCGACTTCGGGGGATTTGAGGTTGATGGTGTTACGCTAGGAGCTTGTCACGACTGAAGACATCCCTGCATAACTATGCAGAGCATAACAACATTTTGATGTAGTCTTGGTGTTCTAGCCTATGTCAATTGGTCTGACACAGCCTTAAGCCAAGGCGTGGCCTGGGTGATGAATTAGTTAGTATCCTTATCTACCATCGTAATAAATAGAATATGTGCACATATACAGAGAGAGAGAGAGGGAGAGAGAGAGAGAGAGAGAGAGAGAAGAGAGAGAGAGAGAGAGAGAGAGGAGAGAGAGAGAGCAGACCTTGTAGTACGCATAATGTTGACACATGTTTGGATCTTGTGAATAATTTCACCCAACGGGTCATCGCAAAAATGGTGTCATAGTATTGTGTTGTTGTTTTGTACTGATTTCATTGTATTACATTGTATTAGATTGTGTTGATTGTGTTGTATTGCATTGCATTGTATTGTATATAACTTCGTCATCACAACAGCTTATGTGTTTCGGATTTTCTCACACAGGAGGGAAAAAAAAAAACCCAACAACGTCAATCGCACGTGCACCTTTCATTTTTCTTTCCTTTCTTCTCTTTTCCTCCCCCTCTCCCTGCCATCGTAACCCCCACCCTCACCCCACACCCCCTCTAACCCTATCAAAATGTGTGTGTGTGTGTGTGTGTTGTGTGTGTGTGTGTGTGTGTGTGTGTGTGTGTGTGTGTTAGCAGAGGATTCTGGTCGTTGCCATGGGCACTTGCTCGAGCGCCTAGAACATAATGCTGCCTGCATATGTAACCCGGTTTATCGTCTCATCAAGCAGACACGCACCCAAACGCACCAACGCCACACCTAAAGGCCCAGTGAGTAAAGAGGGAGAGACAAAACTAAACAAATCAAAACCAAAAACAAATTCTGCACACACCCAGAATCGACCCCAGGATCCTCTCTCTCCTTAGGTGCGTGTAGGACTATCGTCTGAGAAAGCTTTCCAAGAAACTCCCAGTCTCCTGGACCTCATAGGTCCTGCTTGGAATAAAACACACAATAAACAGGCGTCAACAATGCGCGCAGTATCCACAGAGCGTGCAATGATATCCTGCACACCGCAGCAAAGGTCAAACCTCTTCCCTGACCCGGACTGCCGTATTTAAGCCACCGTGGCTTCAGTGGTCGACACGAGAAGACGTTTGTCATTCATCTGCGGGTAATGGATAGCGTGATATACATCGCTGTGGCTTTCATCAGCACGAAGTACGTGAGAGGATGAGAAGAGAGAGAGAGAGAGAGAGAGAGAGAGAGAGAGAGAGAGGAGAGAGAGAGAGAGAGAAGAGAGAGAGACATAGAGAAGGGGGGGTGGAGAGAGAGAGAGAGAGAGAGAGAGAGGAGAGAGAAGGAGACAGACAGACAGACAGACAGACAGACAGGTCGCGGTGGTGAGGAGATTAACGAAGGGAGGCAAGGAGGCACTGAGTAGTTTTCCCTCCAGAGTTTTCAGTTTCATCAAGAGAGCGTCACTGCGTGCGGACTAGTCCATATACGCTACACCACATCCGCTAATCTTTGAGACTCCACTACTACGCTATGATTTGAAGCTGATGATAAATGAATCAACAACTAAGATGAGATAATTGAAGAAGAGGGTCTCGTGGCTACGACTTAGCAGATGTCTGACCTGCGCATTAGCCCAACGCGCTGGTCAGACCTTGAGTGCCTGGTTATCTCTTCCCCCCCCCCCCCCCCCTCCCCGAAACTCCCAGTGTCTTCAACTTGACTGGATCAATGGAGAATCAAAAATCGACAATGCCTTGCCCGTGTCAACAGAACGTGGCAATGACACCCTGTCCACACCCACCCCCCTCCAACCACCCCCACCCCCCGCCTGACCTGAGGTCAGTCGTCTTCCTTGACCCGGATTGCCGTCTGCAAACCAGCGTGACCTTGGTGCATGGCGACAGGAGCCGGCTGTCATTCTACTTCAGGGTA
>CM031605.1:54685108-54691642 GCA_018398815.1 Conus ventricosus
TAATAATAATAATAATAATAATAATAATAATAATATAATAATAATAATAATAATAATAATATATAATAGTAATGTATAGCGCATTTCTTGTTGTACAACTCAATGCGCTTACATCACCATTTGCACTTATTCATACAATATTCATGCACACAGCAAAAAGAAAATACACAATGGCAGACCACCTACATGCCTCACCTAACTAGTTGTGCAATGCATCCCCACCCCCCCCCCCCCCGCTCCTCCCAGCCGTCTTTAGAAAGAAATTGAAAATTTGCGAACGTGGTTATCATTGTGAGCTTGACGTCATTGTAGGGTTCATAGAAAAACGTCATTATACTGATGATGATCTCTGCAATGCGTCACTGTCAATAAGCATCGATAAAGGCAATCGCCGAAATATTTGCAGTCCGGAAAGGTGTTGTTGTTTTGTTTTCTTGTGTATGATATTTATAATCTTCTTGAGATGGCAAATGAATCCTTCCATTCTGGACGGATCCAACAACACCAACAAGGACATTAGAAAGGTAGTCGTATGCAGTTTTATTAATTCTGTCTTGATCTCCATTGCATCCTTGACTGGATCCAGCATCATGACTAACCAGGCCCCTGGCAGACAAACGCTGGGGTTGATACTTGACAAGCTTATAAGATATGAATCACACGTTCGTTTTCTTTCAATTTGTACAGAAGAAGGAATTGTACCAAGAGGAATGAGAATCAAATTTGGTGTGGATGCTCTTCCTAAGAGCGTCTATCTCCATAGACACATTGATAGCATCATGAGTAGAGCTTCATTTGATGTGATGTACTCATGCCTACAAACGTACAGATCTTCTGGTCACGAGAGCAACGCGCAGCACTGCACCAGTACATGTACAATGTACAACAAGACTCTGATTACTACGAGTTTGAAGCAGCTGTCGCAGACTTGAAATGGCGATCCAAAACGACTGGCTGACAAGCTCTGAATAAGAAGAAAAATAAACTAGCTAGTCTCCGTCAAATACAAGAAGAAAACAGACACACGCAAGAAAGTCAACACAAGCATAAATGCAGACGATTCAAAAGGCGACACCAAACCAACCAAAAACCAGAGAAATCTACAGTGGATAATCACCTGGTGGTCAATCTCTCCAGCACAACGCTGACTGAAGACCAGATAAAAGTGCTCAGTCTGGGCCCCAAGTTTTGTTCCCACGCCCATGACCTTCAACCAGAAGCAACTAGAGGATGATATAAAAGAGGGATGCCGACTAGTAAGGCTAAAAGAGCTACATTTTGATGAGGAAGCTGAAGACACTACCCACCCAACTCCTACACCACATTTCTACAAGAAAACACACTACAATCCAGGCAAAGGCAGAGACGCGGCTCTGGACACCTACTGCCAAAACCTAGATCTGAAGGCGGCCCCCACCAATGCCCTGGGAGACCCAAAGACAATCTTAAAATGAATGAAAGAAAGGCACTTAACCAGCACAGGGGAAAGTGTTGAACCGAGAAATACGCATCAGCACGGCTGACAAAGGGGGCGCTGTAGTTATTCAGGACGTTCAGGACTACATCCAAGAAGCAGATCGACAACTGAACAACCAGCTACATACAGCAAAGTTGACAAAGATCACACAGTGCAGGTGGCCAAGAAGTCCAATGAACTTCTCACAAACTCCATGATAACAACTACATTGATGACCAGACGTACAGATGGGCCTTACTCGAACCAAACAAAATACGTACACAGCGTTTCTACCATCTACCAAAGATCCACAAAACGCTCAATAAGCCCCCAGGAAGACCAATTGTGTCAGGAGTGGAAGGCCCTACAGTCAAAATGTCCCAGCTAGTTGACTCCTGGCTACAGAATCTAGTCGTTGGGCTCCCCAGCTACATCCAAGATTCCACTGCAATGCTAAGGATGCTTGAGGACCTTAACGTCAGGGAGGGTCCTTTTGGTCCTGAAGCAACTTTGGTGACAATAGACGTAGTAGGGCTGTACACCAACATACCCCACGACGACATGCTAGAGGCCATCACCTTCTTTCTGACGCTCACCATCCTGACAATACCCCACCGAACTCTGTCATTATAGATATCGTCTCTCACGTCCTCAGAAACAACTATTTCACCTTTGAAGGACGCATGTACAAGCAGGAACATGGGACGGCAATGGGCACGCCCATGGCGCCAACCATTGCCAATCTCTTCATGGCTGGCTGGAAAAGAGGATGCTGGAAGAAAGCCCTGTCCACATCGACAACAGCATGTGGAGACGCTACATCGATGACATCTTCTTGCTGTGGCAAGGGCTCAGAGGAAGATCTGCAGACCTTTTGCCAACACATCAACACTTTCCATCAAACCATCAAATTCACAGTCCAGTCATCCAGACAGTCCATCCCATTCCTCGACATTCTCATCAAATTTGATGATGGTTTCATCATCACTGAACTGTTCACAAAACCCACAGACACTCATGCTTACCTCCACCATCGCTCATGCCATCCACATCATGTAAGAAACACATCCCCCTACTGCCAGTTCCTGAGGCTCCGTCGTCTTTGCTCCAAGACTAAAGACTTTGATAAACATGCTGATACCATCATGGGCATGTTCCTCAGCCATGGCTACAGACCGAGCAAGCTACAACAGGCTTTGACAAAAGCACGAAGCCTCCCCAGAGCTGAGGTGTTAATGTACAGGGTAAAAACTGTCAACACCAGGGTCCCCTTCGTCATCACTCATCACCCTTCCAACCCACCACTACGTGACTGGCTCAGGGAGCAACAGGCACTACTCCACACAAGTGCACGCATGAAAAAGGCTGTGCCTGAAGTGCCTGTTGTGGGAGAGAGAAACTCCAGGAGCATCCGAAACCTGGTCATGCCCTCCTCCCTTCCCCAAGTCAAGCTACGCAAGAACAAGCTGGGGTGATGAAATGCAACAACAGGTGCGTCATCTGTAGGGAACATCTGGTGGAGAGCAAAATTTTCTCCAGCGACACCACCGGAGAAGTCTTCAACATCAGACACAGCATGACGTGCAAGTCTTCAAACATCATTTACCTGCTCTACTGCCAACAATGTCATGGGGCGCAGTATGTAGGAGAAACAAAGAATGCCCTAAGAACACGCTTCTACCTCCACAGAACCCACATACTGCAAAACACAGGCACCCATGTTACTAGCCATTTCAACAGAAAAGACCATTCACTGCAGGACATGAGGTGCATGCCCATAGAGCAGGTCTTCACAGACAACCTTGCTCACAGGCACGCAAGGGAGCAGTTCTGGATCAACAAACTCAGAACATTCTATCCTCGGGGTCTCAACACTCTCTGAGTCTCCTAACTGGTTAGGGAGGGAGAGAGGTGAAATGGGCAGATAGTGGGGAAAGGGGGGTATGGTAGGGGGAGAGAGAGGGGAGATAGGACAGAGACGGCGATAGGGTTGGAAGGGGGGAGGTTTTGAGGCAGACGGCCCCATGTGCAAGTGACAAACTCTATCCTCGGGTCAGAGAGGGAGATGTGTGAGGGAGAGTAAGAGATGGCCCAGGGGCTGGGGTCAGGGACCCAAGAGTGGAGGGCTGGGGAATGGGCTGGGGACCTTGGTGGGCAGGGAGGTGGGGTCCCTGGGTGTTAGGGGGTGGGGAGTTTAAGGGTCTTGGTACTTGGGTCCCCAGGGATCGGGGTGATACAAATAATTAGGGGTCCCGGGCGAGGGGGGGGGGTGGAGGGAATGGGGGATGCGTGACTTGGGGGCTAGGATGGGGGTGGGTGTTCTTGGGGTAGGTGGGCGAATGAGTGAATGGGTGTGGGTGAGATGGGGAGTTGGATGGGGGTGTGGAGTCGGGTGATCTGGAGGGCTGGGTGGGTTGGGGTGATGGTGAGGGGCCTGACACCCCCCCTGAACCCCCCCCCCCCCCCATCCCCGCCCCCTCCCTCCTCCCAGCCTTCTTAGAAAGAAATTGAAAATTTGCGAACGTGGTTATCATTGTGAGCTTGACGTCATTGTAGGGTTCATAGAAAAACGTCATTATACTGATAATGATCTCTGCAATAATAATAATAATAATAATAATATAATAATAATAATAATAATAATAATGTATAATAACGTATATATAGCGCATTTCGTGTTGTACAACTCAATGCGCTTACATCCACCATTTGCACTTATTCATACAATATTCACGCACACAGCAAAAAGAAAATACACAATGGCAGACACACTACATGCCTCACCGAACGAGCTGTGCAATGCATCCCCCCCCCCCCCCCCCTCCGCTTCTCCCAGCCGTTTAGAAAGAAATTGAAAATTTGCGAACGTGGTTACATTGTGAGCTTGACGTCATTGTAGGGTTCATAGAAAAACGTCATTATACTGATGATGATCTCTGCAATGCGTCACTGTCAATAAGCATCGATAAAGGCAATCGCCGAAATATTTGCAGTCCGGAAAAGTGTTGTGTTTTTGTTTTCTTGTGTATGATATTTATATATAATTTATATATATAAATATATATATATATATATTATATATATATATAAAGAAAATAAACGGATGTCCTACTGATGTTTTTCTGGCTACTGTGACTGCTCCCGGAATACCTCCGATCGGCAGCCCTCATCGACCTTGCATGTCAATGGAGAGGAACCTGACTGATCGTTGAAAAGGTGTGTTTGAGGAGGATGCGAACTTCTACAGAAAAGCATCACAGGGGACCTCCTCTGGAAATCCACGTCAGGCTGGGACTGTGCCGGGCAGAAAGGTTTTCTGATGGTACAGGGTCCTGTGAGAGTGGACATAGCAGGCATCAGAATGGGATTGTTGCCGATTTCTTTTCTGCAGGTGGGTGGTCGGTGTTGACGCTGATGAGGTTGGGGTGGAGTTTATCGAAGATGGTCAGTCTGGCCGTCTTCCTTCTTGTGTTGAGCGTTGGCCATTTCAGCTTGGTCTTCATACTGTCCACATGGAGGTTTGCCTCAAATCATATGGATCTTTTCTGGCCGATCGCCTCTGGAATTCCAAAAACATTGGTACTGGTGCTGGAGAAAGGGGGCCTATACTGGTTAGTGTATTTCAGAAAAAGTCTCACAAAGGTCTTGTACGCGGACTCTTTCACCTGGAGATTGTTTATTCTTAGGTTGCCCTGACAATTCCAAACATTTGTTTGCTTTGATCATCATGCTGTTGATCTGCATGTTCTTATTTGGGTCTGTTGTGATAACAACGCTCAAGTATTGTACTCCTTTTTCACTCTGCAGCTGATAACTTTGAGGTCTGTGATGATGGTCTACACAGGACTGAACCAGTTAGGGGATTAAATGCCATCATCCATCTCTCTCCCACCAAAAAGAAACAAGTTTGCCCAAAATTCTGCCGTAGTTGGTGACGGTCGCTGAGTGCATGGACGTCCCTATGCCAGATGGTGTCATCGGCAAACAGACGCACGGCTGAGGACAGTCCCGATGGCAGGTGGTGACTGTGAAGTTGAAAGAGGCTGGGTCCCAGGACCGAGCCCCGAAGAACACCTGGGTTCACCGGAATAAAGTCACACCTCCCTCCGATTGTCTGTTGTTCGTCTTGCAGAAAGTTAGCGATCTGGTCGTCAATATGAGGGAATGTTGGAGAGATTGGAGAGATGTGTGGTGGGGGGTGGGGGGTGGGGGTGGGGGGGGGGGGGGCGTTGTCCGTCTTGCAGAAAGTTAGCGATCTGGTCGTCAATATGAGGGATGTTGGAGAGATGGGGAGATGTGGAGGGGGGGTGGGGGGGGGGGGGTGTTGTCCGTCTTGCAGAAAGTTAGCGATCTGGTCGTCAATATGAGGGATGTGGGAGAGACTGGGGAGATGGTTGGTGGGTGGGGGGGGGGGGGGTGTTGTCCGTCTTGCAGAAAGTTAGCGATCTGGTCGTCATGGGATGCGGGAGAGATTGGGAGATGTGGTGGGGGGGGGGGGGGGGGGGGAGGGGGGGGAGGGAGGGGGTTGTCCGTCTTGCAGAAGTTAGCGATCTGTCGTCAATACGAGGGGATGTGGGGAAAATTGGGGAGTGTAGTGGTGGTGGGGGGGGTGGTGGTGGAGGGTTTTTAGAGGGATGCGATGTATTGGGAGTCGGGCGGAGGCTAGTGGGAGGGGAGGGAAGGGTGGGGGGGAGAGACGAAGTGTGACGTATCAGAGCTATCCTTTCTTTCTTGTCTCTGCCGTTTCCCCTTGTCCATACGTTTTACCACTGGGGGATCTACAGTCACTATAATACCACTAGGGGATCTACAGTCTCTATAATACCACTGGGGGATCTACAGTCTCTGTAATACCACTAGGGGATCTGCAGTCTCTGTAATACCACTAGGGGATCTACAGTCTCTATAATACCACTGGGGGATCTACAGTCTCTATAATACCACTGGGGGATCTGCAGTCTCTATAAATTTTAACTATCTCGTTCTGAAAGCGGATGGGACGGGTCGATGGGCTGGTGGGGAACTGGTCTTAGTGAAAGAGGTGGGGGTGGGGTGGGGGGGGTGAGGCAGGCGGGAAT
>CM031605.1:54696742-54711742 GCA_018398815.1 Conus ventricosus
GGGGGTTGTAGTAACCCTCCTTAAGAAAAATTTTACTGTTTTTTAACGGACCACCGAAGTCGGGGGGGAATTTCGAGCCCAAACGGGGGCTAAAGGGGTTTTGCAAACAATTGGGTGGGGTGGGGGGAAATTTGCGATTGGTGGAATTTTAAGCGAGTGGAAAATTCAGGGTACTTGGAACTGGGGGGTTTGGAACAGCGGGGAAAAAGGGCCCGGCCCAAAGGGGGAATTTTTTTGGGTTTCCCTCCCATATAAACTGGGGGAAACAAGGGTTCGGGAAACAACCCCAGGAGAGAAGAGAGGAAAAGGGCATAGAGAGAGAGAGAGAGGGGAAAGGGGAGTAAAAGGCAGACAGAGAAAGGGTCGAGAGAAAACGGGGTCGGGGAGATAAAGAATAGAAAGGGTTTTAAAGATTTAAAGACAAGCGGGAAGAGAAGGAAACAAGGGTTAAGCCCAGAGGGGGTTTAAAAAACAAACAAATTTTTTAAACCCAAGGGGGGTAAGAAACGAAGAAGAAGAGTTCAAACGTCGAGATCCCAAACAAACCACGAAGCCCCCATCCGAAACCTGGAGCCAGCCCAACCAAGGGCGTCACCATCAACAGGGGCAGAAGAAACTTGAAAAAAACTTGTTCAAGAACTGTGTGGGTTTGAAACGGTTGTGGGGTGGGGAAAACCGGGCCGGGTAAGAATTTTCATTTTATTAAAACCCCGGGGTTGGGAAAGTTGATTTTTTCCTTGTGCGATTTTTTCCTTTTTGTTAATTGGATTTTTCATGTTTGATTATAAGTCCAAAAAAAATTGGGAATTCTTGTCTCGGGCGTTTTGAAGAGAAACAAATGCGTAAAACCCTTCCCCCAGAGAGAGGTGAATTTTGGGTGGACGAAAGATGTGCAAAAGCGTGTATGAGTGCAAAGAAAACCTTGGGGGTTAAAGCCTGACTAATGATACATCAACTATTCCCACTTAACAATACCATCACTTTTTCCCCCTCCTGACAAAGGGGCAGCCTGCCGGGATTGCAGGCCCCAAAATTAGTTTCAGGCGGGAAAAAAAGGGGAGTTTTAGGTGGGTACGGGGCGAAGCGTCCACTAAAAATTTTTTAAATTACTCTTCTAATTTTTTCCTTTATTTTTTTTTAGTTTTTACATTGTCTTGTGTGTTGGTTGTTTTTAATAAAAGGGTCGTTCAAGAAACAAAAACAGGTTCAGTCTTAACTCTCACGAAGCTGGGGTTTTTAAGAAAAAGGCCCCCTTTGTGTTGGGAACACACCATTGGTTGGTGTACTCATAACGTTTAGAAGATAAAAATTTGTTTGACTGACTTTTTCCCCGGGGGTTTATAAGCTTAACTGTTTTGGGTTGTGCAAAAACATATCAAAAAAAGAAAAGGGGTAAAAAATTTTTACCCCCAAATTGCGGAACTGTTTTTTTAAGGAAAAACGGAAACAGGAAGAACTGGGGAATTCATTGAAACCCACCCGAAGAACAAGAGATGAAAGGTTTAAAGGGGAAATTTTTAAAAAAGGAACTATAGGGGCAAAATCACTGCGAAAAAGGGCAAAAATAATGCAGAGAGTGCACGAGAGCTAGAGCAAGGGCAAAGAGTGCAGCTGCCAACAAAAAGCAGATCAGAGAGTGCAGCTGCCGGGGCAAGAGCAGATCCAGAGAGGCCTGCAAGGGCAAGAGCAAACGGAATCAGAGTTTTTACCCAAAACCCAAATTGATTTGGAAAGAATAAAACTAAAAAATCGTGGTGAAATTGACACCAGTTCTAAAGCAGGGGGGGCCGCAGACAAAATTTCCCGCACCTAGACCTAAATTTCCCACTTTTCAGAAAAGAAATTTGATTCATCGAGGGCCTAAAACAGTGGGGGGGGAATCTTTGCCGAGCACAGGCGGGCCTAAAAAGTTTGGCAATAAACGGGCCCCCGGCCTTTTTGGGACAGGTCGTGGGGAAAAACACATTTTCCCCCTTACCCAAATTTTTTTTCAGAGAGTTTTTTGACAAGGGGAAACAAGCAGTATTAAAGGCGTATAAATTTGACTGAAAAAATTTTTTAGGCGAAGTTTCGCGAGCAAAGAACGAACCCAGGTGAACTTAAAAAATTTTTCTTTGTTAGACGGATCACTTTTTCCAACAAAGGGGGTGAACTTAGTGGAGTAGACATTGATTTTGAAGGCCTCAAAAACACTGGGGGGGAAATAAGGAACAGATATTTGATGGTTGTGGGGGGGCCTCAAATCCCCCTTAAAGGGAAAAAGGAAACCCCACAATAGCTGAGGTACTTGAGACAGCTGAGGCATACCGGGAAGCGAGGCGTGATTTGCCAGAACAAGAGGAAAGCCCCGAAGCATATTCAGAGGACAGCAGGCCAGCACATCAAAACCCCCAAAGAGTCAGCAACACCCGTTTGGCCCCCCAGCATCACGTGAGCAAACAAGGGTTTAAAAACCCAAAAGCCCCCTGGCCCAAAAGAGCGTAAACCCGTTTTCTGGCAATAAGACAGGGGACTTTGGCAAGGGGTTTTATATTTAAGTCACAGAAAGCTGCAGCAATTTAGGATCAGGCCAAGTGAGAGGCAATAAAAAAAAAAAACAAGATGACGTGTTTTTTTGCTGGAGTGGCCTTTGTGGGTTTTCAGATTCCCGGCGATAAAAAGGAGTCACAAAGGGGAAAATTAGGGGACAAAATTGGGTTAAAAGCATTTTTAGACCTTGGGGGACTGGCAAAAGGGAAGGAGCCCTTTTTTGAAAAAGGGACAATTTTACAGGAAAAACACAAGGGGTAGACAAATAGATTTAACATACTAAATTTAAAACGGGCCCCCGGGGTTCATTTATAAACCAATTTTACATGGGGTTGTACAGGGGTTGGCGTTCCAAAGCCCCTTAAAGATCTGGGGATTGGAAACATCCCAGGGCACGGGGACGGGGAACCCCCCCGTGATTTTTTGGGGTTGAGTCAGAGAAAAGAAATTTAAAGGGGGAAAAGGCCCCCGGAGCTGTCCGGGGGGAAATAACCCCACTTACTTTTCGGCAAACAAAAGGCGATTACTCGCTCAGAAAACGGTGGTTTTGCTCACAGAGGGCAGAAAAAAATGTTTAAAAAGGGGACAATCGGTTTGGTTAAAAGAACGGGGATATTGGTTTCCCAACTTTTTCTTTATTCGCGTTCGGGGAAAATGAAAAAACCCGATCGTGTCCTACAAACCGCAGAAAGGGGGAGGGCCCAAAAAACTTTTGGGCGTTTGCCCCCGGCCATCCCGGGGAAAAAAACCCCCACAAAAGGCAGTGACGGCAAGTACTACTGCCCGGTTTTCCTTGGGGATATCGGGGTTTTTTGTTCACAATCAGCCCATCCCCCGATAGGCAAGGGTGTTTTACAGAAAGGGGATCAGACTGGTCCTTACCCAAAAAATTGCCAAAATAAAAAGGTCGGTCAGAATCAGGTTTTGGGGGGGTGGGGCTTGTGGGAGTGGGCGCGTAGGGGTGACGTGGTGCCGGCCCCGTGATGAAAGAAGGGGGGAGAAATTTCCCTAAAAACATAAGGTTTTTAAAAGGGCCTAAAACCCTTTGAGCTGGTGGAAAAATTTTAGATTTAATTTTTGATATTTGCTTTTATAGTGTGTATGTAATTTATTTTTCCCATAAATTTTTTTTGCCAAAAACAAAAATTGCGTCGTTCTCTGGGGTAATTTGGCAAAAAAAAGGCCGATATTAGCACTGGTTTTTAAAGGGAAAAAATTTGAGTTTCATCTCCTTGAATTTAATTTTTTGCCAATCAGGGGATTTTTTCCCAAGTTTTGGGGGGAAATTTTTCAAGGACGTGAAACCTCCACAAAAGGGATTTTAAAGCTTTTGGGGACAAAGGGAAAAATTTTAAAAGGGGGTTTAAAAAGGGAATTGGGCCAATTAACCAGGGGACCCCCCCTTTCCCAAACCCCACAAAGGCCGAAAAGTGTGAAAGGGGGCCGGGGTGGCAATGACAAAAAAACACCTAGGAAGGGGTTTTGACCTGCCGTTGGGGAAAGGGGAAAAGGGAAAGTAACCACAAAGACCCGGCGCCCCAAGTTTAACGCTAAAAATGCCGCCCCAAACTGAGGTTTTTGTGTAAACAGTCCCGTGAAAAAGCAGGGGGCTTGGGTTCTTTTTGGGTGTGTTGCCGAGGGTCCCTGATTGGTTTATTTTTCGGCTGGGGGAATGTGTTTGGAGGTTGTATAACCCCCTCCTTAAGATAATTTCTGTTTAAATGACCACCCAAGCTCGGGAATTTTTGATGTCCCCTCTGGGGGAAGGTGGTTTTGCCCAAAACAATTAGGAAAGGGGGGTGGTAAATGCCCGATGTGGGGGGGAAAAGTACTATGGAGAATTCAGGGTACTTTGAACCCAGGGTTTTGAGAAGCAGCGTGGGCAATCAAGGCCCGAAGGGGGAAACCTTTGTTTCCCTTTCCCCAATAAAATGAGGGAAACAACGGGCGGGGGAACAACACCAGGAGAGAGAGAGAGAGAAGGCAAGGAAAAAGAGAGAGAGAGGAAAAGGGGTGAGCAGGGCCGAGAAAGGGTCGAGAGAAACGTGGGCTGGGGGATGAAAAGATAGCAAGGTCTTAGAGTTAAAAACAAAACTGGGAAAAAAGGAAACAAATTTTTAAGGGCCCAAAGGGGGTGAAGACAAACAAACTTAATTTGAACCCCGAGGGGGGTAAGAAGACGAAGAAAAAAGATTCGGAACGTCGAGATCCCCCAGAAACACCAAAGAAGACCCATCCTGAAAAACCCGGAAAACCATTTAACCAAGGCTCACCAACAAGCGTGCAGAAGAAGACTTGAAGAAACTTTTCAAGCCCGTGGGGTGGGGGTGAAACGGGGGGGGGTTGAAAACCTTTCCAGGTTTAAAATCATTTTTTTATAAACCCCGGGGTTAGGAAGTATTTATCTTTCAAGGCCCGATTTGTTCCTTTTTGTAATTTTTTGGGTTTTCAAGTTTTTATTTTTAAGTAGCATAGAAATTGTAAAATTTTTTGCTCAATTTTGGGTTTTTAAGAAAACGAATGCGGGACATCCCCCCTTCCCAGAGAGAGGGAAAAGTTTGGTGGGCGCATGAGGGGTGCAATTCTTTTGATGCAAAGATAACCTTGGGGTGTTAAGCCTGACCAATAATACACAACTTATGCACTTAAGCAATAACCATCACGATATTTCCCCCCTCCTGGGCAGTGCAGGAAAATTAAATTTAAAAATTCTAAAAATGAAAAAAAATAATTTATGTTGAAATATGGTTTTAAAAAATTTTAATTTTTTAGACCCCCGGGCAGTGGTAACTCAAAAACAAAAAAATCAACCCAAACCCAAAGAGGGTTGAAATAAAAACATTTTAATTTTGTATTATGTTGTGTACCCAATGCCAAAAAAACAAAGGGCTTTTAAAAGGGACAATTGCTTATTTAAAATAGAAAATGAATTTTGACAAAACAGAAAAGCAGATGAATTTTTTTTTTAAGGTTTTTTTTTTTGGGTTAGTTTTTATGGGGGTGTGTTGGGAGTGTGTGGGGGAATGTGTTTTTTTTTGTGTGTTGTGTGTGGTGTGTTTTGTTGTGTGTGTGTGTGTGTGTGGGTGTGTCAGTCCCATCTGTGTGTAGTGCGGGGTTTTGTATGTTTCGTGCGTGCGTGTGAGTCAGAAAACGACTAAGTAAGAAAAGCACGAAAAAAAACCCTAAAAAAAAGACTTAAACCAACAAAACCGCGTTCCCCAAAAACGCACTGGAAAAATCCCTCACAGCACAGTATTTCCCCCTTTAAAAGCCCCAAATGCCTGCTACAGCTTATCTTTTCTGTCTGATGCCTAAACGTCAAAGAACTACATCTGACCACAACACTACCGCCACATGTCCATTCCAGTGCAGTCGAAGAACAATGACCCCTCCATCACTTTGACCTAGCCGGATAAAACTTGGACAGATCTCTCGCCGGTATTGTAGAGGTCAAGAGAGAACAGCAAAACGCTGTTATGTTTTAAATCAGCTCTTCTCCCGTCTCCCGCGTCCAATAATCCTTCTTTTAGAAAATGCCTTTTGTTGTTGTCGGTTATCTTTTCGAGAACCAATAAAGTACAACAGAAAGGAACCAACAAAGTTGCGGCCAAGAAATTCTAGAGTGAAAAGTAGAGTCTATTTTTGACGTTGTTTTCATCCTTTTTTTTTGTTTGTTTGTTTGTTCGTTTGTTTTTTAAGGGGGTTGTTTTTTTTTTTAAGGGGGGTTGAAGTAATTCACTGGCATGGTGTAAATTGAAACACAAAAAGTGTGAAGACTTTCTATATCAAAGACAAGTGAAAGAGCCACAATGACAGAAAAAACTGTGGGAAAACAATAAAAGACAATTTTTTAAAAGAGGAGGGGGGTGGGGGGGGGGTTGTGGGTAGAAGGAGAAAAGGGGTTTGGGGGGTCAAACTCAGTGAGAGTGACAGAACAAAGAACTCACAGAAAATCTTGCAGCGAGAATACAGTTGATAGTGAAAAACCACCAGGCATACCCCCCCCCCCCCCCCCCCCCCCCCCCCCCCCCCCCCCCGGCACTTCACAGCCCCCGAATAACGATTATGGCATAGGAATACAGTTGATCGACAGGTACGGAGGTTACTGAAATAATGGATGCACGCATAAACCATTAACTAACTGATTTAGAAAAACAAAACAGGCAACTAGGCATGGTACATAACATTATTCTGACCATTCACTCTGTTTTGAGTGATCGTTCCGAAACATTATACTTTTATAAACCAATACGCCCATCAACGTTGCTCTTTTTTTTTTTCATTGTTGGTTTTCTTTTTTCTTTCATTGTTGTTTTTGCCCCCCCCCCCCCCCCCCCCCCCCCCCCTCCCCCTACTGGGTTTGAAGGAGAAAGAAGTCTTTTCCTACGTCTGATTTTGATCTCCAGCCACGTTTGGAAAGCAATCATATTAAATTAGGTTTACAACACTTTTTTTTTTTTTTTTTGCTGTCCCAACCTCTGCGCCACCTGAGAGGCAGTGCACCCACGTCGCTCATTCCGACACCCCGCACAGCCACAACCCGATCGGCCCCGCCGCACAGCACCGGCACCGGCAATCCACAGGGAGCAGTCAATGTCAAGTCGTCAAAAGGCAATTCACCGGAGGAGACACTGCACTGCTGCCGAGTCACTTCGGTGGTGTTCAGTGGCGCCTGT
Source organism: Conus ventricosus (assembly GCA_018398815.1). Taxonomy (NCBI): domain Eukaryota; kingdom Metazoa; phylum Mollusca; class Gastropoda; order Neogastropoda; family Conidae; genus Conus; species Conus ventricosus. The sequence continues at coordinate 54,703,948 of CM031605.1, forward strand.
TCTGATCTAACATACGCTGGACACCACCAACTAAGCCCCTTACTGACGACAATAATTGCTTAGTCGCGGAGCCGGCGTGAGTGAGCTCTCCCTCCGAGGGCGCCACCACGTCCGTCCAACGACAGCCCCCATGGACTCGCTGATACCGGTGACCCCGACGGAACCAAACCAAGACCACAGACGTGGAGAGGACATCGAAATTGAGGTCACCATGAGAGCAGGGCATGAAGGGCCACAGAATTTGAGACTTTTTTTTTATGCTGATCAATGAGAATGAGGATGATTAAGATGATGCTACGGATTTCCATTTCAGTCTGAGACTACATGACAGGGCTGTACTCTACGCTTCCTTTCATAATATCCCGGCGTCAACCAGGCCCGAGAGATACAGGCACCTGCAATATTGGTCAGGAAATTTGAGCAACACTCTCAGAAACGCATCCATTAAGTGGATGAAACTCGAATGTGTGGTCCCAGTCTTCCCAACTGAGTCCGCAGCAAACTCAACTCTGGTAGGCACGACCTCCCAGCCAGGTTTTACAAAACTAAATTATTGTGAACTTTAACTGATTTTCGTTGAATTAATTTTAGTGTTTTTAATGCCCGTGAGTACATGTGGTGGAAGTAAATCCATTTTATTACACCGGTCGCCAAATAAAAACCCATGGATGTATCTAGTAAGGGGGAATCCTCCCACACTGGTACACACCCACGGGATAACAAACCAACGCCGTAAACCATTAACGACGGGGACTGGTCACAGCTAATCTCCCACAGGTAGGCCGACCATTTTACTCCCGCCACGTAACCCGTCGACTTAACCCTACCCGATTCTAATCTCACCCGTGTCTAGCCGCAGGGGTTTGAAAGTGAGCCCAAATCAACAGCCGCGTCCCACGAGGGTACCCCTCCACCCATAGGCACCGGGCCGGCACCGGGCGTCAAAGAGCCTGAAGATCAATGGGCAGAGTGTCCGAGGAGGCATTATTCAGTCCATTATTTAACGCGGGGGCTATCGGAGCGTGACGGGGACTGACTTGGGGGCCGGTCACGGATGTCTGAGTACAGAGGAATGCGAGAGTAGCCATTGCTGAGTAATGAAGAGCGCTCACGGGACTCTGGTGGTGACGTCCTGGATTGCTCCGAAGCATCGATAGATCGATTTGATCACGGCGGGTGCGCCTAGCTAGGCGGGCTCAGCTGAATTGGGTGCCGAACTGAGTGTAGGGAGTTGTAAGGTCAAATCCCTCGACCCCAACCTCCCCATCCCCCCATCCCCCGTTCCCACTCCCCCCTCCCCCATGCCCGCCCTCTCCCTGACTGTTCTCTGCCCCCTCTCCTTCCTTCTCGTGCTTTTGCCTAAGAGATAGGAAACTTGGTAAGAGATCCGAGGCATTATCTAACTCCTGATTGCGTTTCCTTAACCTGAACCTAGCTCTAGCCTAACCCACGTTGAACAAAACGAAGTAGGAACATTTGTTGATTGTGCCTGTAGTTCTGAGGCAGCGGAGATGTCTTCTGCTTTCTCGATCGATAAAAGGAAAAAAAAAACTTTCGCCTTCACACACGGATGCCTAATGTGTGTGTGTGTGTGTGTGTGTGTGTGTGTGTGTGTGTGTGTGTGTGTGTGTGTGTGTTGTGTGTGCGTGTGCGTGGCGGGTTAAAAGTGTGCGTGCGTTGTGTTATGGTGTGTGTTTGTGTGTGGTGTGTTGTGTGTGTGTGTGTTGTGCGTGCGCGTGTGTGTTATGTGTGTGTTGCGCGCGTTTCAAATCGAACAGAATGCCATAACTTACTGCTATCGTTATAATACGTGTACAGTAGTTTACTATTAAGAGACATTTACAAACTCTTCTCTCTCTCACTCTGTCTCTCTGTCTCTGTCTCTGTCTCTCTCCTCTCTCTCTCTCTCTCTCTCTCTATCTCTCTCTATCTCTCTCTCTCATGATGAATCGTTAATTTTGTTCAGCCATATGTAAAGGCATATATGCAGAACGACATCAGCATTCTCTCTGTCTCTTGTTTATCAGGCTGGCTCTCTCTCTCTCTCTCTCTCTCTCTCTCTCTCTCTCTCTCTCTCTCTCTCTCTCTCTCTCTCTCATGATGAATCGTTAATTTTGTTCAGCCATATGTAAAGGCATATATGCAGAACGACATCAGCATTCTCTCTGTCTCTCTGTTTATCAGGCTGTCTCTCTCTCTCTCTCTCTCTCTCTTCTCTCATTCTCTCTCTCTCTCTCTCTCTCTCTCTCTCTCTCTCTCTCGCTCTCTCTTGCACGCTCCAACTCTCTCTTGCTCGCTCGCTTGCTCGTATGTTCGCTCGTTCGTTCGTTCACTCGTTTGTTCGCTCGTTCGCACGCTCGAAAACTTTTCCCTACTCATTTTCATATTATTGCACATCTAAATACCTCGGCCTCGCGGACCTTCCCCTCAAAGCGCCTGACGTTTAAACACCCACCTTCTTCTTCAAATCAGTCGTACAAAATCGCCCATTCATTTGTATCGTCATCATCATCATCATCGTCATCATCATCATTGATTTTCATTATTAGCATTATTAAACAATGTAGACTCTCATTCTTCGTCAGCTGCTTTTTACGACTATTATTTTTTCTCCTTCTCTTTCTTCTTCTTCTTCTCCCTAGTGGTAGTGGTGGGAGGGAATCGCAGTGGCAGCAGTAAGAGCGACTGCTGTGAAAACGCGTGCCTGTCTACAGCCCAGAAACAGCAGCGGCAGAAATTGTGCCGGCGACAGAAATAGGACGAGCAAGAATAAAACGGTTCGTAGTTGATATATCTGTAGTAATAGAGAGGAGGCACTTGTGACGCTAAAAGTAATAGTGTAAAGTATTGTTAAATGTAGAAATAACAGCAGCAGTGACAAGAAAGTCAGCAGCAGCACGAGTAGAAATGGTGATAGCACTATTAACTGTTTTGGTGGGTTTGCGATAAGTGCTGTAGTTGCAGCAACGGTTGTGCTGAGAAATAGTAAACTAGATAGAGCTGATTTCTAAACGAAGTGCTGTTATGTTGTTGTTGGTGTTGTTGTTGTTGTAGGCTGTAAAAAAATGGAAAAAAATAGTAACTGACAGGCGCCTTTGCTTGTTGTTCGTGCAGGGCGTCGGCAGCCTCGGGGTGGATGCCTCTGTCGCTGGAACAGGCGCTTCGTGTCAGTCCGTGACTGCGAGCCGTCCACGGCCCGAAACTGTGCGTTTGGCCCGTCGCCATGTTGGCACTCTCCTGCACTGCAAGGTAAAGAAATCAAAGGATACCTGTAAAGACATGAGAAGAAAAGAGACGACCGGTCGAATGAGAGGTGGTACAATAATCATCTGTTTCCTTCTGTACTGGATGCCGAACGTTCAGTCCAGGGACAGGCGAATTATGAATGCGTCTGTCTGCGGTACAGGGCCTGGAATGGCCGGCGCTGCTGAAATGTTTATAAACGATGTTCAGTACTGCCAGAAATTGGTGGGGGATTCTGTTTTCAGTTAAGGTGTCTTCTTTTTTCCCGAAATGCTCTCTCTCTCTCTCTCTCTCTCTCTCTCTCTCTCTCTCTCTCTCTATATATATATATATATATATATAATATATATATATATATATATATATATATATATATAGAGAGAGAGAGAGAGAGAGAGAGACATATGTATGTGTGTATAGTATACACACAGACTTGTATGTAGGTAAATATATATATATATATATATATATATATTTACATATATCATATGCATACATATAAATAGAGAGAGAGAGAGAGGATGTTTGTGAGTGAGCGAGTGTGTGCGTCGCACACAGTGTGCGTGTGTGTATATGTGTGTGTCTGTCTGTCTGCGACACACACACACACACACACACACACACACACAACACACACACACACACACACACACACACACACACACACATACACACACACACACACACACGCCTCCCCTCCCCTCCCACCCCACCCCACCCCACCCCATACACGCACATAGTACATAACAAAAGAGACTGTCGGAGAGTGTTTCAGAGAGTCAGGTGACTTATTCATGCACAGGTCATTGCCCCTCAGGAAAGGGAATAACGGAACAACCAGGTAATATATCATGACAACATTGGCAAGATCACTGGATTTATTCCGGTATGTGTAAAGATACCAGGCATCGTCGCTACAACTTCTTGTGTAAGGACATTGGCAATATTTGATTTCCACAAGACAATACAATCAAAACTGATTAGGGATTTCAGAGAAATTTCAAATGTAAGCCATAGTGTGTATAACAGCCAAAACAAAAAAATGAATTGTATCTTATCTTGCTCACTGGTATTCCACAATGGGCAATCACTATACTTAAGACAGACAAAGGGGTAAAAAAAAATCTCTCTGACCCTACTCATGTACATACCTTATCAAAACGCAGATGCACAGAGGCAAAGACAGAGGTCTTTACATAGACTTTACATACACATTTCTTACGCATTCAACGCGTGTGTGCGTACACACACACACACACACACACACACACACACACACACACACACACACATACACAGATACACACACACACACCACACACACACACACACACACCACCACACACACACACACACACACTTTCAAACAAATCTTTCTCTCTCTCTCTCTCTCTCTCTCTCTCTCTCTCTCTCTCTCTCTCTCTCATCTCTCTCCTCCTCTTCCACAGTGCGTCTGATTGTTTCGTCTTAGTCAGTGTTAAACATTATCTCTGCGTTGATCATATGCCTTTTCTTTTGTCTGGTCAATGTGACTAGATGACGATGACCTTTGGCCACAGTATTTATGACCATCCATCACAGAATAGTTTGGAAGTCGCATTTAGTCATCTTGAGCAGGAGCAGCGTACACAGTCAGAAGATGAACATTTTCAAATTCGATTTACGTGTGTGTGTGTGTGTGTGTGTGTGTGTGTGTGTGTTTCTTATCTTCCCTTCTTCGTTCTTCTGCCAGAACTTCGAGCATATGCTACTATTTTTTTTTTCGAATCCCACTGCACTACTAAGGTAGCCACATTCTGTCTTCGGGGACGATGACAAAAAACGACACCAGTGTGCACATGCTTCACTGTCGTGTCATCCATGCCACCTGGTAAATTGGTGTGGGATTTAACATGTATGCAAATATTTACAGTGCATGCCTTCACACACAGGACCACGGTGTAAAGCCTCTTCCCAAGGGCTAGGAGGACACTGGGGTTGACACGGATGTTGTCTCCGATGAGAAATTGTACTCCAGCCTTGCTGTCACGGGTGGGAATGGAACCCCAACCCTCCTTACACGCGTCTGACGTCTTATCCACAAGGCCAACCCGGCCCCTGATTTTCCTGTCTCATTGTTCAAGGCCTCTTAGCGAAAGGAACCACACCCAAGCCGTTCAGTCCGGGTGTCTCACACGCAGCATGACCATACCCATGTGTCATTCTCAGCGCCAGTCGTCGAGAGGCAGCAATCAACGTTAGACCGTCACCAGAAAGGACACTGCATGTATTCACGGGTGCTTATGCAGATCCAGTACACGCAGGACACCACAACCACTAAGCCCCCAAATAGCAGCAATAACTGCTTTGTCGCGGAGCCAGGGTGAGACAGCGTTCCTGTCCAGAGGACCCAATCACATCACTTCACATCCACCTAACGACAGTGCCCATGAACTTCCTGACACCTGCCACTTTGGCGCTCGCTCACCACGGGCATGGGCACGAGAGGAAATCGGAACTGAGGTCACCACGATGGCAGGGTAAAAAGAATCGTAGATTTTGACCCTTTTTTTTTTCAAATGATAACTGTGAAATAAAAATGATCACGATGATGCTACTGACTTCCATTCTGGTCTGAGTCAACATGACAGATTTCTATAGGCTACGTTTCCTTTCGTAATGCCGGTGTCATTCAGGCCCGAGAAAGACAAACGCCTGCAGTGTTGGTCAGAAAATTTGAGCAGCACTTTAAGAGATGTATACAGTAACTGTGTGAAACTCAACTCTGTGGTACCATTGTTCTTACCTGAGCCCATAGAACTCGGCTCTGTGGTACCATTGTTCTTACCTGACCCATAGAACTCGGCTCTGTGGTACCATTGTTCTACCTGAGCGGCTCTGTGTGAGAGCCGACCGGGTCCGAACGGTTCCACACATAAGTGCCTCTGATTTGAATCGAACCGACGACCACCCAGTGCTGAAGTCGTCGACACTAACCGTCGCGCCACGGCGGCTTGTTGCTGTCTGTGTGATTTTGAAGCAGTTTGCAGTAATGAAAAAAAGGAGCTGTTTCAAAGGATTTTTTTTAAAGAAAACGTTAACAGTTTAACGGGGAAGTGATGACAGGCTCATTTTGTTTCAGCCTTTCACAATCATGTCTGCTTAACAGCTTTTTTGTTTGTTTGTTTGTTTTCTTTAAATGACACTGGTGCGATTTCAAAGCAGTTTGAGTCGTTCAAAGGGGAATTGAAAAGAAAGTTGGGCCTACGTCAAAGAAATGTAAACAACGCAGGAATCGCGGAATAATGACATCAGACTCATTTCGTGCCTGCGGGGCATCGTTGTATTCAACCACTTGCTTAATCGTTCAGTTGTGAATTTTAATGGGGCGTTTTATGTTTAATCGCTGTAAGACGTTTAATGAAATTTTCCACTTAAAGTACTTGTAAGTTGATGTCACTCTCTCCTCTCTCTCTCTCTCTCTCTCTCTCTCTCTCTCTCTCTCTCTCTCTCTCTCTCTCTTCTCTCTCTCTCCTCTCTCTCTGTCTGTCTGTCTGTCTCTCTCTCTCTCTCTCTGCTCTGTCCTCTCTCTCTCTCTCTCTCTCTCTCTCTCTCTCTCTCTCTCTCTCTCAACTTTCGAATCGTTTGCCCGTGTCAACCCATACATTTTGTTACACATAAACAAACTTGAGGATTTGCTTTAACAAAATTCAGATTTGGTGTGTCAGAAATAACTGTATAGTTCAAGATGACATGCATGAGTAAGTAAGCTTGACTTGGATATTGAAAACGAAATTCATATTCCGTTATGCCGCCTCGTTTGCATGATGCGAGTTCCGATTCTATGTCTGGTATATAATTGTAATGGAAAGTATGGCATGTTTGGGCTGAAGCTGCGGTTCTCCTCATGAACGAAAAATATTGTTCAATATTTTTTTTTTGATTTACAACTGTCGTCAAAAAAAGAGAAGAAAATCTATATTGAATTCGCCTGCTAAAGTACTGAATAATATTTCAGCAGTAAACTACCAACAAACATTTCACATGTAAACTGCCAACTAATATTTCTCACCAAATATATTCTGTATAGGTTTGTCCTTTCAGGAAATACACATGTGTACTTAGATCTATGGTAATGCGAATGCTGTTTTTGTTTGTTTTGTTGGTTTTTTTTCATCATGTGTTTCTGTCATAACTGATGTAATCTGTGACTAGACAAATAGGGCGATGGCCTTGCTACTTTAATTGTTTTCTCCTCTCTCTCTCTCTCTCTCTCTCTCTCTCTCTCTCTCTCTCTCTCTCTCTCTCTCTCTCTCTCTTGTGTGTGTGTGTGTGTGTGTGTGTGTCTGTCTGTTTTCTGTCTTGTTAAGTGTTCTGTGTTGTATTGTGTTACAAGATTACTTAACATCTTCAATCCAGCATTATGTTTTACATTAAAACACTTCTGCTGGCGTTCAGACAGCATTCAATGACAAAATGAATGGAATAAAGACCTGACCCTGACAATGAACCAGACGGCTTTTGCAAATACGCATAGGGGGCTTAATGTTGATAAAGCTAGAGCTCCAAGACA
>CM031605.1:54716742-54721742 GCA_018398815.1 Conus ventricosus
AGTGACTTGAACAGTGACTTATTTAAACGACACCTGTCAAACAGTGCAGCATGTAACTGTGGTTATCCTGTTGAAGACGCTAATCACTTTTTGTTGTACTGCCCACTCTTCCAGTTAGCTCGAACTCAGACAATAGCGTTACTACCTAATGACATAAAAGCAGATGCCAGAATTTTGTTATGTGGTGACCAAGACAAAACCTGCACTGAAAACTCTGCAATATTAATTACAATTGGTAATTTTATTTGCATGTCTAACAGATTTATCCGGTAATAAATTTCCTTCATCTCATTAATGATGTGACTTTTTCACCATATGTTCAGCATTCTTTCCCCCTCATCTGCTACACTAGTGTATAGTCTGCTTCAATGAGCTTACCTACTTAGTGACTTAAAGTCTCAAATATATTACAGTCTTAAAAGAGGCCTTTGGCCTACTGCCTGCCCTGGCACAGATAGTTTGTTCTAACTGATTGTTTTGCCTCGGTGTTGGATTTTCCTTTTCCTTGCTTTGCTCTTCCCTCCCTAAAAACTTGTTTCAGGTTATTATTTGTTTTCAGATTATTTTTTGAATGCAAACGTTTATGTTCAGTTTTTTGCAGCCAATCCATTGTTTTTATATTCAGTGAGTACCGTGTATAAGCATTTTGCTTGTTGTACTCGTCTTATATGTTGTTGCTGCTTTTGTGTGTACTTCTGGAATAAATTCGTTTAAAACCGCAAACGAGTAACAAGCCGTCCTTGCGAATGCGACCGGGGACGCAGTTTTATGTTGTGCATGTTGGTGTGAGCGCAGGGTATGCGTCCCTTTCTTTAAAAGACTGTTTTTCTTCTCGCTTCTTCTCGTCAGTTTTCTCCTTCCTTTTTATCTTCTTCTTCTTTTGCTTCTTTCTCTTCTGCGTGTCAGTAGCAATTCAAGCTAATGTGATTTTAGACGAAGGATCGCGGTATGATAACTAGAAGAGCAGTCAGAGGAGAGCGCGGACCTCCACCGTGGTCGAACGGATCCTAGATCGACCCGTTGATCCGGATCTGCACGATGGATCGGCGCGAAAATCTAATGGATTTGTTCGTGGGCCTTGTTCCCGTCTTCCCCACCACTTTCTGTTGGATCGGTTCCGTACTTTTTGCGTTAGCTTACTGAACGGATCCTGAATCTACCCAATGATTTGCGGATCTAGACTGAACTTTAATGACCTCGTCCTTGGGCCACATTCAGTTCCCTGCCCCCTGAGTTTCGTTGAATTTGAGTCTGTAGTGTTCATGTAATCTTGCTGACTGACAGACACAAAAAAACAACAAAAGATCAATAAAGATAGAAGTACTACGCTGTTGCTAACATTCTTAGGGAAGAATCTTCTTCTGTCTCCCCAAATGAATATTGATTACAATAAAAGTTTATTCGTGACAAGGTTGTTGCATACTCCTATCTGAAGCAATCTTTCTCTTTCTTTTTTTCCTTTGTCGACTACAAATCCTAGGTAATGTGATTTCCATTTAGCAGCAGGGTTCATATCAACTGTGCTTTCTTCTAAGAGAACATTGTAGTGAGGGAATAAAGTCTTGAACCTGTATGTACATTTGATATATCTTGTAATACTCCAGTATTTGATTGTGTTTGTCGCCCCTTATTATGGCATCTTTCTCCTTTAAATAGCTCTTTATTGACAGTGTACGTCCCGTGAGTTCAGCATAGCACTTCACGTTGACGTAACGATTGTAATCATATCCCGTACCAAAGACTTCGTTTGCCTACCCTCTGTTTTTAAAAGCGCTATTATTTATTTCAAAATTCGCATCATAAAAAGTGGGCTGTGCTGAAACCTTCTTTTTTTTTTATTATGTAACGCTGTTCCGTGTAGCTTTTGTGCGACAAAAAAGACATGTTTCCAAACTTCCTTCCGTTATATGCAAGAGATCTGTTCTAAGATTGGAGTTTTCAGTTAACTATTTCTAGACAAATGAACCAACTTTCATCTCTTCACATTTTGTATCTTATTCCGTACAGATACATAAAGTGGTAGTTGCACTTTCTTATAACCGTGTTTGGAGAGTTTGGTAGTTGTATTCACAGTTATAAGCTTTGAAAGTATACGTAGTATCACTACTGCAGTCCTGCCGGGTTGTGCATATTCACTTACGCCAGATCTTACAGATTTTTATGCACGACTACCCTGCTGTGTTTTTTTTCTGATAGGTCATTTCCAAGTCAAATATGTAGGGGTTTCATTTCGGTTTTTTTGTTGTTTTTTTATGTTTGCGTACTTAGTTCTTCTTCCGTCCTAACCAAACATTAGTGGAAGATTATACATCCTTGATAACAATTTTGTATAACAGGTCGGGATGTGTAAACTCGTTCGTTTCTAGACACCTCACCGAAAGAAAGATATTAAAGAAACGTGCGTTTGAAGGGCGAGGGACAAGTTTAAAGTAAAAGTCATAACAAACGAATGTGTAAATGAGGACAATTTTTTGAAGCACATAGTCCAGTATAGTTATTCAGACCAAAGCCGCGTTTCAGTCACAGCTATTAAAACTATCAGTGTACACAGGCATATGGACAAGGTGTCAGCTTACAGACACACGGACAAACGTGATTTAAAGTAATTTATATAACAATAATGATGTTATGTTGTTGTCGTACCCCGGCTAAAAGACTCCAGGGTTCATCCGAACAACCGTAGTACTTGAACACAATGGTACAAATGCATCAGGTAGGGTATGAGAACATTGCGTGTGTGATCGTTTTTGATTACCCCGCCACGTGGGCAGCCACACTTCGATTTCGAGGGATTTTGGAGACTGATGGTGTTATGCTAGGAGCTTGTCACGACTGAAGACAATCCCCGCACAACTGCAGAGCACAGCAACATTTCGATATAGCCTTGGTGTTCTAGCTTATGTCAGTTGGTCTGACACAGCCAAGGCGGTAGGACGATAATAAATTGGCACTAACACAATTAGTGTATTGTTGGCAACAAACTATGTCAGTAAATTAGAGTTAACAGTTGTCTCTATAGACATGTATTTGCACCCCTGTGTACAGGACAATTGCAATATTCAGTCTTCGTGCTCTCTCCCTACCGTAGACCTGCTTTTGGGAATGAGGTTCCATTTTCCGTCCGTCATACTGAGTTTCTTCACTACTTTCAAATCCAGGCTGGGAAACCTCTGACCTTCAAAATACATTTTTTCTTCCCGTCAACTCTGGTACTTTAATGTAATACCATTTGTATTCAGCTGCTTCGTGGTGTGTGTGTGTGTGTGTGTGTGGTGTGTGTGTGTTGCCAGTGCGGTGGATCTCTCTCTCTCTCTCTCTCTTCTCTCTCTCTCTCTCTCTCTCTCTCTCTCTCTCTCTCTCTCTCTCTCTCTCTCGTTATCTGCATTGCCGTCTCTGTCTGTGCGTCAACCACTATCTCCTCTCCACCTCTCGCTTTCGATTCCCCGATCTCTTTCTTTCTACTCCACCGTCGTCGTCGTTATAATTATTGAAGGAACACACACACAACACACACACACACACACACACACACACACACACCCCGAAACACAAACACACACACACACACACACACCACACACACACACACACACACACACACACACACACACACCAAAAACACACCGGAAAAACACACACACGCACGCACACAACACAACACACACACACACACCACACACACACACCCAAAACACACACCACACACACACACATCATTCAACACTTCCTCCTTCTGTCCATCCGGCAGCACTCTCTACGACTGGACACCAGAGCATGGCGGTTTGTCACCGGTCAGCCGTTGTCCGGACTCGCACCGGCCGAACAGCGCGGCGTCCAGGGCGCCTTTGAATCGGACATGCGTCTGACGTCACAGCAAATGGCCGATCTTCTGCGTCAGCAAGGTCACGGGGAACAAATGGTTCGATTTTTTTTACTCTCTCTCTCTCTCTCTTTCTCTTCTCTCTCTCTCTCTCTCTCTCTCTCCTCCTCTCTCTCCTCTCTCTCTCTCTGCTCTCTCTCTCGTTTCTCTTCGTCTTCTTCGTCGTCTTCTTCTCCTCTCCTCCTCCTCTCTCCTCCTTTCTTCCTCTCTCCTTCTTCTTCTTTCTTCTTCTCTTCTCTTCTTCTCCCTTCTCTTTCTAATGTCTGTTTGAACCTCTTACAGATCCTAATGGGAGGACTTCTTTTCATTTTCATATTTTTTGTGGCTGCAACCCTTAGACAGTGTGGTGGAATCGGCTTTAGCGGACGTGGTGTGGCTTATATGGACCCCTCCACATGCAGTGACACCTCGTTGGTGAAACTGAAACCAGAACTCGAACCTCGTCTGTGGAATTTCGGCCATTAGCTATAATTCTTATCTTGATCCTTACACACACACACACACACACGCACGCCACGCGCACGCACGCACCGCGCGCGCAGTGAATGCATATCCATGGTTTAACAACAATTCTGCAGTTACATTCGTTGGGAGAACACAGCTTTAACCACGCGCATTTATCAGCTTAAAAAACAAAATGAACATGTTCGAGCTTTATGGCATGAAAACGCACTATTTTTGACAATGCAAAATGTGTGCATTTAGGTGGGCGCTTCTTGATAGTGTGCTGTTTTCGACTTCTTCGTTCCAAAGAAAGGCCAGGAACAACCAGGCATTAAGAGGAAGACAAGGCAAGATTGACAAACTCTGACAGAAGCAGCAAACACTAACAAACACTGACAGAAAACAGCAAACACTGACAGAAACAGCAAACACTGACAGAAACAGCAAACACTGACAGATACTAACAGAAACAGCAACCACTGACAGATGCTAACAGAAACAGCAAACACTGAGAGAAACAGCAAACACTGACAAAAACTAACAGAAACAGCAAACACTAACAGAAACAGCAAACACTGACAGAAGTAGCAAACCAAACTGACAGAAACAGCAAACACTGACAGAAACAGCAAACACTACAGAAACAGCAAACACTGACAAACTAGCAAACACTGAC
>CM031605.1:54724242-54734242 GCA_018398815.1 Conus ventricosus
TATAATTGTATCACTTATAGTATATAACATGCTATATAACTAAAACTATATGATTACCACACTATATATATATATGCAACACTGAACTATACATCTATTCTACACTGCACTATCATATACAATACAACATTATCCTATACTAAATGTACCATACTATACTAAACAGTATGCACTATACTACACTACATGTACTACTATGCTATGCTTTACAATACTCATACTATACTAAACCGTTTCGCACATACACTATGCTATTCTGCACAATGCAGAAATATATTACACCACACTACGCATACATGATGACTGCCACAATACTACACAATACACACACTACACACCACATACACACACTACACTACACTACACTACACTACAAACTACACTACACTACATTATGCTGTGTTATACCACACCGTATTGTATCACACCACACCACACCACACCACACCAAACACAAACGACTCAACGGAACACAAACTCTTTAGAACACAATCTCATGAAACACAAATCAACGCAAAAGAATACAACGCGGCACAATAAAACTAGAAGCAGCAACCGATACAACACCATAACATACTGGCCTACAAACACAACACAAATACAACACTCGAACATGCATTTCTCTCTCTCTCTCTCTCTCTCTCTCTCTCTCTGCGGCGGCTAGAAATTCACATGAAGACAGACAGACTGCCACGAAGAAGCACGTGTTTCTGGCGTGTCTTTCATCACTGTGCAAATAAGCTCTGCCTGAGTGTCTGGGTCACGATAAGAAGTCAGAAAGAGGATTTGTTCGTTTTCGCATAGAACTTTTAACTGAGCGTGTGCCGAGAGAAACCCACACAAACCAGCATGTTAAACCCCGAAAATCCTCCTGTACTACAATCTGTTTGGTGTTGTGTCGTTCTTTGCGCTTAGAACTAGAGGGTGAGCGCAGTCTTGTGCCAAAGTGGAACAGTCTTCTTAACCTCAGTCAAAACCCTCTACCAGTCCATCGTTCATCTCTTGTTACATCTCCAAAACTGTCATAGATACGTGGAAACTGTTTACAGCTAACTGAATCTTGTTTGTCTCAGCTACACTTTGGTGATAGTGGCTCGTTTGTAGCTCTTTTTTTTTTCACTGTGAAGGGACTGAATAAATGCCCCACCCTCACTCCCTGTCCCCTCCCTCCCCCCATCCCGCTATTTTGCTCACTGAATGCGGGTTGTAGTCTGGATCCGCATGAAATCGCACAGATTTATAGATATCAGTACATGTGATAGGTTGGTTTTTGTTGTTATTGTTGTTTATTGAGATCCTTGAATTGCTTCTTAAGAAATCTATTAAAGATGTCGAGAAAAAATCCCCATCTAGTAACGTTAAAGAAATGAAGAAAAAAAAATGATCCGCTGTCTAATCAGATGGATTCATTCTCGGAGTTCATTCAATTTTTTTTCACCAACTTCCGTCAAAATCGGTTCTATACTTCAAATTAAGCGTACTTTTGCGCAACGCTAAACATTCTAACCAGCAGATGGTGGTGAAAGTCTAACTTTCTTGGCAGGTTATTTATATCTGAACTTAATGTATCAAGAGTTTTTTCTGTTGTTCGATCATTGGCTTTGTAATCTACCGTGCGTTTGCAGCGGAAAACGAAAAAATGCTAAAAACCTGCCCAACGACCCTTTCCTTTTTTTTTCTCTCGTAACAATCAATACATTTTTCTTTTCTTTTTTTCTATGACCTACTGCGTTCCTTTAACTTTTCTAAACTAAATGTTGAATCTTTCTTTTGAGCGCCATACCTGTCACAAGGGCGTTCTCAGAACTAGTAAAATAGCTGGGTTAGCAGTAGAGTGGTTGTAAACAGGACACGAAGCAGGAGAATACAGGTTGTGATTTGGGGCCGCCAAACAAATCGAACGGCAATACAAGAGCAACGAGTATGGACCCTGAGGTCAAAACGCGTCGCTTCTCTGTTGTGATTTGCTCATTCTGTTAGTTTCTTTTTTGTTTTTACTGCCAGTGGATTTAAGACCACTATAGAGACCCTTGAAATGAGAGGTCAGATGAGCATGCAAAAGCAGGAGCCCTTGAAGACCAGTCAGACCTCAGCGTCAACACTGTGAGAAGAGGAGCATCACGGGGTGGGGGGGGGGGGGGGGTCACTCCTGAAGCCACAGACAGGAAAAGGCCGACAACCGTCATCTGTTCAGAGAGAAATGGGTGATGCTCCAACCTGGCCACAACTGAATGAACGCTCTCACATAAACAGGAAATTCGGGCTGGCTGTCCCACCAACCTGTCCCTTCGGTCAAGAAGACCAGAGAGCTGACCATGTTCCTCATTGGTGTCCTCTACATCAATCAGAACGACGGGTGGTCGGTCAGAGCCAGCTCCACTGAGGACCAAGCTCTGCGGCAGCCGCAAGGACATGGAGAGGACACTTTCAATCATCAGATGCGGACCGACTGTGTGATAGCGAAGAGAGAGAGAGAAATGATGTTGCTTGTAGCCTAGCCGACCGCAAAGGGCCATATTAGGGCTCCCACCTCGTTGAAGTCAACTCTCAAGTGATTAAAAACAAAAAAAATGTCACACAACCCTTTAAAATGCAACCTCTACAAACACACCAGAAATTTCGTTTAAAATCTTTCTTCCGTAAAATCTTAGATCGATGAAAAATGTCGATCTCTTCCAGAAATTCAAAGATCACATCAGGTGGGACTTCTCTGAACAAGGTTTTTGATGACAGAGAAGAGGAAAAGGAAAAAGACGAAGGTTACGTCACACCACTTTTACTTTGTAATACAGCAGGTATATAATCAATAGGAACTGATTTCCAAAGGTATGTTAGATGTTACCGTTTGAGGTTACGCATAGTAAAACTCAGTATGCTCATTTTTTAAAGATCGACCTGTCAAGAGCACAGCAATCAGAGATGATGATGATAACTCCTGATACTCCTTAACAAAATGACGCCGTTGTGAAATATGGCAAGAACAATCAGTACAGGGAGACAGACGTGTTAGACGTGCTCTTTTGGGTGAACAAGGGCACCTTTTCGTCAGTTTTCTTAATTGGTTGTTACTTTGTCTATCTGCAGAGGCGAATAAGAAGGAGGAGGGCGGAGAGCACCTGAACTGCGGGCCTCCTCCCCAACATATTCCCATCCTTCCCCTTTTCCTCCCTCCCTTCCCTCCTTCTTCCCCAGCCTCCAGATCTCTGCCTCCTGAAGAACTCCAAAAATCCGAAAGCCTTTCCATAAGCAAAAAGTCAAACAAAAATCGTCACAGAGGTGTACGTACCGTTAGCCGCCGATTGTCATGCTACTTCCCGTCCCGGCTCCCCAGAAGTCCTTCCGCCTATCCCTTTTGCATATATTTTAGAGCTTTTTGTTTTTTAAAAGATGACCACACTATTGCACTACGTTTATGTTGACGTCGTCGTCTCAACCCCCCCCCCCCCCCCCCCCCCCCCCCCCCCCCCCCCCACCGCCTTTCTTATGCTTCTTTTGGATATTTTCTTTCTCTTCAATTTTTGGGGGTGCTCTCTCTCTCTCTCTCTCTCTCTCTCTCTCTCTCTCTCTCTCTCTCTCTCTCTCTCTCCTCTCTAAATTTAACTCTTTGAATTCTTACTCTTTTTTTCATTGCTATAGGTTTTATATGTTCACACACCCTTCTTAAGGGGCCATGGCCTATTACGAGTTCTCTCTGTCTTCGATCGCATATGATTCACGTGTCTGACTACTGACCGATAGACAGTGTTTTAGTGATATTGAATGGTTGGCTTGCCGACTCTCCAGTACATACATTGCTTTGACCAGACTGCTGAGAGAGAGAGAACAGAGAGAGGAGAGAGAGAGAGAGAGAGAGAGAGAGAGAGAGAGAAGAGAGAGAACTGAGATGAAAACGTTTTGCAGTCATTTGTAAATGATGGCAGTACATTATTTGAAAAGACTTTCTTTTGGACGTCTAATCCTTGAAAGAAAGAAAAAATTGTTGCGTTTGTTTATTGGGTTTTAAACTTGAGGGACAAAAATCAAACCTTTTTAAAACTTAGTTTCTTATCTCTGTCCCTTTTCTTCCTACTTTGAATTCTGTAAAAGACCAGGCGATTGGTACTTAGCAAGATGGCTGTCCACCTGTTGACCCGCTTTACCTGTTGAAAACATAGTTTCTTATCTGTGACCCTTTTCTTCCTGCGTCGAATTCTGTCAACGTTCTGGCGATTGGTACTTAGTAAGATCGGCGTTCACCTGTTGGCCCCACAGCGGAGCCGTACAAGAGGACTGTGCGGAGGGCCATGCGGTTCTGGCAGCAGCGCACGTGCATCAAGTTCGTGCCAATGTCCGACACCCTCACCAGTATCTTCGCCACCGCGATCACGTCCTCTTCGTTGCAGGGGAAGGGTAGGGACAGCGCGTAACTGCTGCAAGTGTGTGAGATAGTACAGGATGAGTGGATGGACGGATGTGTGTGTGTTTGTATGTGTGCGCGGGCGCGTGTGTGTGTGTGTGTGTGTGCGTGTGAGATATGTCTGCTGTGCGTTTTTAGTCTGAAGGATTTTTTTTTTTTTGGTTTCGTTTTGTTTTTCCCTAATTTTCTTTTATTTTATTTTTCTCTGCCTTTTCTTTTTCTCTCCCAGTTGCAGTCTTTCATTTTCCTAAATGCTTTCTTCAGATTTTCTTTGCATGTGTTCGCCTTTTGTCATTTCTTTGTTCTTGTTGTTTGTTAATTACCTCCTCCAAGGGGATGGTATCTTTCCAGCAGCATCTACATGTGTGTGTGTGTGTGTGTGTGTGTGTGTGTGTGTGTGTGTGTGTGCGCGGTATTTATGTATGTGTGTGTGTGCCGGGTGCGCTGCGCGTCTGTGTGTGTGTCTGTGTGTACTGTCAGCAAGACTGCGCAGAACTGCACTGCCGCACTGATCTTAACAAAACTTAGTGGAAAGATGGAATGTGGTCAAGGAACAAATTCATTAGATTTTGCATTGGATTGATTGCACGGGTCCAGGACATGTGCAGCAGAATGATTACATATTTTCATCTGAACATGAACAATGTGAAGTTACTGTCTGTGAATTTATAACTATTTGTACGAAGGTATACATTTTCGTAGAACGTAGACATTTTCTAGCAATGTGAACGTTGCCGTTTAGTATTTTTCCATATTCTGTCCCGAACTGGTACATAGGGAAATAACTCTCTTAGCTGGTACATACTTCCATTCGAGTGGCCTTCAAGGCTCTCTCTCTCTCTCTCTCTCTCTCTCTCTCTCTCTTAACTTACATATGTACATTTGAAATACTATAGATTTCCAGTTCTTTCGGATTAAGTTTACTTTTAGCTTCTAATAATGAACGAACAACTAGAAACCTGTCCATTTACTCATATAAAGGATTTAAGTTACGATCTTTTCTTGTTTCTTAATGTATGCTACTGAATCAGTTTTGACCGTTAAAAAGATTTGAATGATTTCCAGATGCAGCACCTCTTCATGAGAGCAAATGGCCTATTTATGTATAAAATATCCGTATCGGTATCTTAACTTACTTTGTTTCATTCCATCTTCTTTCTGTCCTTCTTTCTCCTATACTAAACCAAATTCCATGACTTTTCTCTCCACAGGTGTCAATCTTCTATTGGACGAGTGGGCTTGGGCCAACAAACCACAGAAATAGCCGACTATTGTCATCAGGTATTGGAAATGTTACGGCTGACAAACTTTGAGTTGTTTCTTGATGGGCTGGTTGGTTGATTGGTTGGTTAGTCCGTCCATCGGTCTGACACACAACAGGATATTAATATCATTTGATTGTTGACTGGTCGCGTGATTGATTTCGCTCGTGTGTGTGTGTGTGTGTGTGTGTGTGTGTGTGTGTGTGTGTGTGTGTGTGTGTGTGTCTGTCTGTCTGTCTGTCTGTGTCTGTGTCTGTCTGTCTGTCTGTTTCTGTGTGTGTGTGTGTAGTTTTCTTTGTTGTTCTTGTTTGCGCACACTGGCAGGAGGGGAAGAGTGGGAGATGGCGGATTGGTAACGGTAAACTTTGTTGCTTTCATAATCCGTTGAGTGGTGGTTGATTACCTGATTTGAATGGCCAGTTTCGTCGGAGTCACTTAGTATTGCGTTGTTTTAGCTTCACTTCGATTAAATTTTGATTTCGGCCTGTTTGTGTTTGGGTCCCCCCCACCCCCACTCCCCCCACCCTCCACCCCCCGCCCTCCCTTCCATTTACCCCCAACTCTTAGCCATTTCCACATACATACATTCATCCATATATACGTACGTACGTACGTACGTATGCATACGTGTGTACGTGTTTGTGTGTGTGTTCGTGCGTGCGTGTGCGCATGTGTTCCTGATGATTTTATAGATTTATATATATTATATGTATATATATACATAAAGAGAGGGAGAGAGAGGGAGATTTATGTGTGTGTGATGTATGTATGTACACATCTGTATATACCTGCGTGTTACGTATGCCTGCCTTTGTTCCTTCCTTCCTTCCTTCCTTCCTTTACAGTTTATGCCGTTGATTTTGATCTCCTGTCCGTCTCCATCCGTTCCAGTTTGGCAGTGTGACTCACGAGTTGGGCCATGTTCTGGGTTTCTACCATGAGCAGTCGAGGCCGGACCGCGACGAACACGTCATCATATTACGTCACAACGTCCTGCCGGGGCGTCGTCACAACTTTCTGAAGTACTCGAGCAAGGACATCATGACGGAGGAGCCATATGACATTGGCTCTGTGATGCACTACGGACCCACTGTAGGTGGCTCGCCGAAGTCTGTGGTCGTGTCCCCATGACATTTACGTGTGTGTTTCAGGGTGCAGGGTGCTTCGTGTTTGCATCTGCCAAAAATTTGCGAAATCCAAATTTGTTCGTGCGTGCATGTGTGTGTGTGTGTGTGTGTGTGTGTGTGTGTGTGTGTGTGTGTGTGTTCCGATGAACTTGTGTTTGGGCCTAGCTTAAATTTGTATTTGTTACATGCAGAAAAGTATGGTTTTGTCTATATTCTTGAAAGTTCTGTTTGTGTCTCTTGAAAACGTCTGACTGTTATCTCCCTGAAATGTGTGTTCGTGGCACCTTGAAATTTGCGTGTGTGTCTGCATGTGTTTGCGTCGTCTTGAAATTTGTGTTCGTGTCTCCTCGAAATTTGGGTTTGTGTGTCCCAGGAAGTTATGTTCGTGTCTCGCTCAAATTCATGTTTGTGTGCGTTTTAAAATGTGCGTGTGTGTTTCCTTGAAATTTTTGTTTGTGTCCACCTTTGCCTTTATATCTCCCAGAAATTTGCATTTTTGAATCTCCCTAGAACTTATTGTGTCTCCTTCAGTTTTGTGTTTGTCTTTCTAAAAATCTGTTCTTGCAGCTAATTGAAATGTGTGTGTGTGTGTGTGTGTGTGTGTGTGTGTGTGTGTGTGTGTTTATAAAATCTGTTTATATGGCTCGGAAATTTGTATTTGCGTCTCTCTTAAATGCATGTTTGTGTTTCCCTGATTTTTGTGTTTGTGTGTGTGTGTGTGTGTGTGTGTGTGTGTGTGTGTGTGTGTGTCCCTTAACTTTGGGTTTATACCATTTGTGTCTCCCTGAAATCTCAGTTTGTGTATAAGCAAATATCTGGCTGCATCCCAATGATATGTGTGTTTGTGTTTTCTAAACATTTGAATTTGCGTCTATCTAAAATTTGTCTTCAAGTGTCTCCGAAATTTGCTTGTGCCTGCATCAAATTCATGTTTGTGTTTCCCTGAAATTTATATTTGTATACCCCTAAGTTTGTGTTTATACCATCCTGAATTTTTTTTTTTTTTTTTTTTTTTTTTTTTTTTTTTTTTTTTCCACACTTTATTCAAGAAATAATGCATACAACGATACACACTAGGGATGCGGGGTGGGGATGGAGGGTTAAGAAAACATCTGGCATACATCTCTATAACTTAAGATTAGTATTCTACAAAATGTAAGTAAATGAAAGTGACAGACGGACAGATTGTCCTTAAAAAAAAAATAAAAAAAAATAAAAAAAGTCAGGCACTTATATATATCTTTTTTACTTCATGTGCACAGTCTTCGGTAATAAAAATTATCGTAATGGTTTTTTAAGACAAAAACAAATTCGTGTCTTATGGATATATTATGGATATCCGGAAAAGATGAGTTTAATTGAAAAGAAAGGTGGGTTTAATTGAAAAGATCTTCATAATTTTGCCATTTTGAGATAAATTTTTCAATGGTGCCTCGGAGAATATGTTCTCCTTTCTCTATAAGATATTTTTGTTTTACAATACTTTTAAAAATTGCTAGAATAGGTGTTTGTTTTTTTTGTTTACACAAAAACAAAAAATGTTTACCCAAAAGGAGAATCAGATCTATCACTCCATCTGTTTGAACTCCATCCCTGACTCCTAAAATAACTATTTCTGGATCAATCCAAAAATCCCTTTTCCCTACTGCATTACTTTTTATCCATTCAGTCACCTTGCACCAAAAGGTCTGTGCAACGTCACAATTCCATAATAAGTGAAGGTGGTCTTCTTCTTCCTCTCCATCTTCACACTGATCGCACATTGGAGAACGTTTAATTTTGCAAAAATATAAGTATCTATTTGTTGGTAGAAGCCTGTATAGAACTTTCAGCTGGAACCACCGAAGCCTGGGATCTTTAGTTGTTCTATATAAACTTAAAAAAGCTTTTTTCCTGTCAATCCTATAGTTTAGTTCATTTTCCCATTTAGTTAATGATGTTGGCTCCTCGATGTGTCTTTCAAAAAAAACTTTTATGCCTTTTGTTCCTCGGTTAAATTTTAGTAGGTTCTCCCAGAATAGACTTTCTCCTTCTCTGTTACCCTCTTCAAATTTTATGTTGTTTTTCTTTTGATAAGTCTTTATTGATCTTTTTACACCAACAAATTGAAGAAAATTGGTTGAGTTCTGCCCATACCTATTTTGGAATTCAATGAAATTTAGAAAAACTCCATTATTAGTTAGGTCTCTGACCTTAAGAATTCCGTTCTGTATCCAATTACGTACCTTTATGGACGTTTTATCTATCAAGAATTTTGTATTGTAGTGTAGATTTTCATTGAGTAGTTCATAATATGTCTTGGGTTGGACTTTCACTTGGTATTCTTTTAGATGACTCAAAACGTCAATCCAGAACTGGTTTTCACATTTACTTATTATGTTTTCCACATAGTCTGAGCCAAAAGTACTCAATCTTACTATATCTGGGTACAATACTTTTACTAGTGTTGTCCAGTTTGCTTCCTTTTGTGTTAATCGTCTTATCCATGTCAGTTTTAATGATTTACAAACTGAATATATGTTAGCCATTTTCAACCCGCCTTCGTCGTAATCCTTGAAAGTAACTGTGGGTTTTATTCTATCAGGTTTTTTGTTCCATAGAAATTGGAAAAGCATCACATTCATGTCTTTCAAAAACTGTGTAGGTGGGTCTGGTAGCAGTAAGAACAAATGAGTGATCTGAGATGTTATTAGTGATTTTATTATACTTATCTTTCCATATGGTGTAAGGCTTCTTTTACTCCATACTGCTATACACCCTCTCATTTTAAATAAAGTACTTTCATAATTTAGTTGAGGGATGTTCTCTAGATCAACTGAAAAAACTATGCCCAAAATTTTGAATATTCCTGGGTCCCAGACTATTCTGTAATTTTCTCCAAAACGCCTGTTACTATGCTTCTGGGAACCTATCCAGACTGCAACAGTTTTTTCGTAATTCACTTTTAGACCTGATATTTCAGCATATTCTTCCAGTACTTTCAGAGTCGTTAAATAAGACTTTTCAGATCCATCAAGAGTGAAATTGGTGTCGTCTGCAAACTGACTTATTTTCGATTCTTTATCACCTATATGTATACCAGTAATATCTTTGTTTCTTCTTATCAAAATTCCAAGAATTTCTACACATATTAAAAATAGGTACGGTGAGATAGGGTCACCTTGTCGAACTCCACGATTTACTTCGAACCATTCTGTAAATTTTCCATTTACCCC
>CM031605.1:54739242-54744242 GCA_018398815.1 Conus ventricosus
GATGAAGGTCGTCTGTCCACCCCGTCCCCTCCGAAATCAGATCTCTGCTGGGAGCTGTACTGCTGCGGAGGTGGTGTGCTGATCAGGGCCCTGTCGATCTGATCCAGGTCTCCGTCTTCAATCTTCATCACCTTCAGGTTGATCAGCTTACAGTAAAGGTTGCCCTCAAAAGTCCAAGCAGACAGAACACCTATATGTTTCCTGAGTTTTGCCAACCTTTCTGCATTGAGTTTTGTCAAGTCCTCATTTATATATATTTGTGGTTGTTTACCTTTCAGTTCTTTTTTCCTTTTCATGATCAACACTTTAGTTTTTCTAGCTATGAATTTTACTATGACAGCTCTGTTATGTGACTGTCGATACGGACCCAGCCTGTGGGCCACACTGACGTGATCATGGGTAACGGATGTCACTCCCAGCTGTCGATGAAAAAAGTTTATGACCAGTTTTTCGGTTTCTTCCGGGGTCTCTCTCTCCTTGTCCCCCTGCAAGTTTATTATTTTGACGTTGTCTTTCCTCGTGTATTGTTCGAGGTTATTTCTCATTTCTTTTTCTACTTTGAGTTCCTTTTCCAGCCTTTCCACTTCGTCTGAAATGTCTTGGAGATTTTTAGTATAAGTTTCTACTTGTTTTTTTAACATAGAGTTCTCTTTCCGAATTTCAAAACTTTCATACAGGAGTTTCTCCAACTTCTGGTCCAGTTGTCTATATTCATGCTTGTTAGCAATTATGTTATTGTCCATCACCTCCAGTTTTGACATTATTTCTTTGGCTGGTGAGGTTGGATATCTGTCTGCCCCCTCTCTCTGTTGTTCGTCGCTCTCTAAATCTGAGTCTGTCCTATGAGTACTTGTATTTCTAGTATAGTGTGTGATCTTATTCTGCTGGTTGACTTCCTCCATTGTCTTTCTACTTTTACTATCTGACCTGTCTCTCAGCACTCTTTGATTTCCAGATGTGCCACTATTGCTATCGCGATCTCCAGAACTTCCTTTCCTTTTGCCCTTTTTTCCTTTATTCTTCATAACAAAAAACTCGAAGCACAAATGAGTGTAGAGCTTGAATAGATAACCTTACTTTCAATACCTGTGTTGACTTCACGTTTCTGCTGTAGCCGCACACCTGACAATGCACAAAATCAACAATGGCGATATCTTTCTTCAATCTTCTCGCTCAGCGCAGCTCCGCACTTGACCACGATACCATTTTCTTTCTTCCTTTCTTTTTTTCTCTTCCCTCTCCCTCCCTCTCCCTCTCTCCGCAGCTATCTCTATTCACAACACGACCATGTTGATTCAGCGGTGCTAACTTTGTAAGAGGTTACAAGCGCATGTTTCAAGTTGAAACTTACTCAGCACATTCGGTCCATACAGAGGGACATTCGCACACGTCCGCCCTGTACGAGTGTCGCTCACGAATCATCCTGAATTTTTTTGGTAACGTATCTCCCTGAAATTAGTGTTTGCATCTCCTTGGAATGTTTGTGTTACTATGAAATTTAAATTTGTGGCCTCCTGAAATTTATATTAATGTCGTCCTGTATTTGTGTTTGGGTCTCAGTGAAACTGTGTGTGTGTGTGTGTGTGTGTGTGTGTGTGTGTTTCTGTCTGAAATTTATATTTAGTATTATAAGTCTGATGGGTAAAAGTATGATACCATCACATATTGTAATGCATTATCTATCTGTCAGAGTAGATTTCTTTCTGTAAAAATTGAGCAGGCTCTCAGGGAAAAATGCATCGCCATTGTACAGCGCCAATCCTTTACCATCTGTTTGTTCGTTTGTTTTCCTGACTGTGTATGTTTTTTGTTTTCCTTTCAAAGTTGGTTATTCATACAGAAAGGGCCAGATTCCATGTTGCCGTGGATTCTTTTACATGTGCCAGATACATGCTGTACATGGGACTCTGGTTCACCCGAAACGTCAGGATTAAGGTCATCAGTGATAAAGACGGGAGAGTGGGGGGGGGGGGGGGGGGGGGGGGGGGTGGAGGGGGGGGGAGAGGACACCCCGTGCAATACTTGTACTAGTAACCAGGATTTTTTTTTTGAGCTTACTATAGCTATGGTCCTCCAGGCCGCCTTTCTCCTGTCGACATCCAACATGATACACAGCTGTATTCGTGTGTGCAAAAGCGACCAATCGTTTTCAGAACTTTGCTAGCAGTGTTTTCTTGCGGGAATCGCATAGACCTCGGACTAACGTATTTGACAGTGAATTCCTAGAACCTAAACTTGAGAATGCACTGCACACACACACACACACACACGCACGCACGCACGCACGCACGCACGCACGCACGCACGCACGCACGCACGCACGCACGCACGCACACACACACACACACACACACACACACAAACAAAGAGAGAGAGAGAGAGAGAGAGAATGTACGTATGTGTTTCTCTGTCCACCATAAAGGTGGAGAACAGTGACAACAAACTGTGTGGTTTCAGTACTTCAGTAAAGACGGCGTGTCCCCGACCATCGACACGGCAGACGAAACGTACCGGCGGTCATGGGCCAACGTGACGCGCCCAGTTTCACTGACGTCAAGACCGCCAATGACCTGTACAAGTGCAGTGGTGAGTCACTGATCTCTTCATCTTCCCTCTCAATTCTTCCTCCTCGTCATCCTCCTTTTTTTCTTCTCTTTTTTCTTTTTTTCATCTTCATTGTTGCTTGGCTAATTTCCCGAGGTTCATCATTTGTTTAGATGTTTACGTTGTGTGACCGATTTTAATTCCACCATTATGATGTATAGATATGACGTCAGTGTGCGCGATGTTTCTTTTTTTATGTCGTCCTTTCCCCAGTCATCGCAACTTAATATGCTCGCAAGTTCGTTTTGGGTTTTTTTTTTGTTTTGTTTTTGTTTTTTGTTTTTGTTTTTTTCTAGCCACCAAGCCGTCCAGGCTCCCGTCACTAGTGACGTCATTGATTACCTTTGTGACGTTTCGAAAAGTGAGAGTGAATCTTCAACGAGGTCTGGAATAGAGAGCGGCAAACAATAAGCAGTTACAGTAACTCTTGGGGCACAACAGCAGTGACAGTAATCGGGGATGTAGGGGCGAGGGGTAAGGGTGTGAAACCGGCCGTCACTCAGAATCCACTAGACATTGCCCCTTTGGGAGACATGTTCTTTCTGTCAGCTGTTAAGGTCGGTTCTTTAGGAAAAGACCAACTTACAGGTTCAGTTGCAGCTCACAGATTTTGTTTTGGCATTTTCTTACTGATCTCACCTCAAATACAAACGAAGAGGAGACATGTTTACGCTTGATGCGGTGTGCTTGATGAAATCAGGACTCGTATAATCTGAAATTGTCCCATTTGGTAGATATGTAATTCGTACGTGTCCAGTTTTAAATCTATATTTAGTAACACACAATGCTTTTTTCTGCACCTCTGCTATGTCGAAATCGCATTAAATGGTCTGATGTTGACATAATGTTATATAATATTTCATGTAATATGTTTATAGTATCATTTGCCATGTATTTTACTAGTGTATAATGTAATAGTTGTGTAACAGAACAAAATTTCTCAGAGTATGTCATTTTTCAATATTGGAAATGCTTATGAATGCGCAAATATTGAAAATATTGATGAATGCGCAATACTGAAAACATAACTGCAAAAGTGAATCGCAGATTCACGGCCATTACCAACCGGTGACACCTTTATGCTGGGAATGGCTGGAAAGGTCCAAATACTATGTATTCTTCAATCAAGTTTGGGTATCCTAGTATTTGCAGTTGCTGTGAAACTGCCAACCTTATTAAGGTTTACCTACACGCACGCACGCATGCACGCGCGCGCATACACACACACACACACACACACACACACACACACACACACGCACGCACACACACACACACACACACACACACACACACACACACACATGGACAGGAACGGATGATTATATACTTTCTCTTTGTTTACTCGTGGGAGTAAAAAAAAAAACACCAAAAAAGGTACATGTGAAACTGAACAAATAAAAACATATTTAAAGGAATCCCAAATGTGGAAGGGAGTTTTAAGCAGCAAGTATAAAATCCTCCCTGAGGGAGGGACATCCAAGTAATGAATGTAAAACAAGGGGACAACTTTTGATCTTACAGTGAAACAATCACATGTCCATAACTCCAGATTAAAGCTACTGGTGGCGCCTCACATGGATGCAGACACGAGGCACACGGAGCAAACAAGGAAACTAGGGAACAAAAGCTACCAACCTTGTTGGTGGTGCCAACTTTATAAGAAAACCCAGTCAATGAAACTATCAGGCCAAATATCCAAGACACCTAAAGGCTAAGAAGAAAAGAGTTGGACCATAAAATTCAAAGGCGGATGAAGAAAAGAAACACCCGAAGGTGCTGGGGAGGACCCAGAGAAGCACTGTCTTCACCTGCCTTTAGAGCAGTTCCTGTACCACCCTTGGAGGCCTGCGCTGTGTTGACGATGGGTACAGGCACGCACAGGACACTCCATTAAGATATCAAGGGACATAACTGCTCCTGAACAGAGGTAAATTAGACTACAGGATGCAGCTCATAACAGCCTTAAAGTAGCATTCCCCATGAGTGTACCAGCCCGTATTTCATGACTGCAGAGCCCACCGGCGAAAAAAAACCACCTCCAGCTGCCGAGCACACCCCACAGACCCAACCACCCCTGCCCACGGACAGATGAAGACAGTGCCACTCCAGACACAGCCAAGCTTTCGCCATACGGTCTTATGTGCCCTCAAGAGAGAATCCAAAGTTGTAGTCTTTCCCACTGTCAACAGAACTTTTCCTGTGGTCAGTGGGTCTTTCCTCACCGTCACTGGACCTTTCTCCAGGGTCAGCCTAGTTAAGGCAAAGAGAAGAAAAAGAAACACCCGAAGGTGCTGGGGAGGACCCAGAGAAGCACTGTCTTCACCTGCCTTTAGAGCAGTCCTGTACCACCCTTGGAGGCCTGCGCTGTGTTGACGATGGGTACAGGCACGCAC
>CM031605.1:54746742-54784242 GCA_018398815.1 Conus ventricosus
TGTGATTAAGTTTCTTTGTTGTTACTGTAGTTATCTTCAGATTTAACGTCCACACCTGTCTCACTCGATGTGGTCTTATCATCCCGAGAGAATAACGGTGAGGGACATGTGTTTTATCATTACATTGAACCCTTCAGCACGATGGCGGGTGGTCCAGGAAAGAAAAAAACAGTCGTCGTTATTTTGGTCCATAGCGGGACTGGACCTCGTCACATCTCACTACCACCACGGTGCTCAACCACTGAGCCAAACCAACATCCCCTGTTTTCGTTTTAATCAAATCAGGTTTAAAATCTTTACCCACCTCAGATGGTGGGTCAGGGGAAACAACTCATTCAGGAGAATGGAGGAAAGGCCGATCTAGCGCGGTACTGATACTACAAGAACGACAACTCTTGAAGATGGGCAGTGACAATGACCGTCTTGAGCCTGGTTCCCGGTCGGATTCGAACTCAGTCGCAAACTTCTGAGTTCATTCTGAGTGCTGTCATCGGCAGGACCATAACGCCAAGATTCCTTCCAATCGTATTTTCCTGCAGGTTTTAAAGCTACGCCCGCGTGTGGTAACACGGCAGACGAGTAGGAGGATGGATGTGGTGGAGATGGAGAAACGATTCCAGTTAAGTAAGGGGCTGAGAGACCTGTCTAACACCACACCGACACCACCATAGCATCAGAGATGGGCGGCGAAAATTCCGACGTTTTACGCTGGGCGCTAAGGGGACTCGAACTCGCAACACGTGAAAGAGAACGCGATCCTCTGACCACTGACCTGACTAGGCAGTTATGTATTGCGCTGTTTAGGCTGGTCCTGATGTAGGCTCCGCTGTCGGCCGGCTGCTAAACCCATGCCTACTAGCCGCCGTGGCGAAGGGGTTTAGCGGACTCCCGGCTGGTAGGTCGGGGGTTCGATCCCGTAAAGGGGCCATGTGCGATTTTCTGCCCAGACTGGCTCCTACCTAGAGTTGAATTGTTATGGACTCAGTTGGGAAGCCTGGGACCACACAGTAGATTTTCATCCATTTAATGGATGCGTCTTTGAGAGTGCGCTCAAATTTCCTTACCAACTCGGGCAGGTGTCTGTATCTCTCGGGCTTGGTTGATGTCTGGGAATATTATAAAGCAAGTGTAGAGTACAGCTCTGTCATACAATCTCAGCCCGGAAAGGAAATCCATAGCATCATCATCATCATCCTCATTCTCATCGATCAGCATTTTAAAAACAGTCTAAAAATTCGTTCCCTTCATGCCCTGCTCTTATGGTGCCCCTCAGTTTCGATGTCCTTTCCACATCTAGGACCTTGGCCCGGGGTCACCGGTATGGGGGACAATCATGGACGGACGTGCGCGGCCCTCCGGGAGGGAGAGCTCACTCGCGACGACTCCGCGATAAGCAATTCTTGTCCGGTCAGTAGGGAGCTTACTAGACGGTGTCCTGCGTATGTCGGATCAGAACAGGCACCACTGAACACCACCGAAGTGACTGGGCAGCAGTGCAGTGCTCCTCCGGTGGGTTGCCACTTGACGCCCCCTGACGTTGACTGCTCCCTGTGGATTGCCGGTGCCGGGCTGTGACGGGGATCGGAATGGGGGGCGTGGTGCGGTGCCATTGAGGGGGGCACGGGAAGAGGGGACAGTTTAAAAAAAAATTGCATTCTTTTGTTCGGGGACAATGGTGGCAGACGCTGGAAATGCCTGGTCTGTGGGTATGTTCCATTGTCGTTGGTGGCCTTGTGTCCAGGGACCTGACGGGTCCAGGCCGACCACGGTGACCTGATGGCGAGGTGTTTGAGGTGGAGGACGACGTGGTTGCAGCCCTGTCCCTTTGACTGGTTTGGAAGTCCGCACCCTGGGACCACCTGCACGGACAGAGGCTGGTCCTCACTGTCTCTCTTCTCTCTCTCGCTCTCTCTCTCTCTCTCACACACACACCACACACACACACACACACACACACACACGCACACAACAAAAACTCTCCCCTCCCCTCTCTCTCTCTCTCTCTCTCTCTCTCTCTTTCAATGATGTCTTTTTATCTCTTTGAATTCATCTATGCGTCAATGTCTATGGAGAAACAATTCATCCACATTTTAAGTATTTTATAAAGATACGTGTATTTGTTAAAAGTTTTGTGGAGTTTATGTCGCTAGTCAAGCTTAGTTAGTCCCTTAGCGGGCAAGGACCGGATGAAAAACAAAAAAGCATGTGCTGCTTATTTGCAAAACCCTTGGAAGTAAGATTACCATCATGAATCATCATCTGTGTGTGTGTGTGTGTGTGGTTTTTGTGTGTGTGTGTGTTTGTGTTGCGTGCGTGCGTTGCGTGCGTGCGTTGTGTGTGTGCGCGCGCGCGCGTGTGTGTGTGTGTGTGTAAGTGACAAATAACATACACACACGCGCGCACACTCGCACACAGACGCTCGCACACACGTGCATACACAAATGGACACATACCAAGACGATGACTGCACACTCAGTTCTACGCACATGATTAAACATTATCACTGCCCCTTTTAATTTTTTGTTTGTTTGTTTAACGTCGTACATAGCGGCACTGAGGTTAGGCCTCAGGCTGATGATGATGATGCCTCTGACGACTCGTCTGCCTGCAGGTTTTGTGGCGAGGGGCCCAGAGCCGGTCGTCTACCACAGTCACGGCCATGGTCTGGTGCTGCACTTCCACTCCGATCCGTCCTTCACCTTTGCCGGCTTCCGGCTGCGCTACTTCCTGCAGCTGGACTCGGGCTGGGAGGACTTCCCGGGGGACTGTTACATAGCGTGCATACATGGTGTGTGGGAGGGGGGAAGGGGTGGTGAATGGGTGTGTGTTTGGGGAGGAGGGGTGTTGTGTGTGTTTTGGGGGGGGAGGGGTGTTTGTGTGTGTGTGGAGGGGGTGGGATGGGGGGGGTGTGTGTGTGTGTTGTGTTGTGGTGGGGTGAAGTTTGTGTGCAGTGCTACACCATTTTAAAAAGTAGTCGGGGGCACACACCGACACCCCTCATCCTTCACCCTTGTTTCTCTCTCTCTCTCTCTCTCTCTTTTCCCCAGGAACAGTAACTCTAAAACCTGGCGATAATCCACTGAGTCGCTGTTTTAAATGTACGTACAGTTCGGTGACGGTGCCTGTCACACATGGTTGGACTCGAAACCCCAAGTCTCCAGGCCGCGAAACGGCTACCTGTTCCGCAGGGGGGAAAAAGCAAGGCGCGGGGTGTTAAAAACAAGGAAAGGGTGGGGGTGTGGGGGGGCACTATCTTACTGGTGAAAAGAACAGAATGCTGCGGGACTGCTTTTGTCTGTACTTGATAAAATAAACAGAATGTACAGTTAAGTAAGTAAATTAATTGATTTGATTGATAAACTGGCTAAGTGGGAACTGTGAACGAGTTTTCTATCTCTTCGTACTAGAGAGAGAAACAGGGAATTTTTCTCGCCGCTTCAGTATGACCTGCTTTATTAATTGTATATTGTTGACTTCACTCGTGAGAAAAATTGATGTTAAAAATATGTGAAACACACACACACACGCACGCACGCACGCACGCACGCACGCCACACACACACACACACACACACACACACACACACAATCACACACTCCAGTCCTTATCTTTTACTCCTCATAAGTATAAAGAGTTTGAGAAAGATAGTTTGTTGATTTCTATAGTGATTATTTGTCGTTTGTTTTTCTTAGATTTATTTTGTCCTGTGAAAAAAAACGCATTCCCCCAATGTTTTAAAGACCCCGGTTTCTCAATAGAAAATTAAAGTGGTCAAAGCGCTAAATCTCTCTCCCCTCTCTCTCTCTCTCTTCTCTCTCTCTCTCTGTATGCCGTGTGTGTGTGTGTGTCTCTCTCTCTCTCCTCTCTCTCTCTCTCTCTCTCTCTCTCCACCGTTTACATACATAATTCTTTGTTTTGCTTTCTATTTTCCGTACTTACTTTGTTTAGTTAGATCTTTCATTTGGATCCTTTATGATTTTTGTCCCTTTATTAATAAAAACCAACTTGTTATTCGCACAGGAAACAGAAACCTTCACACGCACTTTTATTGTGTGTCTGTGGGCCGCGCGCGCCCGCGCGCGTGTATGTGGTGTGTGTGTCATGCGTGTGTGTGCGTGTGTGATTTTGCGTGCGTGCGTGGTGTTGTTGTGTGTGGGTGGTGTACTTTTGAAACACAAATATATTCGCTGACAACGCACACTAAATAGTGCATATTACACTCATAAAAATTACAAGTAGCCTACATATCAAAATAATCTGATGTACATTCAAATAATCTTAATCGTGTTTTTGTTTCTACTCAGCATCTTGATCGCAGCAGTCTTGATCGCGATGTCTTTAGTTTCCCTACAGTAGAAATCGGGAAGAGAAATGTGACTCACACAGGATGGGGGCGGGGGGGGAGGGGGGGTATGGATAAAGCGGAGGAAAAGAAACGCTGACAACCGAAAAAACCAGGGGTTAACTGTCAGTGTGCACATTTAGGTTAAAACTCGCATTCCAACAGCAGCTCTGTGAGCATGAACGCTTTACAGCAGACTCCATGAAAGCCTTGTTCAGAGATGTCCCACCTGATTGTGAGCTTGAATTTCAGAAAGAGAGTAACATTTTTCATCTAGGATTTTTTTTTTACGGAGGAAAGATTTTTAACAAAATTTCCGGTGTGTTTTTGTTGTGTGTGTTTTAAAGGGTTGTGTGAATGAGTTTTTTTTTTTTTTTTTTCCAAATTATGAGCTGACTTCGCCGCCATGAGAGCCCTGATATGGCCCTTTGTGGTCGCTGGACTCTAAGCAACGTTACCTTAACCTGTGAAAGCATCATCCCAGACGATCCTGATAACTGCGATCACAGCCATGAATTGATTTTTTTCTTTATTTTATGAGGGTACCAGACTCCCTACAGTCCCCTCTCCCTTGGCAACCCAATCACTGTCCTTTCATCCACCCACCCACCACCCCATTTTGTTGTCTCTTCCCACTATTCCGTCCAGTCCTGTCTTTTCATCCCATATAGATCAGATCATTGCTGCTTTACATTCCTAACAGAAGGGAGAGCACGGCCTTCACAAATTGATTCTCAGTGATAGTTGAGTTGTATCCCTTGGTTAGGCATTTTGCGTACACTACATGCTTCTCGACTAACTGCTTATCGCTGGTGTCCCAAAGCGCAATGAGTGGGTGTTTAATGTACACGAGGTCTGTGTTGAATAGAACAATTATTTTGAGTTCCTTGCGTCAGGTTAGAACCGAACACTTTCTTTTAGTCTGTGCCATCTAAAAATCTGCTGACTCTCTCTTCCCGTATTTCTTCACAAGTAGAGAGAGAGAGGTGGGGAGGGGCAGGGGATGGTTGTCGGTGAGGGAGACCGGGTAGAAGGGGGGGGGGGCTTTTAAATGCACTTAATACCCCACCACACAACCAAAAAAAATAAAATTGATAAAGTTCTTGCCGCCTGATCTGCAGCATGAAGTCTTGGTAACAATCCGCTCCTAGAGTTATCTCCGTTTATAGGGTTTATTCAACCTGTAAGACTTCCCTCTAAGGGGCAAAATGGCCATTGCACGCTTTGGTCGGAGGAACAAACACTAAATAAAAAAAATTTTAAACCTTGTGAAAGCCGATGTAAACGAATGTGGATTTTTTTTTTAATCATTTTTATTTTTTCATTTAGGATGCTTTATGGAAAAGAAAGAAAAAAATAACCAAATAAGTTGGAACTAAAATACAAAGAAAAACACACACAAAACAAAATACAACGTCACGCATTCTTCATACACAGTGCGAAGAAACCGAGTGAATTTTCGACAAATATGCCGTAGCACGTTATTAAAAATGATTGACATCAAACAAATCACTAAACACATCGCAGATCCCAGCCAGCATGAGCCAGAATACAAATAAACACACACACACAAAAAAACGGTGCAAAGTAATGTTTATCTATTGTAAGGCCTACTCGCATACCCACGAAACGGAACCGGTGAATTTCAGCAAATCTGTAAATTTCATGCTGCGTGCCATTTGAGGGGCACATTACGTCTGCTGTTTGTGACCGTCTGCTCATACCTGACATGACGTCAGCTGTTTGTGACGTCTGCTTACACTTGACTTGACGTCGGCTGTTTGTGACGTCTGCTTACACTTGACATGACGTCGGCTGTATGTGACGTCTGCTTACACTTGACGTGACGTCGGCTGTATGTGACGTCTGCTTACACTTGACGTGACGTCGGCTGTTTGTGACGTCTGCTTACACTTGACGTGACGTCGGCCGTTTGTGACGTCTGCTTATACTTGGCTTACACTTGACGTGACGTCGGCCGTTTGTGACGTCTGCTTATACTTGACATGACGTCGGCTGTTTGTGACGTCTGCTTATACTTAACATAACGTCGGCTGTTTATGACGTCTGCTTACACTTGGTATGACGTCGGCCGTTTGTGATGTTTGTTTATACTTGACGTGACGTCTGTGTTTTTTTGTGTTTTTTATTTCGTTTGTTTTTTTGACGTTTGGTTTTACTTGACATGACATCTGCTTTTTGTGACGTCTGCTTATACTTGATGTTACCTCTGCTGTTTTTGACGTCCGTTTATACTCGACATACTTGTCACACCAAAGTTCACTTCTCTCTTTTATATACTACTCAAAAGAATTTAAGGGCCGCATTCATTTTTGATATGGTTTACATAACACAGCGTAGCATAAAACATGAAATGTTTATGGCCAATTTATTCACTCAGAGTGTGACAAGTGCTTCACAGAAAACTGGTTTTGGCAATTGTTCAGTCGAATCTGTGTCAAAGGTGTTACACTGGTCCGCAAAAGAAGCTAAAAAAACACGAGAAAAGGGTCGCAATTTGAGTGCGCCTAGCTGGCGCAGCAGTGTTCGGCTGTCTGAAAACTGCATTGCACATGCAAGCCGGACCTTTAATGAACACTTGACAACCTGATTCGCTGACCAGTGGCTTTATTTAGGGACGCTTCTGGGGGTGTGTTCCAACATGCCACCAAGACGCAAACTTTGTGACGCTGAGAGAGGGATGGCTGTGGCCTGGCTACAAGAAGGCGTGGCGGTCCGAGAAGTTGGCAGACGACTTAGAGTAACACATTCTGTCATTCAAACACTGAGAGACCGGTACAACAACTATAGGAGAGTTCAAGAAGCATGCAGACCTGGACGCCCCAGAGCGACCAACAGACGACAGGATCGCTTCATCACCCTGGCGGCACTACGCAATAGAACCGCCACCGCCAACGTGCTCAGGGGGCAGCTGAGAGCAGTCAGGAACGTCCTCGTCAGCGACCAGACGGTTCGCAACCGCCTGCGTGAGGCCAACATGCGGTCAAGGCGTCGAGCATTGCGACCTCCATTGACCAGAGCTCACCGTGCTGCTCGCCTGGCTTGGGCTGAACGACACCTGGCCTGGACAAGGCAGCAGTGGTCCAGGGTGCTCTCTTCTGATGAATCCCGCTACACCCTGTCCTTCAACGACGGCAGGATTCGCACCTGGAGGCGTGTTGGAGAGCGCTTCATTGACGCCACTGTTGCGGAGCACGACCGCTATGGTGGTGGGTCCCTGATGGTGTTGAGTGGCTTCAGTCTTCATCACAGAACACCCTGCACAGTGTCCAAGGCTACCTGACCGGCGTAGCCTACAGGGACGACATTCTGGAGCTAATCGCTGTACCAGCTTTGCAGGCCATGGGACCAGGAGCCATACTACAGGACGATAACGCCAGGCCGCACAGAGCTCGGGTCGTACAGAACTTTCTCCAGCAGCAGCAAGTCACCAGGATGGACTGGCCTGCCCGCTGACCCGATCTGAACCCCATCGAACATCTTTGGGATGTTCTGGGCCGTCGTATACGCAACAACCACCCTCCTGCACACAATCTCGACGTCCTGTTCAGGAATCTGGAGCAGGAGTGGCAGGCGATCCTCTAGACCACCCTCCAGACTTTGGTCAGATCCATGAGACAGCGCTGCCTTGACTGCATCAACGCCAATGGCGGTCACACACGATATTGACTCTTGACATTCTGACAGTCGGTTGTTCTGAATTTGCAAAATGGGGGTGTGTCCATGTCAATGAAATTTTCGCGATAATTGATTTGCACTTCTTGATGAAATTGTGTCCAATCGATGATCAAATGATTGAATTAAATGTTTGTTGGTTGATTTCAGCTGTCGGACTTATGAGTTATTATTGGGGAGTGATGAACTGTGTGGCCCTTAAATTCTTTTGAGTAGTATATTACGTATGAAATAAGCGATGTGTGTGTGCGTGGTTGTGTGGCCTATGTGTGTGTGTGTGCGCGCGCGCGCGCGCATGTGCGTAGATCTGGATGCGCGCGCATGCGTTCGGGTGTGCGTGCGTGTGTTTGTGTGTGATTTGCTTGCATTTAGTACCGCTGCACTGTTTCAGTTTGCCTACATGTTCCGAGGTGAAGCCGATAGCTGGTCATGGTACATATTACACCAACTTCCGAGGAAACCTTAACTGTTCTTTTTTCCTGGTTGATCACATTTTCTGTCAGAGAGACTGTGTGTGTGTTGTTGTTTTTTTTTTTCCTTTGGTATGTAGTAGGCCTCCGTCGGTCGTAGCTGACCATGGATAGAGTATATCCGATCTTAGATTTAGCTGTCTGTCCGGGCTGGCTGCTGGATCCGAGCAGCATCGCCTGTGGTTCTGGAGACCGCTTCAACTACTATGCGTTCGTCGGCTCCTGTCATGGGACGCAAATCTCTAATAACAAGCTGTTTTTTACGGTCAATGCAGAGTTCTTTCCCGTGTTCCCATGGTTCTAGCATTGGTGATAGAAGGATATAACACTTTAGGAACATGCTAACATTAGCGTGCGCACGCTAGAGAGATATATGGTTGTTTTTAAATCTGTGCATGAAAGAACTGATTACGGTTTTAACCGATGTGTCGCCTTCAGTTTTTTCTTCTTTTTATTCTGCGTGTGAAATCCGTGTGCGGTGCGGTGTGTGTGTGTGCGCGCGCGTTTCTTTTCTTTCGTACACACACACGCGCGCACGCGCGCGCGCGCACGCACACGCACACCAATTCTGTAAAAAGAATGCAAATTGTGGGTTCAAACCGCAACCAGCCAGTCTCCATCTTGGGGACTAACGCTATGAACCGAGGTGGCTGGTGGTATTTAAAAACACATTGTATAGTTGTGACCAACGGGGCACCCAGGAATCCCACTCACCGCTAATCCTCAAACACACACACGCGCACACACACACGCTCTGTGTGTGTGTGTGTGTGTGTGTGTGTGTGTGTGGTGTGTGTGTCGCCACCCTCCTACCTCCACAATTCCAACGTCTATCCACCAACTGCACTACCATCATCATGCCCAAAACAAACAAAATATATTCAATTAAAGGCAAGCTGTTGTCGCCCAGCATTTGCCATATGCATAGTTCTAGTCTGTCTGTCTGTCTGTCTCTCTCTCTCTCTCCTTTCGCACGTGCGCACTCACATGGCTCGCACACACACCTAGCGGTTTTGTTTTTTTTTATTACACACACACACACACGAACGCGCGCGCGCTCGCACGCACACACACACACACACACACACACACACATACAACGTTGTTCTTTTACGTACACACGCGCGCGCACGCACCCACACACACACTCTCTCTCTCTCTCTCTCTCTCTCTCTCTCTCTCTCTCAAAGACTATTTTTATGATCAGTTCAATCATTTATTATTACAATGATGATTATCTTTGTGGATCAAATCTGTAAGACGTGATACTGTGAATCGTATGCACACCTGAATGTCCATGCTCTCTCTCTCTCTCTTCTCTCTCTCTCTCTTCTCTCTCCTCTCTCTCTCTCTCTCACACACACACACACACACACCACACACACACAACGCGTGCTCGCGCACACACACAGTGTATAATCATAATCATGATTATTCTGGATTTTTTTTTTTTATCAAGGCACTGGTAACAAAGGGTTTCTCTTAACAATAAAGAAATCATACCTACTGTTGAGATTCCAGGATCTCTCCCTGCCACACACACACACACACACACACCCCACACACACACCTCTTCTGATCTCGGACCCGCAAGCACGCACGCACGGATTTACCGGCAATGTTTTGAACAAGGTTTTTCATTCTGAAGCAAAACATTAGGCCCCAGATTTGATTCCTGATTAAACTGACATCCGGGCGCGAAAGGAAGACACAAGTGGATTTGTCACCGGAAAAGCAGAAATTCTTCCACGGGTTTTTGATCCTCCTTGGGCAACGTGGACACCATGCCCACGTGATGCACAATGTTGGGTTCAATGTAGTAGCCAGGCACCTCGTAGTGCTCAAAGCAGTCCGCTATCTCAGATCCACGTAGATGCCTCGCGGACTCTCCGCCAGCCACGTGATCAGAAAAGGCATGACGGGAGCGGGATACAGCATGGCGGGAACGCAGCAGCGAGGCGACGACTGAAGGCGGTACAGATACTTGGACACGCGCCGGAGTTCGTTCAAGTTCTGCCTGCCAACGGCGTAAGATAGCAACAGAGTGACGGCGGCTCCTAGCAGAAACGGACATCGGCCTGGCTGGAAGACCCGACCGTGTCCGTAAGTCCACACAGCGTGGAACAGCAGACCCCCAGACCCCCCCCACAGCCCCGAAGCTGCACAGGTCCAACAGTCTGCCCGTCTCAAAGCAAAGCCCTGCCATCTCTCCGGGAAGAAGAACTTGATGTAGGCGAAAGAGGAATTGGGGGAGGGAGAGATGCTACGTTGTGTCGGAGGTACAGGGTGCGACAAATAAGGCGGGTGCTCTGTCAGGCACGACGTGTAAGAGGAAGGCAGCAGCGAGTCCAGCAGAGAGCTGCTGTGGTGAAGGCAGGCTTGCGGTTTGGTCAGCTTGGCCAGACTATGCTCCAGCACGTCACTGAAGTCTGGGTGAGGCACGGCGTCGTCCTGCAGGATGAGGTAATACTGGGAGCTGTGACGGTGAGCCGCCTGCAGGCAGAACATGTAGTCGCGGAGTTCCCTCACGTACAAATTGCTGTCCACAACATCCCTGTACAACCGCTCCGTGCCTGGAATCTGCAGCCTGGACACGTTGGGTATCGTAGAACTCCCGTAGCGCTCCACGTAAGGCAGAAAATCCCTGAGAAGCACGGCGTCGGCGTAGTTGTCCGGGTAGAGATCCACGTTGCAGACGAACACGAAGCTGTTTCGAAAAGCTCTCTCCCTCCTCACCAACGACATCACCGAGGCAGCACTCTGCAGCACGTAGCCCACGTCTCTCTGGCTGTTGGGGGGCTTCCTCCGGCCCATGGTGATGATGGCGATGGTGAACCTGAAGGAGGAGTTGCCAGGCTGAGACATGGCCCGCAGTTCCGGCAGCGTCTTCCTGGGCGTGAGACTGAAGAAGTCCAGAGCAGCCTGGGTGCGCTGTGAGTTGAGGTGTGTGGCCACGCCCTGCAGGGCGGCCTTGTCGTGCAGGACGGGGAAGAGCAGGCTGAAGGGACGGGTGGACACAGCCAGCAGGAGGCACAGCGACACCAACACCGCCGTCGCCTTGTGCTTGCACGTCGGGACTGATTTCAGTGTAGCCAACAGTTTGGACAACTTGCCGAACACTTTTGTAAGAAACATTTTGTGCCGTATTTAAAAAGTTTTTGTTTGTTGTTGTTTTTTTTTTGTTGTTTGTTTTTTAACTGTTGTAAGGTGCATAGAATTCTAAGCAGGAAAAAAAAGCTGCGGGTTTTTTTTTTTCCAGTTATTACTAACTTAACATTTGTCAGGTTTTAAACACTATTTTACTGCTTCTATCTTATTCAGATCTCTCGATGATCAAAATAACCGAGTATCAGTCAAACATTTCCCTCCAGAAGTTTTCACAAATTGCTGCAGGTTTGATCCTCATTGTTTGACACACCACACTCAATGGAAATCTTGTGTGTCGAAGATACCTTCGCCTCAAACTTAATTGACTAAAATGTTCGACACAACAACCGTATTTCATTTAACACCATACGACAGCCGGATCCAGAATGTACGAACCATTTCTCTGAACACAGCGCATAGTTCCAAGCCAGTTCGATATAGATGCTGTGTAAACAGTAATCTGACACAGAGCACTGTGTACCTCGTGCCACACGGTCTGCTGCCGATCTAGCACTTGGTGATCACGTCTCACTGCCGCCACCTGCCGTTCACTGCCGGGTTTGTCTGACGAGGTCGTTCTCAAGATATATCCTCGTCAATCTCTTATCGATTTCTGCCCGGGGCTCCTCTCTCTCTCTCCCTCGGTGCGGACCAAGCAACCACAATCACCGGAGAGACTTGATGACCACTCGCCCTACGTCATACCCTCCTGCCAACGGAGGTCATTAATCCCCTAGGTCAACCTTCGGCCTGTCTCGCTGCTTTGGCATTCTCCACACAACGGTGCTATTGACCCTTCCGTAATTGAAGCATTCAGTTCATGGGGTTTTATTGCTGAGCCGACCACGTGAACCCTCTCAGAGCTGAACTGAAGCTGCCATTATCACTAGTCGAAGAGAGTACGGCTGATGGCACAAAAATTACATGTGAATGCCACCTCAGCGTGTGGTTGTTCTTGTCTTATTATAATCCGACATTTTGGTCAATATCATTTTTTGCTTCTCCTCCTGTTAACTGCAAAATTGGTCCATTTTTTTCCCCATCACAGCGTCCAGACTGGGGACACAAACTTAGTTGCCGATTGAGACTAGAAGGGATAAAAAAAAAAAAAATGCAAACACGCCTACCACCCGTTTTCTTTGATTCTTTTATTCATAAGAAGCTTATTTTGTTCCGTTTGCGGTGGCAAGAGAGACGTGGAAGCAGACATAAAATGATAGATGCAACCGCACGTGTTGTTTTCCGTGTACATGGCACGACCAATGGAAGAGCTCTCTTTTCTGTTCCGAGTGGGGTCAACCAACGGGAGGTCTTGAAATATTTACGCGTGTTACCTGCCCTGTACCGAATAGGAGGTAATCAGTCGAAATTCACTGCACATCTGCACTTTCCGCCTTCTCTGTGTCCAAACGCCGTGGCCAGTAGGAAAATGTACACATCTGATCGTGCTGTCTCCGTGGATAGCCAGGAGAGGCTTAGGACAAATCTCCTCGTGCTGTCTTCTCTGCGTTCATTAGGTCCACCCAGTGGAACATTAGGACGCGTCAACACTCGCTGTCTTCTCTGTGTCCGATGGAGACAAGTAGCCAAAGGTCACGATGCTTCCGTTCTTAGTCACCTCTTGATATCCACTCAACACAGCCATTTAGGGATCAGCAGTCTGCTCGTGACCTTCGACATGCATACGATGAGCGCAGCCAATGGATGCTCAGAAGACTCGTGCCTGCACGTGCTGTCCCACCAGTACATCCTCCATCCATATTAAGCCAGAAGCGACGCAGCCACGGACTGGATGGGAAGGAGAGATCCGGCCTGGCAGTGCTTGTCCACGTGTGTTGTCCCGTTCTCCGTTCACAGAGAGGTCTTCGAGCATCACTCACACGGTCACACACCACAAGGCAGTCTGCAACAAAAAGAAAAGAAGAAAAGGGCTAACCTAACTAGAAACGTTCTCTTTCGTCCCGAGTCAAAGTGAGTGGCTTCAGAGGCGCCACCAATCAGTCGGATTCCACATTCGTTAATGAACATGTTTTGTGGGTTGGCCAACAAGCTTAGATATCATAACACCACGTTTGTCGCAGAGAACTTACTTATCATCTGAACAAACCAGGAACCATCCTTTCAAATTTTTTACCAAGGGCGTACGTCGTTTGAGACGAACCCGTATACGGTTCATCAAATCATCCAGGGCATGGGAAAACAAAACAAGGAAACCTTCCAATTTGTTCACTTCAGTTTACTATCTAATAAAAGTGAACCGATCGAGAATGAAATGGTCAAGTCAGCAAGTTCCAGCATCCATTCGTTCATTATTGTTTTACGCCAGTCTATGACAGGCGCTGCTTCCAGTCGGACCTTCTAGGAAGCCTTCAAGGTCGGATTCTATGACATGTGTATTTTTTATCCACCAGAAAATGATATGCATACTCCTTAAATTCAGGGCTTACAACGGAACGATACGGAGTAATGTAAGCTTACAAAAATATTAATTAGTCATGATTTCATTAAAGAGGAAAGGGTGACAAACAAAATGTCAACAGAGAGAGAAAATGAGAGAGGTCGTGTCTGTCATTGTGTCTGTTATATGTCTGTGTGTGTCATTTCTATTATGAGTGTGTTTTGTGTCCCTAACGCACATGTGTGTGTGTGTGTGTGCGAGCGTGCGTGCGTGTGCGTATTTGAGTGTGGTGTGTGTGTGTGTGTGTGTGTGTGTGTGTGTGTGTGTGTGTGTGTGTGTGTGGCGCGCGCGTGCGTGCGTGCGTGTGTTGTGGAAGGATGGACGGGAAAAGCAACGGAGAGAGGGGGCAGCAAGACACAAAGCTGAATTACACACTAGCCAAACACCTAATTAACGAGCCGACAAACTTTGAATAATTAAGAGAAGGAAAGACATCCTGACCTATACCGTCCTATCAATATTTTGTGATACGCAGAGGCTGTGGTGTGTGTGTGTGTGTGTGTGTGTGTTGTGTGTGGTGTGTGTGTTGTGTCAGGGAGAGCGAGACAGAAAGAGATCTTATCTGCAGCAGCTTTGGGGAGTTTTGATAATTCAGAGAAAGAAAGAGATGAACACAATCGATTCAGATTGTTCAAGGGAAGGATCTGAAACCAATGCCAAATGCCGGTATACACATTCGCGCGGGCACGTAGGTGTGCACACACACACACACACACACACACACACACACACACACACACAAACACCGCATGTACATACAAACGTGCGCACGCGCGCTGAGAGAGGAGAGAGAGAGAGAAAGAGAGAGAGAGAGGAAGAGAAACGACACAGAGAGATTCGGTGTATTAGTTATACTACTGTCGTCTTCTTTAAAGCAAGGAGAATGTGAATTAGAGATATATGAACTCTCTCCACACACACGCGCGCACACCCCACACACACACACACACACACACACACACACACACAAACATACACAGACAAGTAAACATACAGCGAGAATCTCTCTCCCCCTCTCTCTCTCTCTCTGACATTCAATCCCCTTCCCTCCCCCACTCCTACTCCGCCAAACCTAACTAACCGCCCACATGCATTAACACACACACACACACACACAAGCACATACACAAACACGCGCGTGCGCACACACACACACACACACACACACACACACACACACACACGCCGACACACACACACACACACACGCACGCATGCACAACTCACACACACACACACACACACACACACACACACACCTGCGCCAAAGCTCACCACCAAATGCTTGACCACAGTATTATTGATCTTCTTTCCCTGCTCGTCTGAAGGCGAGTCCGCACGAGAGCTGGCCCTGCAGCTGTCCACATGGAAAGCAAGCATGTGTGTGTGTGTGTGTGTGTGTGTGTGTGTGTGTGGTGTGGTGTGTGTGTGTGTTGGTGTGTGTAAGCGTGTGTGTAAGCGTGTTGTTAGGTGAGAGAGAGAGAGAGAATGTGTTTGTGCGTGTAAGTGTGTGTGTGTGTGGCCCAGGGTAAGATGATAACCAGAGTTCAAGGACTCTTCGATCTCTTGGCTTTTGGCTTCGAAAAATCGAGTGTGTGTCATGAGATAGCGAGAGGGTCGGTGAGACAGGCACAGAGAGAAGGTGAAAGAGACCACAGAGAGAGAGAGGGGGGGGGGGGAGAAACGAGACAGAGAGAGAGAGAGTCGTTTATTTATGAAGGTACGAACCCTAAATGAACCTGGTGCAGGAAAAATATTTCGCAAATGTCGCAAGGAATGCGGGTGAAAATAAAAACAATTGCTTACGGCAAAGCTTACCACTGAAGCCATGACAAAAGTTTCTCCTCACCGAGTTACTTCTTGTGAACATGGTGCCAATGTCTGTACTGGTTGGGAAGAGAGTGAGAAAGAGAGAGAGAGAGAGAGAGAGAGAGAGAGAGAGAGAGAGAGAGAGGGGGGTATGCTGGGTTGGATGAGGAGGGTGGGATCTGGGAGGGCTGGGGAAAAGCGCGGGAGCGTGGTCTTTGCGCCTTAAAACTCCAGTGTTTGTGTGTGTGTGTAAGTGCGTGTGTGTGGTTTTGCTTTTTCCTTTGCTCCAAAACGATATTATGAATACTTTACATCAGACAATAATAAACCTAACTGCTGCTCAAAGTGGTCAGAAAAAATGAACCCAGTCATTTCTTGGAAGAATGTATTTTATAAAATCAGTAAAATCAAGGATGTAAAACTGAAATGGTTGCAAATGAGAATCATACACCGAATTATTGCGACTAATATCGTTTTGAATGCAATGGGGTTAACCGATA
This sequence comes from Conus ventricosus, assembly GCA_018398815.1. Classification (NCBI taxonomy): domain Eukaryota; kingdom Metazoa; phylum Mollusca; class Gastropoda; order Neogastropoda; family Conidae; genus Conus; species Conus ventricosus. Next base: position 54,763,166 of record CM031605.1, read on the forward strand.
CCTTACAGTGTTCATTTTGTAATGAGGAAAGAGATTCCATTGAACATTTTTTATGGAATTGCAAATATGCACAAGTATTTTGGAAATCTCTCAAAAAAAACTATTGAATGAAAAATGTGAACACACGTATAATGTTGGAATTTCAGTGAACTTGTAATTTCGGGGGTGGATGAATGTTTTAAAAGTGGATTCTGTCTTAGAGTTTATTGTAATGTTTGCCAAGATGTTCATTAATAGTGCAAAATGGAAAATAATTTTTCCAGAATATTTGTTTTCCAAAGACAATTAAATGCCAGATATAAGATTGAAGAATATAACGCAAAATTAACTATAATTTAACAGATTTCAATAACACCGGGAACGCATATAAACCAATTTTTTTCTATAAACAGCAGTTTAAACAAGAAAGGGAGAGAAAAAAGGGAGGAAAAAAAGGAAACAAAAAAAGTCTACTCCAAACACAAAAAATGATTGTTGTGATCTAAAATTAATTTAAATGTGCCTCTGTAGAATTTTCTGTTGAAGGGATACTGCCTCGATCTAAAATAAATATTTAAGGACTAGGGAAGGATAAAGAGAGAAAAGAAAACTGTATTGTTCTTTCCACCCTCCCCAAGTAAATACATGCACCAGTTAATTACAGTTCTTCTCCTTTTCATAACCTTAGTGATGACATTGATACAGGGCTGTGCCATATTTATACCTGTATGTATGCCATAGACGTATATTGGTATTTTATATATGTTTGCATCTCTCTCTCGCTCTTTCTCTTGTGTGTGTGTGTGTGTGTGTGTTGTGTGTGTGTGTGTGTGTGTGTGTGTGTGTGTTGCGAATGTGTTTATGTTTATGTGTAGATAATGAATGTATGTAATAAGTGGATAAGTCATATTGACTTGTTTTTTGTTATCATTTAGTTACTTTCTCTGTTGCAACGGAAATAGTTGTAATCTGTCCTCTGCGCACTGTCCTCTTTTTGCGCGCCTTCAACTCTTGTAATGTTGCATAAAAAAAAAAAAAAAAGAAAAAAAAAAGTGCGTGTGTGTGTGTGTGTGTGTGTGTGTGGTGTGTGTGTGTGTGTGTAAGTCCCTTATTGAATGGGGGCGGGGAGATGGAAGAGAGGCTAATACGAGGTAGCGGGTGAGGGGGGGTGTAAACATGATGAATATGTCACTGAAAAAAAGATATTTCGATAATATTAACATTAAATTAAAGAAATAGCATATTTATCATGAAAACGAACACACGCGCGCATTTTCACACACAACACACACACACACACACACACACACACACACACACACACACGCAGGCACGCAGGCACGCACACACACAACACGCACACCACACACACACACACACACACTCAAACACCAAAACACACGCCGCTTGCACACACATATGTGTTACACACATCCTCCCTAAAAGCCTTCATACGTAACCTAGAAAAAAACAAACAAAACAAAAATGACAGACGACAAAGAAATGAAAAACAAACAAAATGACAAAGAAACGGACGAGTGAGCAGGCAGGTCGAAATTGAAATAATGTGATATATGTATACAGCTCGTACACACATAATTCAGCAATATGTGGGTTAATACAAATCGACGTTGGGGAAACTCTCAATGTACACCGGCTCCACAATACACGGACAAAATACAATTTTGCGAGCCTGTATACTTCTACAATATAGTAACTATAAATAGCCTGTCCCACGAGGGTTCGATACATTGGAGAAGCAGCGCACACGTGTTGCGCTCTTCCAAAAGCAAGGCGATTCGCTGGGCCCAAGCGTTCGGTAGCGAATCTGGGCCCCGCGCAACGCAACGTTTGCTGCGAGCGTTTTAAAACGTTCTGTAGTACCCCGAGGTCGTTTCGCAGAGGGAAGCAACATGGCGGCTGTTATAGTCCCACAGTTAAAAACTGACGGTCTCATTGCTAGTCGTAAATGGCTTTACAAAGTTCAACGACTCATATAGTGGCACGCACGCACGCACGCACACACACACACACACACACACACCACAACACACACAACACACACACACACAACACACACAACACACACACACACACACGCGCGCCCCGCGCGCAGAAAAGGGGGGGGGGAGAAAAACAAGCACGAAGTTAAAAACAAAGTTTTTAATTCGTCTTTTTTCCCCGTTTAAAATCCTTTTCATCTCCGATACAAACATAAATATTCCATTACTGGCTAAAATGCAGAACAAGAAATTTTGTTCAATCAGCCCAAGCCACTATCGTCTACCCTCATCGCCATTCCACCCCCACCCTAAAATCCAACCTCATAAACCACCCCACGTCAATCCGCTCATCTGCACCAAAAATAGTAACGTCTCCTGATTGGTGGAAAGAGTCGTCGGCATTCTTACTCTCAGCAGCCCTCAAAGGACGTTCACTCAGAGGAAACAAAATGATGGGGATGGTAGTCGGGATCCGTTTTTCATCGACGCATGAGAGAAGACAACTTCGATAGGTATTCAGGAGGACTCCTATTCTAGATTGCCTATCTTGACTCTAACCTTAAGTGTTAACCCAACACAAACACAAACCCTATCTGTGTAACCTCTGAAAACCATTACTGAAAAATAACTTACTCTGTGGAGATGGAAACTTTTTTTTCTCCCTCCTTCACAGATTAAAGAGAGAGCATCTGCCTATTTCAATTATTGACGGAGAACAAAAAGAAGTCATTTCCATAGCCCCAAACGGCCCCCCAATTCCAGTGAATGTTTTTATAGGTTTGTAAATTTGAGCAGGTTAGGTTACCTGGGGAAAAAAGTTGAGGTGGAGGTTGGGTTTGATTTGGTATCGTTAAGGGCGGTTTAAAAACCCCCCCCGTCTCACGCTCAGGCTGAGGATTTATTTTATTTGCACCAAAACGGAACCTTTCAATGATTTTTTTAACACCGAAAATTGGTCGTTTCGAAGGGGGGGAAGGGGGGGGGGGTATGACTATTTTGACCGCCGAACGTTTCCCTTTTTGAAACGAAAATGTTTCATTTAAAAAAAAATTTAAAAAAATCCTGGGTTTCCGAATTTAAACCAAAAGAACGTGTGAAAGCTCTTCTTTAAGTGGTAAATAAGTATAAATCTTCACACAACGGGGGAAAAACCCCCCCCAAACCCAACATTCCCCAAAATTAATCGAAAGAAAATACGAAATCTTCCCTTTCCCCTCCCCGACAAATTTATTTTCACAAAAATGAAACCAAACAAAGGGAAACATTGCAAGCAAAAAAACCGACAACCAAACACCGGTGCCACAACAACAAAACAAACCCACACCAACAAAGGTTTTTCAAAACACAAAACACACAGAAAAAGGCATGAATCAGAAAAACCCAAAAAAAAAAAAAAAAATTTTTTTGGGGGGGGGGGGGGGGGGTTCCAAGTCTGATTTCAAAGGGATTGGTTATTTTATTTGTGTCTTTTTCTGTGTTGGTAAGAACTCCCCACAACCCCGCCGGGGCCCCCACCCCCCAAAAAACCAAACCCCCCTTGCGGGTTTGGAGTTTTTTTCTCTTTCTTTTTTGACTTAATTCCCCCCCCCCCCCATCCCTTGCCAAAATAAACCCCGATCTTTTACCCCCCCACCGCCCAAAACGGGGGGGCCCCCCAACCAAAACCCCAAACACCACAAAAAAAGGGAAACCAAAAAAAAGGATGAACCCAGACAAACAAAACAACCAAAAAACCCAAAAATCGCAAAGTCCCAAAAGGCTTGAAAATAAACCTTTTTGTTTAAGGCAGTCCCCGAAGCTGGCCCCAGCTTCCACAAAAAAGAAAAACTTTGTGGGGTGTGTTTTTGGGGTTGGGTGGGTTTTTGGGTGGGGGGAGGGGAAGGGGGTGAGGTGGAGAGAGAGAGGGAATGTGTTTGTGGTGTAATTTGTTTTTTAGGGAAAGTGTAAAGAGAAGGGAAGATTTTTGGTTTTGGTTAAAAAAATGGTTTTTGTTATAAATAGGAGAGGGGGGGAGGGAAGAGAAAAGGTGAAAGAGAAAGGAGAAGGAGGGGGGGGGGGGGGACAAAAAGCGTTTAAGAAGGTCGACCCTAAAGCCTGGTGAAAAAAATTAAAAAGTGGGAAGGGGGGGGGGAAATAAAAAAAACCCGGAGCTTCCCCTGGCCCTCCCCCCTTTTCCCGGTTTTTTGTGTGGTGGTTTGTATGGTTGGGGGTGGGGAGGGGGGGGGGGGGGGGGGGGGGGGGGTTGGGGGTTTGGGATTCAAAGATAGGCCCAGGAGGGGTAAGGGTTGGATGAGGAGGGGGGGATTGGGAGGGTGGGGAAAAAAAAGAGGGGAGGGGTTTTTGCGTTTAAACTGGTTTTTGGTGGGTGTAGTGGTGGGGGGTGTGTGTGTGTGTGTGTGTGTGTGTGGGGGGTGTGTGTGTGGTGTGTGTGTGGGGTTTTGTTTTTAATGGGGGGCGGGGGAAGGGGAGGACAAAACGGGAATTTAGGGGGGTTAAAAAATGATGAATAGTCACTAAAAAAAAAATTTCGATAATATTCTTTCTTTTAAAAAAATGTCATATTTATATGAAACGAACACACGCGGCTGTTCACCACACACACACACACACACCACAAACACGCGGCACGAGCACGCACGCACCCCCAAAACACACACCGCACACGCACACCCCCACCCCCCGCACACAACGCACGCTTGCACCACTATGTGTTACCACATCCCCCCAAAAAGCCTTCATACGAAAACCTAAAAAAAACCAAAACAAAAAAAATGACAGACGGAAAAGAAATGAAAAAAAACAAAATAAAAAGAAAGGGAAACGAGTGAGCGGGGAGGTCAAAATTGAAAATATGTGGTATTGTATACAGCTCGTCACACATAATTCAGCAATTGGGGGTTTAATACAAATCGAGTTGGGGAAAACTCTCAAGTACACGGCTCCACAATACAGGGGGACAAAATAAATTTTGCGAGCTGTATTACGATTCTAAAATATAGTAACTAAAAATACCCTTTTGCCCCACGAGGGTTCGTCATGTGGGGAAGAGCGCACACGTGTGCGCTTTCCAAAGCAAGGTGGTTCGCGGGCCCGAAGCGTTCGGTAGCGAATTGGCGCCTGCGCAACGCAACGTTTGCTGCGAGCGTTTTTAATCGTTTGTAGTACCCCTCAGAGGTCGTTTTCGCAGGGGAAGCAACATGGCGGCTGTTATGCCCCAACATTTAAAAAGGACGGGTTCTTTGCTAGTCGTAAAGGCTTACAAAGTTCAAGATCTTTTGGGGGACGACGCACGCGCGCGGCACGCAGCGCGCGCGCACGCACCCACAAACACCCCAAACACAACACACACACACACCAAAAACACAAAACACACACACCAACACACGCGCGCGCGGGCAGAAAGGGGGGGGGGGGGGGGGAAAAAAAACAAGCAAAAGTTAAAAACAAAGTTTTTAAATTCGTCTTTTTTCCCCTTTTTAAAATCCTTTTCTTTCCCGCTCAAACAAAAATATTCCTTTATGGCTAGATCCCGAAAAAGAAAATTTGTTCAATCATGCAAAGCCACTATCTTTTCCCCCTATCCCCATTCCACCCCACCCTAACATCAACCTCTACCCCCCCCGCAATCCGCTCACTGCCCCCAAAAATGTAATTTCCCCTTTTGGGTAAAAAGAGTCGTCGGCATTCTTACTCTCAGCGCCCTAAAAGGCGTTCACCAGGGAAACAAAATGATGGGATGGAAAGTCGGGTTCCTTTTTTTATCGACGCTGAGAAAAGAACTTCGAAAATATACGGGAGGACCCTATTCTAGATTGCCTATCTTGACTCTAACCTTAAGGGGTTAACCCAACACAAACCCTATCTGTGTAACCTCTGAAAACCATTACTGAAAATAATTACTCTGTGGAGACGGAAACTTTTTTTTCTCCCTCCTTCACAGATTAAAGAGAGAGATCTGCCTATTTCAATTATTGCGGAAAAACAAAAAGAAGTCTTTTCCCATACCCCCCCATACTGCCCACAATTCATCAGTGAATGTTTTTATCAGGTTTGATAAAGTTTGAGTCAGGTTAGCGTTGGGCCCTGCGGTTAGAAAGTTTCGAGGTCCAGGTTAGGGTTGGTGTCTGCACTCTGGTATCTTTAAAGTCTCCCCGTTTTCGTGTCTAAGAACCCCGCGCCGTCTCTACTGCATACATGTCTGCGAGTGTATTTTGGATTTTATTTGTTCACCTATCGTGCATCACTTTCTAACTGATTTCCGTCAATGGTCGTTCGATAGGGGGGGAGGGGGGGAGATGATGCTACTTATCGACAGCACGCACGTTGTCGACTCTTTTGACAACGTTAAACGTTTCAGTTAGAAAATAAAAAAATTATAAAAACATCACTGAGAGTGAAAACCGAAAGTCGAACCACATCAGACACGTGTCGCAAGCTCGTTCCTGATTAAGTGAGTCGATAACAGTCACTAAATCTATCGACAGCATGATCGTTGTAGAGTGAAAATCGATGGCCGAACCAACACGAGACATGTGACGAGGTTCGTTCCTGACTGGGTAAGTCGATAAAGAAAATGACTGAAATCTATCGACAGCGTGATCACAAGCCTCACAGAACTGCACGAAGATGGTTATTGTCTGCCACAAAATGAAGACAAAACAAACAAACGAGAACGAGTTGCAAGTCAAGAAAGGTAAGACCAGACAGAACGCAAACTACTCCGTGTCGTCTGCTACAGACAGACGCAAGACAGTGGTAGGGCGTCTACTTACTGCATTAGCAATGGAATTTTGGCCAAACACAGCAAACTGACTACAGATTTCAAAAGTTTGACATGATATACAGTATATGGATTCAGACAATCTTTAATTTTTTTTTAGGGGGGGGGGGGTGTTTCATTCCGTAGAGTCTGATTTCATCATTCGTATGTCACGCAATATAAATCTTCCTCCATGCCGTCAAGGGCTGGAACGCTTAAAAACCTCTGGCAGCGGGACAGATAAAGGATTCATTTGTAGTCAGTATCAATGCCTTCCACGTGAAGGTGAGACATGATAATTAAAACATGAGGAGAGAAAAAAAAAACGATACGATTCAGATGTCACAAATATTTCCATGAATGCCTGCTGCGAGATGAAATTATCTTCGGGAAGGGTGGCGCCCCGCACTGTCCCACTGCATGTTGGTATTTCGCAAGTGTGTTCGCGCGGCGTGTGTGTGTGTGTTGTGTGTGTGTGTGTTTGCTTGTGTGTGTGTGGTGTGTGTGTGTGTTGAGATGAGAGAGTGTGTGTGTGTGTGTGTGTGTGTGTGTGTGTGTGTGTGTGTGTGTGTGTGTGTGTGTGGTGTGTGTGTGTTGCGTACGTGCGTGTGTGTAAGGTCAAGGGTGTGTCATAGCTACATTCGCGCGTGCGCGCACACACACATAGACATAGAGGGACAGAACAGACAGAGATGTGGAGAAAAAATAGGAAGAGAGACGTACAGGCAGGGAGAGATGCATACACAGACAGGCAGAGGCACACACAAAGAGACAAGGGGATTGACACATAATTATGCAAACAGACTGGGACAGACAGACAGTCAGTGACGGGCCAAAGGCAGAGAAAGTGAGACCGGCGGTAAGGGAAAGAGAGAGAGAGAGAGGAGAGAGAGAGAGGAGAGGAGAGAGAGAGAGAGAGGAGAGAGAGAGAAGGTAGGGGGTGTTATAAATGAGACAGAGCAAAGGAGCGAACAGGATGACAGATAGGCAGAGGTAGGCACAGAGAGAGAGAGAGGGGGGGGGGGAGAGAAGAGAAATGAGCACTATGGGCATAGAGAAAGAGGGAGGGGGCAGAGAGACAGGTGGGCAGACAGACAACAGAGGGACTCAAGACTCAAGATAATATATTCACGTTTTAGACCACAGCCCCTCGTGAAGGGGGTTGCGAGTTAACTACAGTCATCTTAGCACCTGAGCAACTGCACGCAAACATAACTTATACTTATTCGGATTACCACTTTATGACAGAATAAATGATCGCAACTTGAATGCTTTGAATAAATAAATTGACAAATATTTAACACTTTGTTCATGAGTACATGCCAAAAGAAGTGCCAGTCTAAACTGACTTGGGAAATTTATCAAACTTGATCGGTATATACTGAGTTCTTAGTTTGTGCAAGACAGGGCAACACAATACAAAATGCACTTCATTTTCTGTATCCTTTCTGCAAAGTGGACATATTAAATCTGCTTCACTAATAATGCTCGGAAATTTAAGAAATACCAAGCCTGAATCTAGTCGTTATATACTTTAAGTGCCTATCCAGATTTAGCTGTAGATAGGTTTCAACATTAGGTACGGTGCAAAAGGACATGTAAAAGATAAATATTTCAATGTTATCCATATGAAAATTCCATTCCTGCCACCTGCATAAAATCAGTCTATCTCTGAAGACTGAGATAATCGCCGATCGCATTAACGCCCTGATTCAACCAAACATAACCAAATCCAAACAGATACAGTTTAAACGAACATTTGAGACCCAGTTTCTTTTGTCACGTTCATCTAAATCAAACAAACGACAGGCCTTATATGGTAATCTGCTTTAATGCATTCTCGTTAATTGTAACCAAAACTTAACTCATTTTATGGCCGAGTTTATTGAAATAGAGTACTGTTCGTTTCACCATTGCACAAGGTCACTGACTGTTCGCAATTCAACTCCTAAAAATCTTTTGAGCCCGAATAAGTGGACCTTCTCGCATTGTACAGCGCTTTTTCTAACCCCCATAACTCAGCACCATACTGTACAATTGGCTGAATCTGTGCGTCAAACAGTTTCAGAAAAGGATGCAGAGAGAGGCATTAATTAGTTGTGGCATAAACTCACGCACAAACACTACCGTTTGGACCATTAAAGCTATTCTGCCCCCTCCTCCACCCTCCTCATTCCACTCCCACCCGCTCTACCCCCTCCTCCTCCCACCTCCTACACCCCAACCCATTCCTACCTCTCCCCCACCCCAGTCCTGCCACGGGTGGGGGGCTTACTACGGTTGCAACGGCGCCGACCCGGCAGCAAGGTGGTAAGGGCTGTGGGTGTGTGATTAAGTCACTCCCCAGTGCCAACAAGGGATCAAGTCCAAGCACTGAGAGGTTAATCAGACCAGACGGCTACCCCCGGCCACTGGTGTAGGCCTTACACAACCCCTCCTCTCCCCCCTCGCCAACACCAAGGACTGTGGACGAAGTACTCCTCCACAGTTCTTGGACACACTTTGGGAGCAAATGGAAACCTGAAGAAGAGATTCAGTTTGCAAAGTTAAGTGACTGCAGGCGTTAACTGAAGCAAATTTTAAAAGGTATTGAAATGATTGCGCCAGTGATTTGGACAAGCGAGTTACAAGACAAAATACGACGCGTTTCGACCTTTTAGGTCTTCTGCTTCGTCTTCTTCTTCATCTTCCTTCCTTCTGCTGCTGCTCCTCCTCCTCCTCCTCCTCTCTTTCTCCTTCTTCTGGTACACAGGCAGCAAACAAACGCACTGATGATGACTCTGCTGAGTCGACTCAAAGATAGCGGTGCGCGGTATTATAAAGGAACGATCCTCCCTCTCTCTCTCTCTCTCTCTCCCCTAGGTGTATCATTCTCTCTCTTCTCTCTCTCTCTCTCTCTCTCTCTCTCTGTCTCTCTCTCTGTCTCTCTCTCATAATTACACACACACACACAAACACACACATACATGTAGGGAGCGGGGGGGGGGGGGGGGGGGGGGAAACAATTTAGCAGTAGAGGGAAACACGTGCAGGCTAACAATTCCCCCGTCATTACTTCCATGACTTGGAACGAAACGCAACGCACACGCACCAACGCAACCACGCAACGCAACGCAACGCAAGCAACGCAACGCAACCACGCAACGCAACGCAACGCAACGCAACGCACACGCAACGCAAGCAAGCACGCAACGCAACGCAACACGCAACGAACGCAAGCAACGCAACGCAACGCAAGCAACGCAACGCAACGCAGCAAGCACGCAACGCACGCAACGCAACGAACGGACGGACGGACGGAACGGAACGGACAGGAACGGAAGACGGAACGGAAACGGAACGGAACGGAACGGAACCGGACGGAACGGAACGGAACGGAACGAAACGAAACGAAACGAAACGAAACGAAACGAACGAGGTAAGGTAAGGCAAGGCAAGGCAAGGCAAGGCAAGGCAAGGCAAAGCAAGGCAAGGTTGCTTAAAGCCCAGCCGGCCGCAAAGGGCCATATCAGGGCTAACACCGCGTGTAAGTCAACTCACAAATCATGAGAGAAAAAAACAAGAGAGAAAAGAACTCTCATTCACACAATCCTTTAAAACACACCGTCTAAAAACACACCGTAAAAAAATAAACGTCAGAACATGAGAGAGAGAGAGAGAGAGAGAGAGAGAGAGAGAGAGAGACAGACAGACAGACAGACAGTCTTCACTAGAAAGGAAAGTTTTACCCTACCTCCATGCGTACCTCTGGCTGACACATTCACACAGTATCAGCAAACAGAAGATCATGTACACACAGATATAAACTTTACCCCCGTTTGTTGATGAACTCCACTGGCTCCCTGTACCGCGAGAATCAACCCTAAAGACAGCCTGCGTCTGTAACAATATTTTTGCCTGTACTGTCTGTCTCATCTCTCGTCAGTCATCTGATCTGTGCACATCTCTCGCTCTCTCCGTTACGGCGACTCACGACTTTTTCGACAAAACCGCTTCACACGTGAACTCGTGGCTTCGTTCCTTTTCCGTCAATGGTCCTCAGCTCTGGGAATCCCTTCTATTCGGTGTCAGACATTCCACTTCAAGCTGATTTTCAGTGTGGCGACTGCTGGCGGAAATTGAAACAACTTGTAAAAAAAAAGAATTGCCAGTGAGTCCCTGAACAACAGGGACAAATTACAAGGTTAAACACACCCGTGTTGTGTCTTGTAGCTTGTTTGTCCCTGTTGTTTGGCGGACACACTAACCGTTCTTTTTGTTACTCCCAGTTCTTATGGAACAGGAGGAACTTTACAATGGGAGCAAAGAAATGCTGTCTGTGTGTCTGTCCGTGGTCAAAATGTGTTCCACTCGCTCCAGACAAAATTTCTGGGCCGATCTTTCTGAAAATTTGTAGGCAGTTCATTATGGGTCACGAATGATGCCCGATGTTTTATTTTACCACAATAGCCGTTACTTACAGCTATAAATGATAATTTTTTTTAAAAGTCTGATAAGGGAAATAACCACCGCACTGTCGAGTTTCTTCTCTCCTAACTGGAAATTGTCTCCCTTGTTTGTCACTGTTCTGGGAGTACGTTTATTTGCTTTGCATCTTGTTAAAATTTACTTAAAACGTATGTTTTTGAAAGGCACTTCCAAAAAGTCCAAAATCTTCTGGGCGGTTTTATAGTTTGTTCTTGTGTCCATTTGTAGGATTATGGGTCGGGACTGCGAGTGTGTAATGCGTGTGAGAATGCGTCTTTAGTAAGCTCTAAGGTCCATAGGTACGGCCCTATGTAACTACAAGTCATCATCAATATTAGTATTATGCAACAACAACAAAAAATTGTTTCAGCCTTTTGCTCTTGAATATAGTAACATGGGACACACTGTCGACCTCGGTGTAACCGTTTTGAGTTCAAATCTTGAGCCGATGAAGCTTACACACACACTCACACACACACACACACACACACACACACACACACACACACAAAAGGCAGCATGCACAAAATGATAATAATAATGAATACTTATATAGCGCCTATTCTCGGCCAGAGACCAAGCTCTAAGCGCTTTACAATCAACACTCGTTTACACAACGGGCTGCCTACCAGGGTAGTGCCGACTGAAGAGCTGCCAGCCGGCGCTTCATTCAGTCGTTTCCCGTGTCATCCAGTCAGTATCGTTCAATATTGATCACTCATTTTCCTTACTTCCTTCATTCTTTCCATTTCTCACGCAGGGTGCATGCTATGTGTACGGTCATCCATACCAACGGCCAAACTGGCCTACTCTTCCGAAAGTTGGTGATGGGATTTTACGTGTGTGCAAGATGCTATGCGTGCGTTCACACACGGAACCTCGGTTTATTGTCTCATTCGAAGGACTGTATGGGAAATGGAGTCAGAACCAATGTTAACTCCGAGGGAAAAATCCCCCTGTACCGAAACGCCCCGGCGGAGGTTCGAACCCGCAACCCCAGGATCACCAAGATTACGAGTCCGGCGCTCTACCAACTGAGCTATTCCGGCACAGACAGTCCCAATCTATCTATCCATCCATCTATCTATCTATCTATCTACCTGTATCCATGTATGCATTTATCAATCTGTTGATCTATTTATCTCAAATAAACGTAACAAACCATTCTGGTCAGTAGACAGAATTCGATTGACCGCATAATACGCTCCCCGTGAAAGGTTTGTCGTTGATATGGAAACACTCTCGATTGACCGCATAAAGGTTTGTCGTTGATAGGAAACACTCTCGATTGACCGCATAGTACGACTCCTGAAAGGTTGTCGTTGATATGGAAACACTCTCGATTGACCGCATAAGGTTTGTCGTTGATATGGAAAACACTCTCGATTGACCGCATAGTACGCTCCCCGTGAAAGGTTTGTCGTTGATATGGAAACACTCTCGATTGACCGCATAATACGCTCCCCGTGAAAGGTTTGTCGTTTTTTTTGAACACCCTCTTCTTCCTCTCGTTCATTCCCCATCCTTCTCCTTTTTTTTCTTTTCTTTTTTTTAAATAAATCATCGCTCAGCCATGTTCAGAACGACGAAGGAAAGACAATGCTCGGAAATACTCGTGACAGAGGGAAATGGGCAAGGGGGGGGGGGGGGGGGGGGGGGGGAAGGCGGACACAGAAACAATGCTTTTAAGCACTGTACCAACAATCCGAGTGAGAACTAATCACGTTGATAGGATGTCTGTCACAGTTTTTTCAGGGTTTTCCAAACATTGTCAGCTTTGGTTCAAGACATCATTTCACTCTGTCGTTTCGTGTTCAAAGCGCCGTTCGCTCCGTCAAAGGCAGTGGAGCTGATAAGGCCGTTCACACCCAGCTTTGTGGGTTGACACAGCAAGGGTAAAAAAAAAATAATAAATAATGTATTGCGCACGTGCTCGAGTCACGCTCTCTTGCATTAAAGATCAGACAGAGCACTTTGTTCGTTACCCCCCCCCCCTCCCGACGTTTTCCGCAGCAGGTTATTGTGTTTCCTGCACTTGTTTCCTTCCCCCCCTCTTCCTGCCTCTCCTCCCGCCCCCCCCCCCCCCCTCCATCCCCCAGGGGGAGGGGGGGTGAAGGGAGGAGGAAAAGGTGGGGTTGCTTGTTTTTTTGTTTTTTTTTTTTTTTTTTTTTTTGTTCAGCTTCCGTTGTTTTAAATCCAATTCACTCTCTACACAACGAAGGTACATGTTGTTGCGAAGGTTAGAGACGTGAAAGGAAATCCTTTATATATATATATATATATATATATATATATATATATATATAATATAATATGTGTGTGTGTGTGTGTGTGTGTGTGTGTGTCGTTTTTATTCTTTTCCTTTTCTTTTTCCCTCTACGTACCATAAATAGTAACGGCCTCTGATTGGTTCATCATGCTGTGCAGGAAACGTACACCATAACCCGATACCTTAACGTTGTGTAAGACCAGAGACGTGAAAGAAAGACCTAGCATCCGAAACGTGAGAAGGAAGACGGAGCTACGTGACATCGCGAGGACTTCATGGCGTCTTGCTCAAAAACAAAAAAACAAATGCTGACATCGATTATCTTCTCTCCATCTCGCTATGGTTTTCTTTCTCTTTTTCCCCCTTCGTTCAGTCTTCACTATATATATATATCGGTAATTGTCGTTCATGCAAAATCCCTTCGAAGGGTTATCGAGGCAAGTGTTTCGACCGGGTTTATTTATAGAACAGGCTGGTGGAGGGAGGAAAGAGTTCGGCCTTTCTACTTTTCATCTTTCCGTTGGCCAAAGGACAGAAGAATGAAGGGAATGAGGGGAGGTGAGGGGAGGGGAGGGGTGGAGGAAGGAGGAGGGGGGGGGGTCCCAAGATGGGATCAGACAGACTTTGCAAGTCATGTTCCTAGATTGCTCGCCAACTCCCGTCCGCTTTTTTTTTTCTTCTTTTTTAAACATGCAACTTAATAAGCATGTATTTTATCATCATCGTTATCATCTGGGGAACCTATTCGGCTACTATCCTCGGTAAGAGACTATAAAACCTCTCAGCAGGGCTTTACAATCCACGCTCCCGTTATTGGCCTACTGCGCAGCCAACTGTGGAGCTCGCCTTAGCTCTATCAGTTAGGTTTTCCGTTCAGTCGTTTCCCGTGTCATTCCATCGACACTTTGGTCTTGTAGCCGGGAAGCGTCATTCAATCGAACACAGGTCACTCTCGTGTTTCATCATGCTTTCGTTGTTGCGGGTTTGGGTTTTTTGTGTGTTTGTTCGTTTCCTTATATTTCTTTTCTTTTTTTGTGGTTGTTTTGGGGTTGTTGTTTTTGTTTTTTGCTTTCTTCTTTGGGGCGAATCTGTGTTTGCCTGTTTGTTTGGGGGGGGGGGGGGGGGGGGTATGTATGTGTAAAATATTTTGCAGTAGTTGTTTTGAAAAAAAAATTGTTCGTCACCAGGGCATCCTTACAGCGCTATGAGAAGTAGTCTCCCTTGAAGACATGCCCGGCCGACGGACCACACAGACTATATTGCGGCTTAAGCACGTAGGAGTGGAGGGGTATAAGTGGGGCGAAAACAGGGGGGGGGGGGGGGATGCAACAAAGGTCACACACACACACACACACACTGAAATACATCCATGTTTTCAAACCCACCATCCCCTCCAAACCAAAATCATACTGCACACACGCTTTTTCCCGTGCTGTGTCCCACAACTCGATTTCAACCCTCCTGCCCTCCCCCTTCCCGCTCCTCTCCCGCCCCCTCCTTTCTTTCTTTCTCTCCCATCGTCCCCTCTCTTGGGCGAATTCCTCTCTACCCGTACTTCCGCCCTCCTTTCCAAAGACAAACTTTACAATTTGAAGATTGAAAAGATTGAAGAGCTTATACATTATCGTTACCTGGAAACGGAGGAGGAGGAACAATTCGACCTGATTAGAAACAGTCCTTCACGAAAACTTCAGTCCAGCCAGCCGACTTGGAAGTTGTTGTTGGTGACACGCCCATTATCCGTAGAACAAAACCGCGTCGTTGAGAGACCAGCTACTGATCACACGCACATACAATTCTGTCAACCTGTGTGACACGTTGCACGCGGAAAACCTCGGAGGGCCATTTAAGCCTAGTCCTCGGTTTCACATTATGGCTCGAAGGTCGTGTTATCTGTCGATTCCGCAGAGTGGAGAGTTAGTATGGGAGAATTGTTGTTTCGAAAGCTCAAATTATGGTTTTACTTTGTGGCGCGGGGAAAAAAACGTGTAAGATGTCCCCCCCCCCCACGAAAGCGGAAATAACTGCTATTTTTACTACTGAGAAATTAATTTGGTTGAGTTTATTTTTCTATCATTCTATTCTGTATTAAAGAAAAGGAAACACATGAACACTAAAAATACATAAATAACAGGCGGTGATTTACTTCATTGTCATGGTTTGCTCTGTTTGTTTTTCTTTACCTGATGCATAACCATAGAACACTAATTATGATTCAGGACAACAGTAATTACGTGTATGCACACAGGAAATGTCAGACTGTATCAAAGATGACGTCCAGATAACTGTGGGAAATAACTGCCATGGTTACTAATTTTCATTGCACATAGTTTACTAGAGTCAAAAGGTTAATATAAATGGATTTCCTTCTTTGGATTCAATATACGATGCATTCATGAACGAGTGTTAAGTCGTGAACATTTTTGTTTGACGTTATAATTGTGTCCTTTCTTCACAAAAATTGATATTTCACCCGACAGCAGAAATTAGAACTGTTTTCATAGAGAAAATGGGTCGATTTCATGAAAAGTCATTATATGACCTTTTGAGGCGAGCAGCTTTCTATACATTGTCGCACTCAGCTCAAGCTGACAATAGTGCAACATGATGTCTTAAACGTGTTCAGTCACGATTACTTTTCCCTACCTTTTCCTTCTCCTTCCAACTTTTTAAAAAATTCCTCATTCCTATTTTCCTTACTTCTTCCGAGCTTTCTAAATCCTGTTTCCCTCCCATCTCCTGACTCTTTACAAATTTTCCCCTTCGTTTTCCTGTCTTTCTCTGTTTTTTTTCCTGTCTTTCTCTACCTCCCCCCCCTTCCTCTCTCTCTCTCTCTCTCTCTCTCTCTCTCTCTTTTTCCCCGTCTTTTCCTATCGTCTCCTATCTTTTCACTACCTCTCCTGATTTCCACCCTCTTTCCCTTCTTTTTTCCTTACCTTTCCCTATTTTTTTCCCCTTTTTTTTACCAAACTATTTCCCATCTTTCGGTGTTATATTTCCCTCCCTCAGTAGTCACCGCCAAGCTTGGCTGTTGGGACGGGGAAGACAGAAATTAAGATGATGCATGCGTGGCATACAAGTTGTCAGATTTGACAGATTTGAACAGACGCGTTGATCGTGACCCTCAGTAATACGTGACCCCCAGCTAGTGATTACATGCACGTGCTAGCACATTTCAAAACACCAATCAGAGTTGCTCAAGATCAATGTCTAAGACTCGCTTCCCACCTTGTTATGTCCTGACTGAAAGAGTGAATGGATGAAACAGAGAATAAGAAGTAGCAAACTGACTGTCATCCATCAAAAAAAGAATTAACTGCACACAAAAGGACTACCAACAGAAGGACGGGGGCACAACTTATGATGCAGAGAGAGAGAGAGAGAGAGAGAGAGAGACGGATACGGTTAATTTATTCACAAATAGGCCATTACCCCTCGTGAAGGGGTGCATCTGGAAATCATTCAAAATATATTCAATAAAAGAGAGAGAGGAGAGAGAGAGAGAGAGAGATATAGAGAGAGTTATCGCGGTACTCTAGCTGAAAACAAATTTATGTAACCTATAACCCTTAGAGAAATCATTTCTCTTGTTTGTCTGGAAGCCCAAAAACGGATTTTAAAAACGTGTATAAGAGACAAGGTGTGTTTCAAACCTTCTTTTTTGTTGTGTTTCACCCCTTTTTCTGTATGAATCAATGACTCAGACTAAGCCGCTCGCCAAAGTCTGTAAACCTCCTCGCGGTTATTATTGACCCTTTGGAGTGTTTTGGAGTGGTCATCAGACATGTAGCGAGATAAACCTCAGCCTGAACGAATCAGAAGTGAGTGGTAACTATAGGCTGCCTATAGGGCCTACTCTCCCGTTTGACGGTTGGCTTCTTGTCTTCTTTGGCTTCCAACAGTTCAACTGACTTAGCGGGGCGGGGACGTGAAGACTGAGTGGGGAGGAAGGGAGGGGAGGGGAGGAAGAGTTGTGGTTGGTGTATTCGGTTATTTTTCCACATTACAAAATCTTTGTGTACTATAATCACATTATATTGCAAAGTAAGATGTAAAGAGTTTTAGGGTAATGTTGTTGTTCTTATGGTTGATGTTGTTGTTCTTATGGTTGATGTTGTTGTTCTTATGGTTGATGTTGTTGTTCTTATGGTTGATGTTGTTGTTCTTATGGTTGATGTTGTTCTTATGGTTGATGTTGTTCTTATGGTTGATGTTGTTGTTCTTATGGTTGATGTTGTTCTTATGGTTGATGTTGTTGTTCTTATGGTTGATGTTGTTCTTATGGTTGATGTTGTTGTTCTTATGGTTGATGTTGTTCTTATGGTTGATGCTGTTGTTCTTATGGTTGATGTTGTTCTTATGGTTGATGTTGTTCTTATGGTTGATGTTGTTGTTCTTATGGTTGATGTTGTTGTTCTTATGGTTGATGTTGTTGTTCTTATGGTTAATGCTGTTGTTCTTATGGTTAATGCTGTTGTTCTTATGGTTAATACTGTTGTTCTTATGGTTAATGTTGTCGTTCTTATGGTTAATGCTGTTGTTCTTATGGTTAATACTGTTGTTCTTATGGTTAATACTGTTGTTCTTATGGTTAATGTTGTCGTTCTTATGGTTAATGTTGTTGTTCTTATGGTTAATGCTGTTGTTCTTATGGTTAATGCTGTTGTTCTTATGGTTAATACTGTTGTTCTTATGGTTAATGCTGTTGTTCTTATGGTTAATGTTGTCGTTCTTATGGTTAATTTTGTCGTTCTTATGGTTAATGTTGTTGTTCTTATGGTTAATGTTGTCGTTCTTGTGGTTAATGTTGTTGTTCTTATGGTTAATGCTGTTGTTCTTATGGTTAATACTGTTGTTCTTATGGTTAATGTTGTCGTTCTTATGGTTAATGTTGTTGTTCTTATGGTTAATACTGTTGTTCTTATGGTTAATGTTGTCGTTCTTATGGTTAATGTTGTTGTCTTTATGGTTAATGCTGTTGTTCTTATGGTTAATACTGTTGTTCTTATGGTTAATGTTGTCGTTCTTATGGTTAATGTTGTTGTTCTTATGGTTAATACTGTTGTTCTTATGGTTAATGTTGTCGATTCTTATGGTTGTTTGGCAGTTTAAAGTCGCGCAGGCTTATTCAAGAACTTTCGCCTCAAAACTAAAAGATTTGGGGTGCTGGTGAGATCCATGGTATATTTGTTCATCTCCGGGGTAATATTCTAATGAATCATCCGCATCTACTTCAAGAAACTTCCCCCATGGACGTAACTATCACAAGAGAAGTGGGGAATGGGACTTACATAAAGCACTAAGCTCTGATCACCAGAACGACATCTGTACGGATGGGCCAGTGAAAATGTCAAATTGGATATTGGCCAACCGTGGGAGTCGGAATTTGCTGCGTCTTACCCTACAAGTTAGCAGGGTGAATTTCGTCACTTTACTACGGTATACAGATCGACATGTGGCATATCTGTCACTTAACGAGACTTAATGGATTAGCGAGAGAAAGGGGGGGGGGGAGGGGCTTGCGCGCCACAACACACACACACAACACACACATGAGTACACACGCGCGCGCGCTCGCACACAACACACAACACACACACACACACGCAAGCAAGCGCGCACACACAGACACACGCACACACACACACACCCCACACACATGCGCGCGCGCGTGCTTGCGCGCATCACTCTCTCCCCTCTCTTACATACACGCTCGCTCGCACGCCCCACACACACACACACACACACACACACACACACACACACACACACACACACACCATGCAAACATTCGACCAGATGAAACTGATCCATGATTTCATGCCGCTGTCGTCATCACAGCGACAGGTTGAGGTCGATTCATTATCATTCCCATATCGCAGCCAGTCAGCGGCGGCCACGGGGCCACGAACGCTTCCATGTCTCAACAGCAACCTCCCTGGCTGCGTCTCTAGGTCGTTCGGCCGGCAGTTGTGTGCGTGGGGTGTGTGCGTGCGTGCGTGCGTGCGTGAGTGAGTGCGTGCGTGAGTGAGTGAGTGAGTGTGTGTGTGTGTGTGTGTTTGTGAGGTGAGTGTGAGTGTGTGTGTGTGTAGTGTGTGTGTGTGTGTTGTGTGTGCGTGCGTGCGTGCGTGCGTGCGTGGTGCGTGCCGCGCGCGCGCGCGCGCGCGTGTGAGTGAGTGTGTGGTATGTGTGTGTGTGCGTATGTGTGTGTGCGTGCGTGTGTGTGTGTGTGTGTGTGTGTGGTGTGTGTGTGTGTTTGTGTGCCTGTGTGAGTGTGTGAGTGTGTGGTGTGTGTGTGTGTTTGTGTGCCTGTGTGAGTGTGTGAGTGTGTGGTGGTGTTGTGTGTGTGTGTGTGTGTGTGTCGTGTGTGTGTGTGTGGTTCGTGTGTGTGTGCGTGTGTGAGTGAGTGTGTGTGTGTGTGTGTGAGTGTTGTGTGCGTGTGTGAGTTGTGTGTGTGTGTGCGTGTGAGTGGTGTGTGTGTGTGTGTGTGTGTGTGTGTGTGTGTGTGTGTTTGTTGTGTGTGTGTGTGTGTGTGAGAGAGTGTTTGTGTGCGTGTGTGAGTGAGTGAGTGAGTGAGTGAGTGAGTGAGTGAGTGAGTGTGTGTGTGTGTGTGTGTGTGTGTGTGTGTGTGTGTGTGTGTGTGTGTGTGTGACTTTTTCCTTCTGTTTCTACTTCACCTATCCACTCTCTCTCCTCTCTCTCTCTCTCTCTTCTCTCTCTCTCTCTCTCTCTCTCTCTCCTTTTTTCTTGCTTTTTTCTTTTCGTTTTGCGTACTCCACCTTGTTCTTTTCAAAATTTTTGCTGTATTTTCCTACGTTGCCCCGATCTTTTGCAACCTTTCTCTGAATTTTCCTGCTTAGTTTTATCTTTTAAAAAAAATAGTCTCTCTTGAAAACATTAACTTTTATGGAAAAAGACTCAACAAATACCTCGAAAAAAAGGCCATTTGCTCAAAAATAATAGTTGTTAAAATGATAAGAAGTAGTGACAATAATTAACGACAGTAAAATGTAGTAATAGTACGTAAAAGTAGTCAAACGTAGTAATAATAGTTAAAAGCAGCCAAGGTAACGATAGTGGTGAAAAAGAGCGACTAATTAAAGCAGCGATAGAAGTTTAAAAAAAAAAAAGAAGTTATGGTCGTAGTAGAAGTAACAGGGGTCAAAAGTGGTCAACGTTCAGTGGCAATAGTTAAAGAAGCAAAGCAGATGTAAACGGCCATAGCAGGTAAAATTAAGTCAAAATTGTACCTGTACTTTGACTTAGTATTAGCAGTCAAAGGTTGCCGAAGGAATAACAATAGTGGTTAAAAGTAGTCGTAAGCAGTGATTGAAGTTAAATGTACCACTGATAGCCAAAAGTAGTAAGAGCGGTTGTGAAATACACAGACAGTGCACGGCGTGTGAGTGTCGAAAATGTATTTGGTTTTGAAAAATAGCGTGACTCTGCGCGGCGCGCGCGCGCATGCACACACACACACACACACACACAGAGCAGTCGCAGAGGTTCGGGTGAGGGGAAGAGAGGGGAAGAGACGCGTGCGTGTATTGCAACATTCAATTATGAATGAAAGGGTCAGTGCTTTGTCTCAAAGTTAGAA
>CM031605.1:54789242-54946742 GCA_018398815.1 Conus ventricosus
TTAGTTACCGCCAAGGACACAGACAAACGTACAGGACTAGACACAATCCCATTTCGACATCTTGGGTCTTCTACAGGCGAAAACACACAATATTTAGGACAGTGACAAGAAGAACATGTAGCCACTTAGCTGCGCTTCTCCTGTTTGTCTCCAAATTGAAATGGCCCATCAAGTCAAGTGTGACGTACCCATCGACTTCTAAACGTGTGTATGTCTGTGGTGTTATCCCCAGTCCCTTCGCCCGGCGCACTGAAGCCGATGTCCTACTCACTTCAACGCATACACCGACGCCCATCGTCGGTCGACCAACACCCAAATTGAACCAACGTTCAAGAGGAACAAGAGCTGGGAGAGACAGAGACAACGACGACCCCAGATGAAACTCACCCACCACTGCCGACGACAGCAGTTCCCTCTAATGATGCAGACCTACGTCTGTCGTATTCTTGTCCTTGAGGCGTCAGCCGACAGAACGTAAAACTCACCCTCAACGTCAACGTCACTTCAACGACACACCCGGGACACCCAACAGTCCACAGCTTTAGCATCTTGAACAGGCGTTCAGCTGACCTCTCTCTTCAGCTGACTTGCCCTTTTTGTCCTTGCTCTTTTTTCTTTTTCTTTTTTTTTTTCTAGCTGATTCCTCTTTTTTTTTTCCCACTGATATTCTCTTCCTTTCCTTTCCAGCTGATTTCTTCTGATTTCTTGTCTTTTCTAGCCGATTTCTTTTTTTTTCAGCTGTGTTTTTTTTTCCTCTTTCCTTTTCAGCCGATTTCTTCTTTTGTTCAGTGTCTTTATAATATGAAATACAAAAAAAAACCTTGTACAAAGGTATTTTGGAGCAGCAAGTCCTTTGTGAGGTGAAACGGATGCACCTGAGCACTGGTTTGTTTTTTCCCCTACCTTCTTCTCTGTTCCTGTTATTTCACTAATGATGTCGGTACTTCCTTCTTGATGGTGGTTATTATTGTTTGTTTGGTTGGTTTGATGTGGTTCGTTTGTATAATCATGTGTTGATGCCACACGTTGTATTATTTAAAGGCACGTATGAAAAAGCCACCTAGGCCAACATTCTTACCATTATGAATTAAGAATCCTTGTCGTGTCATTTTCATTGTCCACTCCTCTCCAATAAATTCATAAATTCCGCCCCCCCCCCCCCCCTTTTTTTTTTTTTTAATTCTCACGAATTGACATGCCTGCTTAAAGTAGTATATTATTTTTGATGGGGACGATTTTTTTCCCTCATCCCCCCCCCCCCCCCCCCCCCCCCCCAAAAAAAATTAACTCGCAATTCCTTGGTTCTACATTTTAAAAATTCACACCATTTTATCTTTCTCTCTCTGTCACACTCAAAACCGTATCCCTACCACCCCCCCCCCCACCCCACTCCCCTCTCCTTCACTTCTAAGTCCCCACTCAGTCCCCCCCCCCCCACCCCCGCCTCTCTCTCTCCTCTCCTTCTCCTCTCTCTCTCCTCTCTCTCACCTCTCCCTCTCTCTTTTCTCCCCCTCTCTCTCTCTCTCTCCCGGGGAATTGACGGATAGACGAAAAATTCTAAAGCTCTCCGCCGCGTTATCGCAGAAACGTTAATTTACATTTACAACCTCTGATAGTAAACAATGCTTTCCAAACCTTAAAAAAGGGAAAAAATCCCCAAATATACAAATTAGGAAACCACGACCATCAAATTTATAGACCTTTTTCGATTTATCAGTTTTTTTTTAAACCATTAGAACTCCACACAATAAGTGTCTCCACCCCCATGCGAAAAAAACGAAAAAATCCACCCAAATCAATCGGGGTTCAGAAAAAAACCATTCACCACACAGTGCAACTAGACTAATAGATAGGGGGCATTAAACAGAACAAAATTTTTCAGAATTTCCCCTTCGAATTTCGCAAAAGCCTTCGACTTTATAAACATAAATTTTTTATAAAAAACAAATTTTGTATAACTATCATACAAAACCGAAACTGATTTCACCCTTTTTCTGCCCAAACCCGACAACAAATTGTGTCCGTAAATACATACAAATCAAATTTTCTTCCCCAACAAATTTGGAGCCCCACAAGGGTCAGTATTAGGTCCTCTGTTTTTTTTCCATTTTAATAAAAGATCTCCCATTGAACTGAAAATAAACTGCAAATTTTCGCTGATGATACAACTTTAGACACAAAAATTTTCTGATCCCAACGGGGTTTGCATGACCCAAAAAACATCAATCTTTTGGTTAAAGGGACCGATTATATCACATGGCTATCCATCCTCAAAAAACAAATTCATGATGAAACACAAGACAAAGCCAAATTCAAGCCGAATCTCCCCAGTATTTTGTATTTCAAATAAAAAACATCAAAGAAGTATCCAGTCAAAAAGTTTGGGAATAACAATAGATAAAATCTAACTTGGTCAAAACACTTAAGAGTCTTATCTAAAAACGTTGCAAGAAAACTACATCTTCTAAAAAGGGGTTTAAAAACTTCTTAAATTTGCATGCAAGAAAACTATTTTTTCACTCTTTTTTCAGCCTATTA
Organism: Conus ventricosus; assembly: GCA_018398815.1. Taxonomy (NCBI): domain Eukaryota; kingdom Metazoa; phylum Mollusca; class Gastropoda; order Neogastropoda; family Conidae; genus Conus; species Conus ventricosus. The sequence continues at coordinate 54,791,781 of CM031605.1, forward strand.
TCGACTATGCCTCAACACTTTGGGACCAGCGAGCAAGAATTCACTCAACCACTAATTTGCCTTCACAAAAAACGCAAAGTAAAATTAGGGCATCCATTCACTGGTAGTTCAGACTAAGCAATCAGCCCTTCTCCCCATTTTAAAGCCAAACTTCTTAAAATAAAAGGACTTTTTTAGCATAAGGGACCCCCTGGGAAAAGCTCCCTTTCTTTAACAAAAAATTTCACTTTTGACGACATCGACATTCAATAAAAAAAAACCTCCCGTTTTTCCGTTTTAAACTATACAAGCTAGTCTGGCTATTTTGGGGTTTCTAGGGAAACCCTATTCCCGAAAAACTTAAAAAACAATCAAACTTTAAAAAGTTTTTAAGTCAATTTTACAAATACTTTTGAAAGTCTCAGATTTTACTGCACATACCCCAAAGTATTATAATTCCAATTCAATTCAATTTTTCAAACATTGGGGTTCGAATTTTACTTAATTCTACGCATATTTTAGTACATCCTGTGCCATTAATGTTTTTTTCAAAATTTTTCGTAGGGGATTATCTGTTTCTGCTTTATTGTCTTTCTCTTCCTTTTTCTCTGCTTTCTTTTGCCATCGGTCGGGCGGGCGGTCGGTCAGTCCTCCCTTTTCTCTCTCTTCCCCCTCTCCCCTCCCTCTCTCTCGCCCCCCCCTCTCCCCCTCTCCATTCTCCTCTCCCCCTCTCTTTTCCCCCCCTCCTCTCCATTCACACTCCCCCCTATTGCCCTGACACTTTTTCTCGTTGTTGTTGTGGTGTGGGGGTGGGGGGGTGGGATTCATGGTTTCTTTTTTTCCCTATCTTCTTTTTTGTCAAAGGGCCCATGCAAGGAAACGTTGCATTTTTTTCTGATTTGCTTTTATTATACGTTGCCCCCCCCCCCCCCCCCCCCCCCCCCAGAGGGGTGGGTGAAAAAAAATATTTAAGCTTAATCCCCTACCCTTAAAAAAAAAATTCGTTTGTTTTGTTCGTTCGTTCTGTCCCTCTCTCACCTCCCCTTTCCCCTCCCTTTTCTCGCTGGGTGGGGCATTCGTCCTTAATCAGACGGACGAAAAAAGGAGAAGTTTTTCTCACTCACATTCTACACAAATACAATAAGATTTCTAAAGTTTTATACAGCAAAGTTTATGTTCGGATTTTGGGTCAAAATAACATTGTCCCCAGACTGGGTTAAGCTCCCTTCCTTAAGCATTACCCCCGTGGTGCATACCCTTTGCCTACGGGACCGAACACACCCCCACACACACACACAACACACACACACCCCCACCACACACACGAATGCACACACACGAGCACGCATCACACACACACACAACACACACACACACACACACACACACACACACAAACACACACATGTACGCTCTTTATCAGGACAAATCTGACAAAGGGGTTTTTTGCTTTAATTTAAAATATCCCTTACGTAAATCTCTATAATTTAGAGATCTAATGAAAAAGGGGGCGTGTGTGTGTGAGGGTGCGTGCGTGCGTGCATGTGTGTGTGGTTGGTGTGTGTGTGTGTGTGTGTGTGTGGTGGTGTGCGCGCGTCTCGTGCGCACTTTGTGTGTGTGTGTGTGTGTGTTGTGTGTGTTGTGTGTGTGTGTGTGTGTTGTGTGTTCAGTGTGGTGTGTGGTGGTGTGTGTGTGGGGGGTTGTGTTGTGTGTGTGTGTGTGTGTGCGTGCGTGCGTGCGCGCCCCGCGCATACAGATATTGATTATTGCACTACCTTCTCATTCTAGACACACAGAGAGAGAGAGGGGAGAGAAGAGAGAGGAGGGGAGAGGGGAGAGAGAGAGAGAGAGAGAGAGAGAGAGAGAGACAGATAGATAGATGGATGTGTGTCTGTTTGTCTGTCTGTTGAAAAAAAACACACAACAGTCTGTTCTGTTGTTTGTTGGTTTTGTCATTCATGTCATCTGACAATGTTTGAGCCTCGGAATCAAACTTAACGCAAAGTGTTCAGATTTCTTGCAGGGCATCTAAAACTCGTCAAAACTCCTGCAGTAGTAAACCCCTGCATTCAAATTGAACACAGCTTACACACACACACACACACACACACACACACACTCACACACACATACACACACACACACAACACACACACACACACAACACACACACACACACACACACACACACCGCAAACACACAACAGGCCATTCTGCATTCACATCCCCCGGGAGGGGTCGTTAACCCAGTCAGGTTCTCTTCACACAACGTGTCTTTTTTCGACAACATTCCTCTGAATCTGCCGCTGCTGACAATAAGAGATTTGACAAACCAACCTTTACTTTTAAGACATGTGGGGGGAGGGGGAGGAGAGGTGGGGGGTAAGGGGGTGTTCGAAATGCCCCACCCCCCATCCCACCCCATCCCTCCCATTGCTATTCGCCCCCCGCTTCTCCCTCCTGCCCCCTCTCCCCCCCCCCCCCCCTCCACCCCCACCCCCACCCCCACCCATACCCCCCGCCACCTCTTCTCCATTCCGGCTCATCATACCTTCAGCAGTGAACGTTATAAGCGCCAGTGGATTTCTTGGAAACGGTTGCGGGGTTGGGGGGGGGGGGGGGGGGAGATGTGTGTGTGTGTGTGTGTGTGTGTGTGTGTGTGTGTGTGTGTTGTGTGTGTTTTCAGTGCGTCCGTGTGTGCCTGCATGCGTGGGCGCGCGCGCGCGCCGTGTGTGTGTGTGTGTGTGTGTGTGTGTGTGTTGTGTGTGTGTGTGAAGAACAAGAACATATTTTATTACCATATGAAAACCACAGGTTTTGTGGGGCACAGATGATCAAGTTAAGACATTCAATTAAACTAATCCCAACGTCGTCACATCTTGCAACATAACATTAGTAGCAGAAAGAAAAAGCACAGTGTGTATCAGTCTGATTAAATTTTCTGTCTCCGAAGAGAAAAACACAACAGGATATACTGGGCAAGTACAGGTTGGAAGCAGTCCAATAACATGAGCTCCGAGGGTTTTGTCATGTTAGTCTGTGGTGGAAAATCTGTTTTTGTGACCCTTGTCATCAGGTCATAATGTTGTTCGTCAAATAATTTGCAGTCATCGAGAAAATGTAGTTCGTCCTCAACAACGTGGCATGTCGTGCATAATCTGTCAATGTTGGTATAACGGCCCCTCTCAATTTGGAGTTCATGGGCGCTTATTCGCAATCTAGTTAGTGCTCGTCTGCAATTTGTGTCAATGCGTTGCTCCAAATAAGCCGCCTGTGTGTGTGTGTGTGTGTGTGTGTGTGTGTGTGTGTGTGTGTGCGTGTGTGTGTGAATGTGTGCATGAATGTGTGTGCGTGTGCGTGCGAGCGTGCGTGTGTGAATGTGTACGCACGCACGCGCGCACGTGTGAGTATAACGCACGCACCTCATAATGTATGTTGCCCATGAATCCACAGCACATTGCACGCACCTTGTTCGCCTTCTGTTTACACACCTTGTCACATCCTAACCTGCATGCCTCGATCACTGCAATTCAACGTCTGTTGACGGATCGCTGACCTACATCTGTGTGTACGTGTGCGTGTGTGTGAGGTAGAGCGAGGGCTGATGATGTGTGTAGTGTCACTCGAAGCAGTACCGAGTACGCTTTTTTTTCTTTTTTAATCTTTTTGGCGACTCGGGCAACAGGTTGTAGACGAAGACACACTCTCTGAAGTGTGTGTGTTCAAATGTGTGGTGTGTGTGTGTGTGTGTGTGTGTGTGTGTGTGTGTGTGTGTGTGTGTGTGTGGTGTGTGCGTGCGTGCGTGCGTGTATGTGACTATCTCTATGTATATGCATGAAGTATGTAAGTGTGTGTGCGTGCGGGTATACGCGCGCGCACGCTTGTGTGTGTATGAGAGAGTACGCGCGCGACCGCGCACGAATATGTATGTGTGTGTGTTCGGACAAGAAATATTTTTCTCACTATGTAGGCCCTACCCTACATGATCGGACCAGCTCTTTAAAGTATCACCGACACTTGTGAACTCGTGAGTTGATGTCCCCACCTCTACCACCAGCACCCCCCCCCCCCCCCCCCCCCCCCACACACACACACACACACACCCTTTCCTCACTCTGTCAAGTGCCACCATGTGAAATCTCCAGTGTGTTGTGTAATCAAGGGCAGGAAACTGTCACACAATTCAAACGTGAAGTGTTCAAAGTCACACTGTTCGGCACAAAATCTTCGTTTAACAGAAAATTGTTCACGGAGCCGAGATAGCTAGGCCGTCCATTTATGCAATCACAGTATACGCACGCTGTTTTGTACAATCCTTATCTTAAATGTCAATAAATCTTAAGATGTTTCTTCAAGTATGAATACACAAATTCGAAAAAATTTCCTTTTTAAAGAAGACGAACATCTTGTATATTTTGTCGTATCTACAAAACAAAACAAAATAAGTAAAAATTATCAGAAACGAAAATGAAAAACTGATTTTATCTTGCATACATGAAAATTATGATTTCGTTACGTGCGAGATAATAACAAGGCACATCGCGACAGCAAAAACAAGGATTGAGTTATCGCCCGTGACCTGCTTTGAGTTCCATACTGCCAAAATTGAAAAGTCTTACCGAGGCGCAGAATTACTCCACTGCATTCTAGAAACTTCGTTTAACAGACAGACACAAGGTCTGGTAAGCACACCACGCCAATGCAACCGACTCGCTATTACAACTTTGCAGCAGGCCTGATTGTTCATTTTCGGCTCCTAACAATTGTAATAATAGTGATTATTCATGGCGCTTAATCTTAGATCATAAGCCTTAAGCGCTTACAAATACAGAAAAGTTAAAGAAAACATAAATGAAACCAATAAGATGAATCATTGCAATAAATACCATGCACCTACAAAAAAGGTGCATACTGACCCACCACACACACACACACACACACACACACACACACCACACACGCGCGCGCGCGCGCGCGCGCGATCCCACACACACTGTCTCACAACAACGGACACAACAGCATGCGCGCACGCGCGCGCACACACATGCCACATGCGCGCGCACGTCCCCCTCCCTCCCCACACACACACACACACACACACACACACACACACACACACACACACATCTAAGTATGACTGCAGCAAATACAAAATGCTATGGGCTGACGCGTTCTATGGTGGCTGGAGTTGACTGGGCAATGCCAAAACAAAACAAAACAAAATAATAATAAATAAAAAGAAAGGAAAAGAAGCGAACGAATTTTGAGGCCAATACCGTAATTTTAGGGAACGGCGAGTAATCTCCCCTAGCTTGGGCTCACCTGTGCTGGCATTATCAGGCAGAGGCCAAACTACTCACTATCTATCTATCTATTCATCATTTATCCACATGGTTATGAAGTATGTCCTTTCTGGTCTCTGGCCCTCATCTGCTGATAACTCATCTCCTTCAGATCCTTCGTTTACATGCCGAGACATTAGGAGGGTGTTCTTTCTCATTATAAACGCTGTCTGCATGGACACACACACACACACACACTTCTCTCCTCTCTCTCTCTGTCTCTCCGCCCTTTGACTAGACATTAGGAGGGTGTTCTTTCTCATTATAAACGCTGTCTGCATGGACACACACACACACACACACTTCTCTCCTCTCTCTCTCTGTCTCTCCGCCCTTTGACTAGACATTAGGAGGGTGTTCTTTCTCATTATAAACGCTGTCTGCATGGACACACACACACACACACACACACACATCTCTTCTCTCTCTCTCTCTCTGTCCTCTCCGCCCTCTTGACTAGACATTAGGAGGGTGTTCTTTCTCATTATAAACGCTGTCTGCATGGACCACACACACACACACACACACTTCCATCCACTCTCTCTCTTCCCTCTTTCTCTTCTCTCCGCCCTCTTGACTAGACATTAGGAGGGTGTTCTTTCTCATTATAAACGCTGTCTGCATGGACAACACACACACACACCACTTCTCTCCTCTCTCTCTTGTCTCTCCGCCCTCTTGACTAGACATTAGGAGGGTGTTCTTTCTCATTATAAACGCTGTCTGCATGGACACCACACACACACACACACACACTTCTCTCCTCTCTCTCTCTGTCTCTCCGCCCTTTTGACTAGACATTAGGAGGTGTTCTTTCTCATTATAAACGCTGTCTGCATGGACACACACACACACACACTTCTCTCCTCTCTCTCTCTGTCTCTCCGCCCTCTTGACTAGACATTAGGAGGGTGTTCTTTCTCATTATAAACGCTGTCTGCATGGACACACACCACACCACCACCACACACACACTCACACCTCTCTCTTCTTCTCTGTCTCTCCGCCCTTTTGACTAGACATTAGGAAGGTGTTCTTTCTCATTATAAACGCTGTCTGCATGGACACACAACACACCACACACACCACCATCTCTCCTCTCTCTCTCTCTCTCTCCTGCCTCGCTCTTGACTAGACATTAGGAGGGTGTTCTTTCTCATTATAAACGCTGTCTGCATGGACACAACACACAACACACATCCTCACTTTCTCCTCTCTCTCTGTCTCTCCGCCTCTTGACTAGACATTAGGAGGTGTTCTTTCTCATTATAAACGCTGTCTGCATGGACACACACACACACACACTTCTCTCCTCTCTCTCTCTGTCTCTCCTCCGCCCTCTTGACTAGACATTAGGAGGGTGTTCTTTCTCATTATAAACGCTGTCTGCATGGACACACACACACACACACACACTCTCTCCTCTCTCTCTCTGTCTCTCCGCCCTTTTGACTCTCTATCTTCCTTCGTGTCATCTCTCAAGACTGCGCTTTTCACCGACTCGAGCCTTGCTCCTGTTTGCCTTTTCTTTATTTGTTGCCTCTCTCTGTGTGTCTCTGTCTGTCTGTCTGTCTGTCTGTCTGTCCTGTCTGCCTCTCTCTCTCTCTCTCTCTCCTCTCCTCTCTCTCTCTCTCTCTCTCTCTCCTCTCTCTTCTCTCTCTCTGTGCGGGTGCGGATGCAGGCATTCTTGTGTTTTTGCGTGAGTGCGTGCCAGCGCGCGTGCGCACGCGCGCGCGCTGCGCGTGTGTGTGTGTGTGTGTGTGTGTGTGTGTGTGTGTGTGTGTGTGTGTGTGTGTGTGTGTGTGTGTGAAGAACTTCAGTGGGCACTTAGGCACTATTTACAAATTAAGCGCCGTAACTAACCATTTATATCATCACCATTATTATCATTATTACAGACCACAGATAATCTTGTTTATGTGTTGAAAATTTATCAGTGAACTAGTAAACGGAAGGAACTATATATGAGAGAGTGTAGGTAACTGATACTTCATCTTAGTTTTTCTCCTCTATCTACTTTCTGTATATCTTGTGAACGCATTGTCGGATCAAGGTGATCTGGCGCGGACATGTAGGCTTCCTCAGTGGCGAGTGATATCCAGTACCCACAGATAGCGCTAGCCTATCACCTTTTCAGTGAACAGGGGCTTGCTTCGGTCCATTCTTCTTCTTCTTCTTTATCACCATCTTCTTCTCTTCATCTTCTCTTCTTTTCTTCTTCTTCTCCTCCTTCTTCTTCTCCTTCATCTTCTTCTTCTTCTTCATCTTCGTCTTCATCATCATCATCTTCTTTTTCTTCCACTTGTTCATGCTCCTTCTTCTTCTTCTTTTTTTCTTCAACTTCAACTCCTTCTCCTTCTTCTTCTTCTTCTCATCATCTTTTCTTCATTCATCTATCTCATCATCATCTTCTTCTTCTTCTTTCATCTTCATTAACACATGGGGCTTTCAGAAAGATTTCATCTATACAAAGCTGTGGTGTGCTGCATTCACTCCCAGCCACACTTTGTACACCTCAGGACCCACCTGTGGTGGTATAAAAAAAAAATAATAATAATAATTAAAAAAGTTTCATGAAAAGGTGGCCTACCCCACCAGCATGCAAGATCCACTCAAAACACGAACAGCAGGGAGGTAGGGCCGTTTTACACACATGACGATCACTGAAGCGTCACAGCCGACCGAGTACACTCTCATACGGAGGTTGTACGACGGAGGATGACGAGAGAGAGAGAGAGAGAGAGAGAGAGAGACGTGATGAATTGGAAGACATTCGGATGCGATGTTGGCTATTCATTGTCGTGAGGTGGGAACAACGCGGTGGTGACTCACCAAGATGTGTCGGTGGTTCAGAAGATGTGTTTGTTTGTTCATTTTATACGCTGGCAGAAAATATGGATAACAACACACCGACAGTTCTGTATAGAACTGGGGTCAAATTCCAGAGCCTGTCCTGCTTCACTGTTGACTTTTGGGGTGGAGTACCCACTCTGCGCGCGCACGCACACATGCATGCACGCACCGCAACGCGCTCGCACACACACGCGCACGCCGCGGCGCGCAAGTACACACACACAAACGCGCACACGTGCGTACACACACATATGCACGCACACACACACATATGAACATCTGAACGCACACACGCGCGCCGCGCGCGCCCACATACACACACACGCGCGCCGCCCCACATACACACACGCGCGCGCGCACGAGCACGCGCACGAACACACACACACACACATACATGCACACGCGGGCATGGACAACACACATGAACAAACACACATACGAAAACATACACACACACACACAACACACTCGCACGCGCGTGTGCGCGGCACACACACACACACACACACACACACACACACACACACACACACACACACTGTCACGAGAGAGAGAGAGAGAGAGAGAGAGAGAGAGAGAGAGAGAGAGAGAACACATAAGAATGTGTACGCCATTACAGCTGTCACGAGCACAAATAACACGTGGGGCCATTACACACGTAGCCATGCATTGATCAGGAAGTGTGTCAGCTGTTCTGTCAATACTATACGTGAAGGGAAACCCTTCGTGGGAGCAGGCCCACCCCATTGTACATAAACAGTGGGTCAACGCTTGCACTGATAGAACTGACCAAGATACGTAAACATCAACGTGAAACTCGTGTGTCGTGCTGCAGTCAGGGAAGAGGTTGAAAGGGGGGGGGGGGGGGGGGGGGGGAGGACAGGGGAGAGGGAGAGGGGAGGTGGGGAAGGAAGGAGGGTCGAATGGGGAACAGACGGATGTGTGTGCGTGCGTGCGTGCGGGGAGGGGGGGTGCGTGTGTGTGTATGTATGTGTGCGTGCATGCGTGTGTGTGGTGTGTGTGTGTGTGTGTGTGTGTGTGTGTGTTGTATGTATGTGTGTATGTTGTGTGTGTGTGTGTGTGTGTGTGTGTGTGTGTGTGTGTGTGTGTGTGTGTGTGAGGGGGGGGGGGGGGGCAACGGGGCGGTACACATGCAAAATAGTGGGTTGTGTGTGGCGTGAACACATGCAGGTGTGCACATTGCTACTCGCGTGAGTTTTGAGTGTATAGAAAAGTGCGTGAGTGCGCGCGCGCTTGTACATGTGTGTGTGTGTGTGTGTGTGTTGTGTGTGTGTGTGTGTGTGTGTGTGTGCGCGCGCGCGCGCCGCTTGGTGACATAGAGGCGGAGACACAGACAGAGAGAGAGTTTTCAGTGTCAGTGTTAAAGATAAGGGCCTCTCACAGAGACACAGTGAGAGAAAGAGACAGACTGAGACAGAGAGTCGACCCTAAAGTGAACCTCAAGAGCCCACAGACTTAAACAAACAAGCAAGTCACTCGAGCCATCACATACCCGCAAGTCGACCTCACCTCCTAGCCGAACAACACCTAACAGAAACCCCAACACACTCTCTTCGTCTCTCCGTTCACGGATATGTTCGCACACTACCAACCAAACTGTGGTGTGCCGAAGGACAGGTATGCGTTACCACCGGTGTCCGCCCTACTTGCCTATCGCCCACCCCCCCAACTTACACAGTCGCGCTGATTGGGTGAAACCACTCCTATCATCGACCCCTTCGTGCCCCCCCCCCCCCCCAAGCGACAATTCTACCCCAGGATGATAATGTCGGGCAAGCCAAAGCAACAAGTGTCACTCGTTGATTTGGAAGTTCGTACAGCGAGAAAATTCATTGTTCGCAGCGAATCGCAATAGAGCGACACGTGTAAAAAAAAAAAATAAATAAATAAATAAATAAAATAAAAAAAAAAAAACAGGAATAAAAGAGGGAAGAGACTTGGGGGAGGGGGGATAGGGAGGGGGGGGAGGGAGGGAGTACGAGTGTAAAGTTGAACCGAACTTGTCTGAAAAGAACAAACGAGAAAGATAACTCTTGCTGCCTTTGTGACATACCCATTGTACACTCTAAACCAACACAGCTTACCGCACCCTTTCGCTGGCGTACTTGACTACATTGTAACTAAACCACACTTCGCACCTTTCCTGCTTATACTTTTTTTTTGCTGAGCGAATTCAACTTTCAACAGGCGATCAGGTTCGCCTGTTACAACATTTTAATGCATTATTTTGTGGTAGGCGTATTGGTGCTGTGAGCCAGTGGCACAAGAGCATATAAGTGTGTGTGTGTGTGTGTGTGTGTGTGTTGAGTTGGAGGGGAAGGGGATGAAGGGGGCAATCTTGAAACCACTGTTGTCTGTTCTTCTCGTTGAATATGATTTTTTTAATGATAATAAAAAAATTAATTTTGTAAACAGAGATGAACCGACTCAAAATCAGGCATTAAAGGGGAACTGGCTGACACTTAAAGCTCCTGCAGTCTCTCTAAACTGCTACTCGCTTAATTACAAAGTGTGGAGAGGCTTGTGGAGTTTACCGTACCTGTCTTTCCAGTTGCAAAACCCTGCTGAGACGAACAGGACTTGATCTGCCTTTCACCGGATGTGCCTGGCTGTCTGTCATGCATACAATGCAACAGGCTTTGTAGCCACTTGTACACAAATGTAGCAACAGGTATGGTGACAGCTTAAACCTCTTCAAATAAGAGCCAGCCTTTCTTTCTGTTTTTTCTGTTGGTTTATTGTTGTTGTTGTTGTTGTTGGTGTGTGTGTGTGTGTGTGTGTGTGTGTGTGTGTGTGTGTGTGTGTGTGTGTGTGTGTGTGTGTGTGTTGGTTTTTTTTTGTTTGTTTGTTTTGTTTTGTTTTTTGTGTAAGCATCGAATTGCATTCTGGACGAGAGAAAGGCAAAAAAACAGGTTGCATCTTTGTACCACACAATAGATTGTCAAGGCGACTGGCCATCTCAACCCTGTGTCCTTTGACCTTTGACCTAAGAAAGTGGTCTGTACTTCCACAGAAAGTGACTGGTCTTTTTCTCCTCTAGGCCTCATCTCACTGTCTTGTTCTCTCTGTAGGCCTCATCTCACTGTCTTGTTCTCCTGTAGACCTCATCTCACTGTCTTGTTCTCCTGTAGGCCTCATCTCACTGTCATGTTCTCCTGTAGGCCTCATCTCACTGTCTTGTTCTCCTGTAGGCCACATCTCACTGTTTTGTTCTCCTCCTGTAGGTCTCATATCACTGTCTTGTTCTCCTGTAGGCCTCATCTCACTGTTTTGTTCTCCTCCTGTAGGCCTCATTTCACTGTCTTGTTCTCCTGTAGCCTCAACTCACTGTTTTGTTCTCCTCCTGTAGGCCTCATCTCACTGTCTTGTTCTCCTGTAGGCCTCATCTCACTGTCTTGTTCTCCTCCTGTAGGCCTCATCTCACGGTCTTGTTCTCCTCCTGTGGGCCTCATCTCACTGTCTTGTTCTCCTGTAGGCCTCATCTCACTGTCTTGTTCTCCTCCTGTAGGCCTCATCTCACTGTCTTGTTCTCCTCCTGTAGGCCTCATTTCACTGTCTTGTTCTCCTGTAGGCCTGATTTCACTGTCTTGTTCTCCTGTAGGCGTCATCTCACTGTCTTGTTCTCCTCCTGTAGGCCTCATCTCACTGTCTTGTTCTCATGTAGGCCTCATCTCACTGTCGTGTTCTCCTGTAGGCCTTATCTCACTGTCTTGTTCTCATGTAGGCCTCATCTCACTGTCTGTTCTCCTGTAGGCCTCATCTCACTGTCTTGTTCTCCTCCTGTAGGGCTCATCTCACGGTCTTGTTCTCCTCCTATAGGCCTCATCTCACTGTCTTGTCCTCATGTAGGCCTCATCTCACTGTCTTGTTCTCCTCTGTAGGCCTCATCTCACTGTCGTGTTCTCCTGTAGGCCTCATCTCACTGTCATGTTCTCCTCCTGTAGGCCTCATCTCACTGTCTTGTTCTCCTCCTGTAGACCTCATCTCACTGTCTTGTTCTCCTCCTGTAACCTCATTTCACTGTCTTGTTCTCCTGTAGACCTCATCTCACTGTCTTGTTCTCCTGTAGACCTCATCTCACTGTCTTGTTCTCCTGTAGACCTCATCTCACTGTCTTGTTCTCCTGTAGGCCTCATCTCACTGTCTTGTTCTCCTCCTGTAGACCTCATTTCACTGTCTTGTTCTCCTGTAGATCTCATCTCACTGTCTTGTTCTCCTGTAGACCTCATCTCACTGTCTTGTTCTCCTCCTGTAGGCCTCATCTCACTGTCTTGTTCTCCTGTAGGCCTCATCTCACTGTCATGTTCTCTTCCTGTAGACCTCATCTCCCCTATCTGTTCTCCTGTAGACCTCATCTCACTGTCATGTTCTCCTCCTGTAGGCCTCATCTCACTGTCTTGTTGTCCTGTAGACCTCATTTCACTGTCTTGTTCTCCTGTAGGCCTCATCTCACTGTCTTGTTCTCCTGTAGGCCTCATCTCACTGTCATGTTCTCCTGTAGGCCTCATCTCACTGTCATGTTCTCCTCCTGTAGACCTCATCTCACAGTCTTGTTCTCCTGTAGACCTCATCTCACTGTCTGGTTCTCCTGTATAGCTCATCTCACTGTCTTGTTCTCCTGTAGACCTCATCTCACTGTCTGGTTCTCCTGTATACCTCATCTCAATGTCTTGTTCTCCTGTAACCTCATCTCACTGTCTTGTTTTCCTGTAGCCTCATCTCACTGTCTTGTTCTCCTGTAGGCCTCATCTCACTGTCTTGTTCTCCTGTAGACCTCATCTCACTGTCTTGTTCTCCTCCTGTAGGGCCCCATCTCACTGTCTGAGAAGCTGATCTGTGGTTCATCAGCAGGTGGAGGGTCCTGTTCTCACCCTCGCTGACAGATCGTGCAGCCTGGCCAAATAGTCTCTTGCTACCTGACCTAGGAGCATAAGGTGAGTTGAAAGTCTCTGTATCATCTGCCCAAACTTTTTTCCCCTCAGTATGATGTTGAAACATTTTTTAAACCTTCTTCCTGTATTGAAGCATTGTCCTTTTTTTCCTTCTCAATCCATAGTAATCAGAGTAGAGAGAGAGAGAGAGAGAGAGAGAGAGAGAGTGAGAGAGAAGAGAGAGAGAGAGACAGAGAGTAGAGAGAGAGAACACAACCCCTGATTCCTAAAATTTTCCATTCAGAAGACCTGCCAAAACTTTGTCACCTGACAAACTTTGTTCATCAAGAACCCAAGCGTGTGCTTTGTAGTTCAACTTGTCCGACGCGGATGTCTCTCCCAAGGTCTAGCCATTGCTTGAATAACAATGGCGTCGGCGTGAGTGCCATTCTTTGCCATATTAGTCAAGAACTGTTCTTTAGCATGACGTTAACTCTCTACAGTTTCTGAGGTTTTCTGTTCTTTTGTTTCGTTTGTTTTTGTTTGTTTGTTTGTTGTTTTTCAATAACTATGCACAAATATTGAAATTTCCCGAGAACTTTTATTTTTCTTGGTAAATGTGTAGGATTGTTTCAGTAAAGTATTACATTAGTAACAGAAAATGTGTGTTTATATGTTAATTTACACACACACACACACACACACACACACACACACACACACACACACACACACACACACACACACGCACGCACGCACGCACGCACGCACGCACGCCCCACACACACACACACACACACACACACACACAATCTATAGTCACAAGTGATCGAAGATCAAAGGAAAGTTGGGGTTTTTTTTTAAGAATTAAGTGCATCACCGGGGTCCGAAATAGGTAAGTAGTACAGCGCCAGACTCATAATCTCGGTGATCCTGGGGTTACGGGTTCGAATCTCTGCCGGACCATTTCGGTACAGGGGGATTTTTCTCTCGGAGTTAACATTGGTTCTGACTCCACTTCCCATACAGTCCTTCGAATGAGATATAAACCAAGGTTCCGAGTGTGAACGCACGCATAACACCTTGCACACACGTAAAATCCCATCACCAACTTTCGGAAGAGAAGGCCAATTTAGCCGTTGGTATGGATGACACGTAACGCACAACATACACCTTCCCCGAAGTTGGAGTATGGCTGCCTTAACGGCTGGATAAAAAAAGAAAAAACGGTCATACACACAAAACTCCACTCCCTTCGTTGGGTAATCCTTGCCTGTCTATACAGGGAGTGTCCGCAGGAGTATCAGCCTGCTTACGCGGGGGGAAAAAAAGCAAAAAAAAAAAAAGAAGAAGAAAAAGCACACACAAAAAGCATCACCATCCTGAAAATTTTTCAGAAATGTATGTTCTTCTCTTCACAATTGAAGACGGCCTGCTGCTTGAAGACCGAGCCGACTTTGCTGATCTTGAACACAACGTAAGGAACAGTTTCCATCTGGAGGAGCATCATTCTGTATATCCATCTGTACCCAGCGTCTCTAGTTCCAGTATCAGTCTTCCATCAGACTCAGCGTCGTGTCTTGCTGTGGAGGAGGGAAGAAATAAACACAACTTCTTCAAAGGATTCTGAAACAGTAGAGAAAAAAATGTGATAGATGACATGTATGCGTAAACTCCAAAACATTGTTATCAGCCAGATAATCGTCAATCAATGGAGCCCTGAATTCTGTTCTTAAGGTCTGAAACATCGACCTGATACAAGATTTGCATTCTGATCAGGCTTGCACTAATCTGTATTTTCAAAGAGTCCTCCAGGCCCTGTGCAAATGAGTAAAAGCTGAAAAATCTTCTGCCCCGACAGTGGGTTGACATTACTCAACATATTACAAATAAACCCAAGTGCACAGGTCTCCCCTTCCCTCACTCATACCAACCCCCCCCCTCTCCCCTCTCTCTCTCTCTCTCTCTCTATCTGTTTGTCTGTCTGTCTCTGTCTCTCTGTCTCTCTCTCTCTCTGTCTGTCTGTTTGTCTGTCTGTGTGTCTGTCTATCTATCTGTCTGTCAATCTTCTCTCTCCTCTCTCTCTCTCTCTCTCTCTCTCTCTCTCTCTCTCTCTTTGCACACACACACACACACACACACAACACACACACCACACACACACACACACACACACTGGGTTATCTGATTTACATACAATCAGCTCTTGATGGAGAGACGAAAAACGATGTAACAGTCCTCTGACTTAATCGTCACTGTAGCAGTTGGCTGTCTTCGCGACCAGTCCGCATTTTCCTTCTCAGATGAAATTGTAACATCTTGTGGTAGGCTGAGCAGAAAATATTTATTAGACTGACACAATACATTTTACACAGTCATGCACATGAAAGTCTGCTCTGGAATGTCAGCTAATGTTCGGAAAACATACTATTTCAGTCATCCTCAAGCTTATAAATAATGCAGGTGTCTGCGGCCGTAAAAATCTAAAGTATCGTCTGAAATGAGTCGCGATGTTTACATCAACCTCTTCGACATACAGAAAACAGTATCTGCAAATGTTCCGCTGCAAAAATCTGCATTTGAGCGTCGTCAAGTTATGTGGAGTACTCTTGGGACATGCGCTCATTTTCACTCTACTTTTTCGCAGACATTTGCCGAATAATTCAGCAAGTGGAAGTAGTATAATGTGTGAAGAAGCAGTTAATAAACTATAATGTATTTAAAGTCTGGAGAAAAAAAAGTTAGGCTATATGGAGTATTTATTCAACCCCAAAGCAAGGTATCTTCTGGCTGATACACGGAATGATACGAATTATCATTCTCCTATCATCTACTTCCCCACCCAAACCCCTCAACAACAACAACACGCAACAACACCAAAAATAAGCCAATCACACAAAGTAAGCAAACAAAAGTTAAAGGCCATCGCGATCATAAATCAGGGAGTACATTAGCGTTATACCGTTCCGCACATTCTAACAACACTGGTATAAATCGTTCACAACTCATCGTTCAGACAACTGTTTGGGTTAAATCATCTGCCACTGAGGCTGTGTGTGTGTATACGAGGACCAGCTGACGGTGGATTACCTAAGACAAAATCGTGAGAGAGAGAGAGAGAGAGAGAGAGAGAGAGAGAGAGAGAGAGACTGCGTGCGCGCGCGCGTGCTGCGTGCGTGCGTGCGTGCGTGCGTGCGTGCGTGCGTGCGTGGTGTGTTGCGTGTGTGTGTGTGTGTGTGTGTGTGTGGATGGATGGGTAGGAGGATGGGTGTGGGTTTGAAGAGGCTTGCAGAAGGCTAGAATACGAGAATACATTCATTTACGCAGGGTGGTTGTGGGGGGAGGGGAGGGCCGGGGGGGGGGGGGGGGGGGGGTAGGAATATAAAGCGTACAAGAAATACGCATCTCATTTTCTATTGTTTTTATCTGTTTGTTTTCAGTTTTAATCTTCTGTCTGTGCCGTGACGTATGTGTAATATATGTAACAGGTAAACGGGAAATTCTAGTGTGACGAGCAAATCTTCACCATGTAAAGTGACTAGCTGTCTTATCATTATGTTTACTGTAGCCTACAGTGATTCTGTCGTTATACGTTAATGTCTCGTTGCATCTTAGTTCACATACATACTGACAGACCGAAACAAAAATGAGAAAAGTGAAACTGATCAAAGTGGACTCAGACAGAAAGAAAGAAAAACAAACAAACAAACAAACATTAACAAAAGGAAGTAGCAAATAGCATGAACTAAACCGTGTTGGAAAGAAAGAGAAAACAGATGAGAAAAACTGAGAAGGAGACAAGAAGGAAAGAAGAACATCGAAAGGAAGAAAGAAAGAAAGAAAGAAAAGGAGCGGTGGATAGGAATCCACACATCTCGAGAAAAGGTTGTCCATAGATGAATTTCAAATATATCACTCTGCCTTGATTGTGCCGCTTCTGAAACCCTCCCCCCCCCCCCCCCTTTTTTTTTTCTTTTCTTTTTGGTTTTTGTTTTTGTTTTCTTTTTTGTTTGTTTGTTTTGTTAACACACGAAGTTCAACAATGCCATGCTATTGATTTGAGCCTCAATACTTTTCATCACACATTTTCAGTGCGGTCTAGATCGCCACCTTCGCATTTCAGGGCGCCCTTAACATCCCCTCCTTCTCTCTCATCCATCTTCTTACCCTTCTCCTAACCCCCTACCCTTTTTTAACCCTTCCTCTGTCCTTACTCTACACAAACGTATCTACATGCAGACTTTCTTCCACATCCGCCTCGTGTTTGAAAAGACGGTGCAAGGGAGCAAACTGCGGCGCATAGCCAGTGGCAACAGCAAGAGTTATGTATTCCTGTCGAGTCCGAAGAAGACAAGCATGATGTTTTCAAAGCAGTCACAAGAAATTCACCGATAGTGTTGCCATTTAACACCGCCATAACCTTTTAAAGGGAAAATGGACGGGAGGGATGGGAGGGAGGGCAATTAAAAAACTAGAGCGGCAGACCGACAGACGAGCAGAGATAAGAGACGCAGATGACATTGTAGTAGAGGGCGGAGACGGATAAACAAAAGGAACGAAGTGGAGATGGGGAAAAGGAGGGAATAGGGTGGGGACTGTGTTGGAGGTAAATAAGCCCAGAAAATCACACACACATACACGCACGCATGCACACACACACACACAATCGCATCTCATCTTCCGAATCATTCCAGTGGCATTACACTCAACGCTGCTCCTTCCGCCTTCACTTCCACGGCCACATCTGGCTCGTCCTGCCACGACCCCCGACACCAGCAAACCACAAGAAGCAGTCAGCGTCAGATCGTCCGTCATGAGGCAACCCGCCGGAGGATCGAGGCACTGCACTGCTGCCGAGTCACCTTGGTGGTGTTCAGAGTGCCTGTTCTGATCCGACATACGCAAGACGCCATCAACCACTGAACTCCATACTGATGACAATAACTGCTTAGTCACGGAGCCAGCGTGAGTGAGATCTCCCTCCGGAGGGCGCTGCTGAGTGTCCGTCAACTGCGCCCACGAATTTACCAGTACAGGTGACCTCGACAGAACTTCTCCAAATTCGAACCTACAACTTCTAATCTCTCGACTCAGCATTGTAGCACAGCGGCTGATATTTACGGATTTCTTTTTATTCTGCAATCGTTTTAGAAAGTCGGATGTGAATTTTACTTTATTTCTTTCTTTCTTTCGTTTTTTTTTCTTTGGGGGGGGGGGGGGGGGGGAGGGGGAGGAGGGGTTGTTTGTTTTTTTCTTAACACATCCTGCTTATCCTGGCTCTGCCCTAAACACAGCTACACCCAAGATAACCCTGTAACAGAGCCAGATCCATCAGTCCATAGGTCTTTTCCATCAATGAATTCTTGTATTTGCTGGTCAGGGGGTGATGTATAAGAATTCCATGAATCATATCATTCAGTGCATGTGGGAACATGATACACAGCATTGACTTTCCAGCCACTGGCCCTTTGTCCTCTTCCTTCCCCATCCTGGAACCTCTGAAAGTGATCACGTGATAGCCCAAATATGAACTATGTATTAAATATATATTGTCTTTTTAGCATGAATAACCAGAGTTGACTAGATGTTGACTTAACACTGATATAAGATGATCCTGGTCTGCTGAATTAGTTTCTTCTTCTGCGTCTTCAACCATGGCTCGACTTGCAGTGGTTTCAATGGGCGTTCATCTCAAGATGGACTCCCCTTCTTTCACACAGTCTGTTCCATATCAGCAAGACAAGCTGCAGAAATTCTCCAGATTTTGTGGAGGTGTGCAGCCAGTGGTCTGAGAATCACACTCTTCTTTAACATCAGTCAGCTTGGGATGAGGGTGGTGACCTTTACCACTCAGCATGGATCACAACTCCTTTGTGCCATCAGTCCCAGGAGGTCTGCCATCAGGTGGGACACATTGTCACACCACGCCATTCCAAGGCAGTGGACGGGTGTCGTGTTCCCAGTCCCATGTTATGGGCTCTTCCTAACCCAAACCATCTTATTGGCGGAGACTTTTTGTTTTGGTGGCTTTCGCCTTTCAATCATTTGCTGTGGCAGGGCTCCAGCTGTCAGTTCTCTTTCCCCTGGGTGTTGTGATTACCTAGTAATTATCCTTGGTCTTCCGTTGGCTCACAAAACTTGCTCTCAGTCTGTACCTTGATAGCTGGAGTTGTTGGGTTTATAGCTTTTATTATTGTAGCCAACACTCCACACAGGTCCTTTACAGTAACCTCAAAGTCATATGGTGAAAAAGATCTTACAGTTAGGTTACAAAGTGTGTGTGCGTGTGTGTGTGTGTGTGTGTGTGGAGAGAGAAAGAGGGCGGGAGAGACACTGACTGACAAAAGCAAATTTTTATTTAGTTTTTTTTCGCATGCTTGTGAAATTTTAAAATGTTCCTATGATCTGAGAAAGTCCAAACTAATTCTCCTCTCTTATCTCTCTCTCACACACACACCACACACACACACACACACACACACACACACACACACACACACACACTCTCTCTCTCTCTCTTTCTCTCTCTCTCCCCAAAATGATACACATATTTCAGAGTGCAATTACTTGTTATTGACACTATAATGACAGTAATGGCAAAATGCATGTTCAAAACTGCATACAACAAATATACTTGTAGGAGTCAAGAACTTAAACCCCTCAGAACACCAGATTGATTTCCCAAATCAAACATGTTCACATCAATCCCACAAAATGGACACATCAGTTACTATTGTGGTCAGTTACTATAATGGATGGGTTACTATAATGGTCAAGGATCTACACTTGAAAGTTCAAACACACTTGGTCAGTTATTATGCTTGATGAATTTCCAGCAAGTAAATGCTGTATGCATTGCACATGAAGACCTTCCTGGTCTTGAGATTTCTGCTGAACTGAGATCATCATCCAATGGAAGTTAACACTGGTGGTTGGCATTTGATCTTTACACAATACACAAACATGACATGAGCTGTTTTTTTCTTTCTTTCAAAAAGTGCAGCAAAAGAGTTAAAATATCTTACGGATTAATTATGAGGTGACGACACAAGTTTACATACTTTGCATCCCTCAACTTGGACCCTCATTATAGTACATCCAACAGTGTGATGTAGTTTTTTATGAACACACACACACACACACACACACACACACACACACACACACGCATGCACGCACACGCACACACTCTGCAATGAGGCTTTCCTCTTCTACCCTGTTCAACAACAAGAAAAAAAACAACGAAGAAAGAAAAAAAAAAATTTTACAAAAAAAAAACACCCTTGATGATAAAACCTTTTGATTAAACATGATATGATTTTCATGAGAAACGTAGACAAGAGAAATGCAGTGTGTGCAGTCTCAACCTAGAATTTACTCAATATATAATACACTATATATATATAGTTTAAAAAAAAAATTTTTACTGTTCTACCTAGTGTTGATCATGGCAGCTGTAACATACCGCAAACAAACAAACATATTCACAGTGAATATTCTTTTTCAGCTTTAAACCAGTTCTGCCAAATGTAGGACAGCACCCTTTACAACGGAAGAAGAACAGTTCAAATGCATATACAAGAACAACACTTTAAATACACATATAAGCTAAGCCAGGTCTGGAAATGACGAAACCTGCTCCATCCCTTTACAGCTGGTCATTGCTACTGAAACTTTTTCTTCATTTCCAGTCATTTTTCATGGTCCTGCACCTGATGTCAGTGCGTTTCCCTTTCTTTTTCACCATGGTGTTATGGTGCTAAGTCTTGTTTTTCCCGTATTTGCCTGAAGGTGCCGTATTCTGTAACCCAAGGGCACAGTTGGCTTGAAGGATGGCTGTAAAGACCAAACAGAATTTATCCTCCTCAGCTTTCCCTACTTCTTTTGCATGACACTGTCAGTGTGTCTCAGGACTGATGGCACAAAGATATATTGTACATGTCCTGATGAGCCGATTCAGTTAGGTGATGCCTAACATGCCAACATCCCAAGGAGATAAATCTTGTTAAGATGATTTCAGTTCAGAAGACACCTAATATGCTAGTACCCTGACAAGACAAATCTTATTCAGACGAAATCAGCTTGAAAGTATTGATCATAACAGCTTTAATATAAACGGCCATAAAGGATTGCAAATTCTTAACAAGATAAATGTGTATGAGTGTGGAGGAGGCTAAAAGGGTGTGTGTGTGTGTGTATGCATGTGTGCGCGCATGTGGTCCAAAGGAAATTTTTAATGCAATTTCTTGTGTATGCCACACACACACACACACAGAAGTAAGTAAATGTGAACTGTACAACAGTTTTGACATAATATAGCAGTTAGGGACAGCCGATTTGAAAATGTCACTTGTTCGATATGCATTTGCACACACACACGCACAACACACACACACACACACACACACACACACACACACAAAAGTCAGCTATCACCATCTTTTGATCAAGTCATCTCAACAAGCTTCTTTCCAACAGGATTACGCTGTCATCTTAAGGGGTGTTGTCTCAATGGGATCAGTTCATCAGGATTCATCTAATACATTTTCATCTCATCAAGAACATACAACTGCTTTTTTGTAATGTCATTCCTACTCTGGAAACCTATTGTGACTTGACGATGAACTTTTGGGGAGGAGGACGGAAATGGGGGTAAGATGGTGCATTTTAAAATCAAAGCTCCTCGGACACCACAAAATATGCTGGTCAGCAATGTATAGATATGCAGTTTGAAAAATATGTAAGCATCGGTGGCAAAATAGTTTAATATGTAAGCATCGCTGGCAAAATAGTTTAACCCCTTGACTGCCCTGGCACGAACGGCGTTCGAGATGGTTTCGGGAAAGCTGTGTGCCTTGAACGAACGGCGTTCGAGATAATTTCATCATCAAAATTCGGCGATTTAAAGAAGGGAGGCAAGGAGAAAAAAGGGTTTTTAAACGGTTGCAGGGACCCTAAAGGACGGTTTCTTCCCTTTCGCGGGTCAGCTGACTGACCGGCTCGCGTCCATTCGGTCAATAACTTCGGCAAAGTTCGGAGAGTTATTCTCGGTTGAAGATGGCGAGTCGAGCAGGCAGTTCGATCAGGCGCGTGCCGTTTTCAAACGATCTAATGCTCTTGAAGTGCTTCAAGAAGTTATCCGAGACTGTGAAAGCGATGACGAAGACTTCAAAGAAGTGGAATGAAGCGATTCGGAGGAGGAATAAAGTGATCACAACCAACACCACCCTTTGCTATCGGAGGTTGGTGTTGATGACGAAGCTGATCCCCGACTTCAAACCGAGCGATACCGGCGCAAGTGGGGCCGAATCGGAGAGTGACGAGCCGATTCCGTGTATGTCGAGTGCCCCCTCCCTCCTTTCGTGAGAGGTCGGGAGGAGAGTCGAGGAAGGGGAGGGGGTTTCGGACAACGGCGAGGGTCCAGTGTGAGGGGGCGTGGCAGAGGAAGAGGGCGTGGCACTCGTCAGTCGGAACTTGTTTCAGAATGGACAGAGGCCAGTGCTGATTGCCCAAATCTCGACCTTTCTTTCACGGGTGACCCAGGTATCAAGGTAAACATTGGCAATTTCAAGCCCATGGATTTCGTGGAGTTGTTTTTGTGGTGTGTGTGTGTGTGTGTGTGTGTGTGTGTGTGTGTGTGTGTGTGCGTGCTTGTGTGTGTGTGTGTGTGTGTGTGTGTGTGTGTGTGTGTGTGGTGTTTGTGCAGGCTGTGTGTGTGTGTGTGTGTGTGTGTGTGTGTGTGTGTGTGTGTGTGAGAGAGAGAGGAGAGAGAGAGAGAGAGAGAGAGAGGGAGAGAGAGAGAGCAGTGCTTGTGCATGGTGTGGGTATACATTGTGTGGTGTGTGGGTGTTTGTGTAGTGTTTGTGCATGGTGTGTGTGTGTGGTGCTTTTGCATGTGGTGCTGTGTGTGTGTGTGTGTACATGTGTGTGTGTACATGTGTGAGTGTGTGTGTGTGTGTGTGTGTGTGTGTGTACATGCGTGTGTGTGTGTGTGTGTGTGTGTGTGTGTGTGTGTGTGTGTGTGTGTGTGTGTGTGTGTGTTGCTTTTGAATATGGTGCTTGTGCACAGTGTGTGTGTGTGTGTGTGTGTGTGTGTGTGTGTGTGTGTGTGTGTGTGTGTGTACTCAAATGTGTGTCAGTCAACTATAACTTGCATTTACTGGCAGTAGTGTGGGATCCTGATCCTTCTGTCCACAGGTTCTGTGGTGTGGTGTATTCTCTGCGACACCAGTGTATTTTTCAGTTGTTAGTGTGCTTTCATCATCTGTTGTGTGGCCTTTTGTAGCTCAGTCCTTTCTTTAGCAGTCTCTGTTGTTGGTTGGGTTTTTTTGTTGTTGTTTTTTTTTTTTTTTGGGGGGGGGGGGGGGGTTGGTTTTGCAATGTTTTTTTATTACCTTTTTATCAATCGCACTTGGTGAGTTGATTTTAACGTGGTGACAGCCCTGATGTGGCCCTTTGCGGTCGGCTGGGCTATAAGCAACATTATCTTATCTTATCTTATCAATCGCACTTAGTTCATGAGTGAACCAAACCACATGTGTGAAAGAAAACTGACAGAATAATTAGAAGTTACACTTAGTGTTGTTATTGTTAGTTCATCTCTGCTAAACAAGACCAATTCCCAAGAGGCTTGCAAGATGTGCAGACTGATGCTGTGGATAATGTTCAATTCCCTTCTTCTTTCCACGTTACCTGGGCTGGAGTGCCCCCTATGATATGGGTTGCTAAACATTTTATGCATTGTCAAGCTTTATTGTGAATACAGATGTTTGTCCTGAAGTTCAAAGGACACTAACACAGTTTTTGTGGTATTTCATTGTGATTTTAGTGCTTTAGTTTTGTTTATGTTCTGAAAGTCTGTTTTTCAAACAAAACATTCATCATTTATATATATTTTTGGTCTACTCATTACAAACAAAATCAAACTATTGTGACATCTGGCTGTAGCCAAGGATATAACAAGAAAATTTCCCAAGTATCTAAGATATAGTCAAGAATTGAAAGAGCACTGGGCATATCAGTGAACCTACCTAAGAAAACAAAATTGTGTCCCTTGATACCTGGATTGTACTGTACCCCAGAAATGCATAAATTTATCATATGAAACAACAATTGTGGGTTGTAAATTCACTACCAAATATTTACACAGGTGTTCAGTAAACACTAAAACCACTTTTGGCTGGGTTTGTATGCTTTTTGTTTTGCTGCTGTGGGTTTTTGTATGCTTGCAAAATATAATTTTTTTTTAAAGTTGAATTATAGGATTATTTATTATACTCAGAATAAACAAAATCAAATATTATTTGCAGGTATTATAGCCCTGGGTATGCGAAGAAAACATGCCAAGAATCTAAGAGATATCTCCACAAATAAATGAGCACTGATCAAATTAGTGAACCTACCGCAAAAAGTCAAATTTTGCTCCGGCACACAGAAGTGCAAAACTGATACAAAATAGCGGCAGTCAAGGGGTTAACATTAAAGCACATGAAGTATAATGATGTAATATCTTAAACTCTGGGAGGTAAGCACTATCACATTTACATGGGACTGAAAGTATGGAAGCCTTTTCTTGATGAGGGGGGGAAGCAACAAATAAAACTTGAAACATGTGCATTTGTCTCCAGCAAAACTTGAACAAAACTGTTTGATTTATCACAGAAATGCTAACACTGGTCCCTCGCACTCTGTAACATATTGTACTGACTGATCCTGAAATCTTTATACCATCACATACATCATAATTTTACCAATGTACCGTGATACCGATAAATTCTGCTAATGCCACATGGACTCCATAAAAGAAAGGCTAAATTCTACAGGAAATAACACACAAAAATGCTAGATAGTTACAAACTTTCATTTCCATCCAAAGATTTTTTTTCTGACCTGAGAATGCAACTTGCTTCTGACGAAACACCACTGTCTTTGCAGTTTTAAAGAGCAGCACATAATCAGTGACCTACCTTCCGTTTGGCTCTTCTTAAAAACACAAAAATCAAACGCATATGCAGTCATTCCAGAAATATGCTGAAATGCACAATCCAAACTAAGAACAACAACAATCCTGAACTTGTCTTGTTTTGATGAATGGCCACTGGTTGCATGGTCAACAACTGTGGCTGATCACGTACAATGTTTATTCTTTTGCACAAAACAACAGCTTGGTGACCCTGACTGTGCCTTTTATTCAGTGACCCTCAATGCACCCAGCATAAACCTAGTTGATAATGCCTGACCACAATTCTGCATAAACCCTCACCAAAACCAAGACAGTAAAAACCAAATCATGTACTCAACAGGCAGCACTACCCAACTTATTCTGAAAAATTTGGGTGAGAGCCAAAGTAAATATTAGCAGAGGATTTCTATTTCGTTCCTTTCTCCTACTAGTTGGCAGTAACTAGGTTATACTGATTACTAATGTCACTGAGACCAAGCTGTTCTTTGTTGCTTTACACAAATTCTGAACAGATTTCTTTCCATGAAAAGATGAATTCACAGTTGATAAGACATTCAAAATACAATACCTCCACAATAAAGAAAAAAAAAAACCCACAGCACCTCTACCCTGTTGCACATGACAAAGAACAGAGGGCTGTGAAGATCCCTGGCGGCCCCAGTGTCATCCATGATACCCCTGCCATCTACCGTCACGAGACAACAGACAAAAACAATTTAATCCTGCAGCTAATCATTTGTCTGCAGTGAATCTTTCAACCTTGCATTGCTGAGTTGGCTAACCACTTCTACTTCCAGCAGTTTGGCACACAGATCTTTGGCAATAAAGCTGAAGATATTCATATCATTTTTTGGGTGTCAGGAACTTCATCTATTTTCCTTCTTTTTCATTTTTTTTTCTTCAATGTCTCTCTACTGTCCATTCGTTGTTACTGTTAAAGCAACAGACTCATGGCTTAACAGGAAGTGACTTGCAGAAACTTTCTTAACAGGAAGTGACTTGCAGAAACTTTTTTGTAACTTCCCAACAAAAGAGCTTCTTGATAATGACGCCAGTCTTTTTTATGAAGTGGCACATGAAATTAACTAAATGATGAAGTCACCAACAATATCTTTTCTGACATTTATTTCATTTTCTATCACTCTATGTCAAATAAATTATGTAGGAATGTGAAAAAACAAAGAGAATATTGAATTTGATCTAATGTCTAAGATCGTTAATGAAATGAGGTAGGGAACAGTAAACGATAAACAGTAACAAGTGGGGTATGTTTTGCTCCCATAAGGAAACCTAACACAGAGTAACTTTTATTCAAGACTGGCACAGCCTTTTAAACTTGAATAAAGTCAGACAAATACATAGACGAACAATCTAATAGTGGGGGAAAAACAAGCGCAGGCCAACAACTGAACTGTCTGGCAAAGATTTGGACTTGAGGGGAGGGGAGTTTGAAGATGGAGTAACTGGGAAAATGAAATTTAAAAAAAAAAAAAATTAAATTTAAAAAAAAAAAAAAATGTTACAGATATGAAAACTCTTCTTAGCTGCATAAGGGAACCATCGCAATCCCTTTTGAAGGCAGATATATTTGTATTGCTGCTCCGAGGCCTTTCGCCCGCTGGATCGGGACTCATCAGGGAGACACGGCTGGTTGTGTCTGCGCTCCCGGCGTCAAATAGAGACACACCACAGTCCATAATACTGTGCTGTTCTCACCACCATGGGTGCAAAAAAGAATCCAATAGCACCCCCAGAGCAGCCAGCGAAGAGTAGTAGATGCAACCAAACGAAAGTGTGGGGAGGAAAAAAGTTGCTGTAAAACTAAAGACATTATGCAAATAATATAAAATGTAGGGGACAGTCTTTGAGCCTACGCCTGAGGATCCACCCAAAGATGCAAGGGAGATCAAAAGACAAACACACAGACGGACAGAAACAAATACAAATAACCTCAATTTAATCAAAGCAAAATCGTTAATGAAATGAGGTAGGGAACAGTAAACGATAAACAGTAAACAAGTGGGGTATGTTTTGCTCCCATAAGGAAACCTAACACAGAGTAACTTTTATTCAAGACTGGCACAGCCTTTTAAACTTGAATAAAGTCAGACAAATACATAGACGAACAATCTAATAGTGGGGGAAAAACAAGCGCAGGCCAACAACTGAACTGTCTGGCAAAGATTTGGACTTGAGGGGAGGGACGCCGGGAGCGCAGACACAACCAGCCGTGTCTCCCTGATGAGTCCCGATCCAGCGGGCGAAAGGCCTCGGAGCAGGCAATACAAATATATCTGCCTTCAAAAGGGATTGCGATGGTTCCCTTATGCAGCTAGAGAAGAGTTTTCATATCTGTAACATTTTTTTTTTTTTAATTTAATTTTTTTTTTTAAATTTCATTTCCCAGTTACTCCATCTTCAAAACTCCCCTCCCCTCAAGTCCAAATCTTTGCCAGACAGTTCAGTTGTTGGCCTGCGCTTGTTTTTCCCCCACTATTAGATTGTTCGTCTATGTATTTGTCTGACTTTATTCAAGTTTAAAAGGCTGTGCCAGTCTTGAATAAAAGTTACTCTGTGTTAGGTTTCCTTATGGGAGCAAAACATACCCCACTTGTTTACTGTTTATCGTTTACTGTTCCCTACCTCATTTCATTAACGATTTTGCTTTGATTAAATTGAGGTTATTTGTATTGTTTCTGTCCGTCTGTGATTGTCTTTGTCTCCCTTGCATCTTGGGTGGATCCTCAGCGTAGGCTCAAAGACTGTCCCCTACATTTTATATTATTGGCATAATGTCTTTAGTTTTACAGCAACTTTTTTCCTCCCCACACTATTCGTTTGGTTGCATCTACTACTCTTCGCTGGCTGCTCTGGGGTGCTATTGGATTCTTTTTTGCACCCATGGTGGTGAGAACAGCACAGTATTATGGACTGTGGTGTGTCTCTATTTGACGCCGGTGAGCGCAGAACACAACCAGCCGTGTCTCCCTGATGAGTCCCGATCCAGCGGGCGAAAGGCCTCGGAGCAGGCAATACAAATATATCTGCCTTCAAAAGGGATTGCGATGGTTCCCTTATGCAGCTAGAGAAGAGTTTTCATATCTGTAACATTTTTTTTTTTTAATTTAATTTTTTTTTTTTAATTTCATTTTCCCAGTTACTCCATCTCAAATCCCTCCCCTCAAGTCCAAACTTTCCAACAGTTCAGTTGTTGGCCCGCTTTGTTTTCCCCTACTATTAGATTGTTGTCTATGTATTGTCTGACTTGTATTCAAGTTTAAAAGGCTGTCCAGTCTGAATAAAAGTTTCTTTGGTTAGGCTTCCTTATGAGCAAAACATACCCCCTTGTTACTGTCTAATGTCTAAGAGCCAAAAAAATCTTGATAAAATCTTGTCATTTGAAAACTTAAAACTCTCTTGTTCCAGAGCACAAATGACAATTGTTCTGTTCCAATTTTCAGTTCATTCTGGATCACTTGTAAACTGTCATATATGGTATTTTGTTGCTGATGTCTTTTCAAGATACTATAGTTTCTCAAATTATTATACTATATTCTCGGTATTACATATTACTCATAGTGACCATTAAATGTAAGCTCAGAACATTCAGAACCTCAAATGGAGAGAAAAAAAAACCATCGCTCACAGACAAATAAATGAAACACAACAGGTTACACCATAGTCCAAAACCAGCGGAAGCCTGGAGCAAAATATCTCCTCAAAACACTGAACAGATATCATATCCCTTTGTACGCATAGAAAGAGTATCAACCTTATAATTTCTATTGTTATTTATTACTTATTTTTTTTTTAATTTCATTTTCCAGTTACTCATCTTCAAACTCCCTCCCCTCAAGTCCAAATCTTTGCCAGACAGTTCAGTTGTTGGCCTGCGTTGTTTTTCCCCCACTATTAGATTGTTCGTCTATGTATTTGTCTGACTTTATTCAAGTTTAAAAGGCTGTGCCAGTCTTGAATAAAAGTTACTCTGTGTTAGGTTTCCTTATGGGAGCAAAACATACCCCACTTGTTTACTGTCTAATGTCTAAGAGCCAAAAAAATCTTGATAAAATCTTGTCATTTTGAAAAACACTTAAACACTCTCTCTGTTCCAGAGACAACCAAATGACAATTGTTCTGTTCCAGATTTTCAGTTCATTCTGGATCACTTGTAAACCTGTATATATGGTAGTTTTGTTGCTGATGACGTTTTCAAGATATTCTATAGTCTTCAAGTATATACTATATTCAGGTATTACATATATACTCATAAGTGACTCATTAAAAATGTAAGCTCCAAGAACATTACAGAACCCTCAAAATGGAAAAAAAAAAAAACCATCGCCCACAGACAAATAAATGAATATACAGGTAAAACAACAAAAAGTCAAAAACACAACCTTGTTGACATATCTCCCACAAAACACTGACATCTTCAGATATCATATAACCATTTTGTTACATTCCATATAAAAAAAAAAAGTAACACAACCCTTATATTATGTCTCCCTCAAAACATTCCAGGCACTTTCTGGATTTACATGAACCCTGGTGATGCTTCCCACAAGAAAAGTGTATCCCGTTTCATTCATCTCCTTCAGGTCGAGGTCACAGCGACTTCATCCACATGGATCCAGAAATCCAAACATGGAATACTGCGGTGATCAGCTAAGAACCCTGACAGCAGATAGGTGGCAAATTGTCAAACTAACAGTCATCGGGTTGTACTGGAGAGAAGAGGGCCATCACCTCGGTCTTTATCTGCCGGTACTGTTCTCTGGGTAGTTGGGAATCAACAATGATGGCATCCACTGCCTCCTCCGTCAGACTGTGGTAGCCATCCTCCTCTACAAACATACACAACATGCAAACAAGAATGTATGCACATGTAAAACTGTACACTGTGTCTGGTAAACTGGGTTTTGTTTTCGCTTGTTCTTTTTATTGTGAGGTGGGGTGAGGGGTAAGGGAGAGGGAGGAGACGAACAATTTAAGTCTGTTTATCTTCCGTCTGAAACACACACATACACATGTACACACTCTCTGCTTTTTCAATCTGCATTCTGATATAACTGACACTAATTCTACTTTTGAAATCTACTTGTGAATTCAAATGATTTTTCAGAAAGCAAAAAACAGCAAATCAAATTATGAACACAAACACATCTTTCGGACAGCAAAAAATAAAACAAAATCATATAGCAGACGTTTAAAGCTCAAATGCCCTTCAGTAACAGAATCCAAAAAGATCTAGCACTGAAACTTGTGTTGTTAAACAGAAAGGTTGGTGATCATGATGGCCAAGCCAGCCACAGGCAAACCATCTGTAGGATGATAGCATGCTTACAATGATGACTGTGAGGCATGGGAAGATGACCATTTGTACTTCCATCCCATAGTAAACAGAACTAAGTTCAGAGAGCAGCGAACAATGCACATCGCAAGCATTTCAGAGAGAAAATCTCGTCCAGATAATGCATGAGCAGACCCACTTTTATTCAGTTTAAAAGTGCCCGACCAAGAAACTGATCTGATTCCTGTAAACTGACCACAAAAGCTGCATTTCCCCCACTTGAAACGTTCTGGAGTCATATCTCGTAATGCATTAGTCACTGTGTTTTTAGTTATCAAGCAATGAAGTTATTCAACAACTGGTCATTTGCGCACTTTTACGTTTCCACAGACTAAAGCTGTCAGGAGCCTGTAGTCAAATGATTGGAGTGTTCACTGCGGAGCCGACAGCTACAAGTCTGAAAGACTTGCCGTGTCAGATTTTTGTTTTTGCTTGAAAACTTTTCTGCCGCCCAGCAGAAAACTTGTATCTGATTTGGTTCAGGGAAGGTTAAAGGCAGCAGAAAGAGAGGGATGAGCTATGCCTTTCACCATGCCATGCCCCTGACATGGTGAGCCTCTGACAGTTCACTGGACCTACGACTAATAGGCTATGGGACTTCAATCTTCAATGAAAGGCCTTTACTTATGATCCTCATTTCTAGTTCACTGATGTTGAACATTGATGCCTGATCCAAACATCATTCTCAACAAACATGGATGGATAACATGGGTATTCATGTTTCTCTAGGGACAGATTGCCACAAACTGCATACCCACAGTTAATTCCAACCCAATCTGATTTCTGTTTCCAATCCCTTTCGGTTAACTCTTTCTCTGCCAATGTGACCATATTGTTATCCCTTCTAGTTCCAATGTGACAATGTTGGCTCGTTCTGGCCAACTTTAGCATAAAATTAATCCTTTCAGTGCCAATATGTCTTTGCTAATAATATGACAATAGTGTTACCCCATTCAGCTCCAATGTGACCCGATCATTAACCCTTACAGCGCCAACATTGTAATAGAGGAACATTAGACGCTTCAGAAATGAGGTGAAAAGCAATGAAGGAGAGGGACAAAATGCTTACAAAGGCTGAGATTCCAAAAACGTGAGTGTTGAAAGAGGTCATTAACATCAAAATCGAATACATGAGACGAGCATAAAATCCATCGTTTACTAATACTGTCCATCTTTTCCCTCAATACTGACAGGTTTTACACACAATACTACCTAAAATGGAAAATATGCCACCAGCTCGCATGCATTAACTGCCTCATCACCTCTAAAAACTGCAGAAAAGAGATGCGTCACTACCGAATAAAGTTTATCCATGTCTTTGATAACATGAAATCGAAAGCTTTGTCTAAGTAAGTAGTTTTAGCCAATCATATCATGACAATCTGTCTTAGAAAAAAAAAAGAGAACACGATGTTTCAACATGACCTGTTTGAATGCTGACAGACTGAGACACACATCCCCAAGGCCAAACAACGCAGCTCTGAAACAACATCAGTCCAAGAATAGCAAAGCCGAGATATCTGCCATCCTATAAAAGATCAAAATGTTTAAAAGTATGGATTACTTATTTCTGTGCCAATTACATCAGCTCCTGAAAGAGTTGGTTTTCATTCAACGCCCATCTTGCGCTGAATTTGAAGAAGATAAGTGATTGCTCGTTCTTCATTTTCGTTGTCCTGAGTTCTGTTTCTCTTGCCTGAAGAAGACCTAAGAGGTTGAAACCCGTCATGTTTTGTCCTGTGATTCGTTTGACCATGTTGCTCGGCAGATTCATTACAAATACTTTATAAAATTTGTTTAGATTTCCTCCTTCGCCTCACTTTTGCAACTAATTCTGAAAGAGTTGTTTTCCTTAACTGGCCAGCCATCACTGTGGTATGGACCGACCAGAGTCACAAAATGTCAAATGCACACACCCTCTCTGCCTTTCTCCTAGAATTCTGTTGCCAGTATTTGCCTCATGCAAGTCTCAAGACAAAAACTGACCTCTGATTGGTAGATGTCCTCCCAGTTCAATGCTAGCCACGTTGAATTCTTCTGCTGACTTTGTGCCTGGAACACATCATGGTGGTTTCAATAGGCGGTCAGCCTGAAATCTCATCACATTCATTCATTCCTTTCATTCTTCTCTTCTTTCTTCCCCCCTTTTACTTCCACATAGAAAGTTATGTTGTCATTTTTTTTTTACCCCTTTCTGTTGTTTTATTTATCTTTTGTTTTGTCATCTATCCATCAACAATATAACACAAATGCTACAAAACTGGTTTGATCAAACTTGGTGGACTGATGAAACTCAGCCCCAGAACAATGTTATGGAAACTTTCACATTTTATGCTGCTACAGCCCACCAGTCCCTAGCATTAAGTTAGACCTGTTTCACAGCCTGCTGCATCCATTTGCCTGTCAATCAGGCCTGTTGGTGATTTTCCATCATGCATTAATCTGACTTGTACACCCCACCATGAATGAACCTCCTCCTTTAGGCCAAAGCAGAACCAATGCAAAAAAAAAAGGTACTGGTTTTGGCACTACACATTTATAGCACAGCATGTGCTTTAAAAAGTACAAACATTCTTCATTAGTAGGACCAGTTTCTCAGTGACGATGCAAAAGGGTTAGATTTTGGCATGGACCAGGATCAGGATGTATTCAGCAATATTACTCAAAAACTGTTGAACTGATTTCATCGAAACTTGGCAGAGACAAGGAATGTGATTCAAGAACAAACCCATTAGATTTTTTGTGCCAGTCCTCCGATCCAACAGCAGACCCAGGATCTGTTCAACATGCAGAGATCTACTCTCTCCCGAGTAACCTCTAATAGTTTGTTTTGTTGTTGTTGTTTTTTTTTGGGGGGGTGTTCGTAAAAAGAAAATTTCCCCCTTGTTTTCCTTTCTTTCTTCAACATTTCTTTCAAGGCCTGTTCATTTGAATATTAAAAGAAAGAACAATCACAATGGTCTGTTGACAGACACCCTTTGATGAGAGTCTTTACTGGGGCATAAATCTCATAGAGATAAAATGGCATCTTTTATCAGAGAAATGGCATCTTTCATCTAACAAAAAAAAAAAAAACCAACCAACAAATATCGAAAAGAAAGGAAGTTTTTACACAGAAATGAATGTAGTAAAGACAAAAGAAATGTCCTACAAAAATAAGTCTTTAAAGGAAGAAAATCTTTACAGGGAGGTAAATCTAGCAAAGACAATGTTAAAATATCTTACAAAAATAATTAAAGGGAGGGACTTTTAAGAGGGGGGTAAGTCAAACAAGAATATCCTATAAAAATGTCTAAAAAGGGAGGAAATCGTTACAGGGAGGTAAATCTAGTAAAGAAATTATAAAAAAAGTCTGACCAAAACAAGCATTTAAAGGAACAGAATGGAACCCAAATCAAGAAAAGCAATTCATATGCAAATACGTCCCACAAAATGTCTTTGTGGTGAGGTGGACATTATTTGAATGTTTTAACCAGATGGTTTCACAGTAATACTTTGCAAACACCTCCACCCCCACCCTTTATTCATATTTAAAGAGTCTGTCTCTATTCTTTATTCACAAGTTCTGAGCTTTAATCATCCTCTACAAGAGAATCAGCATTATATGATCCATGCCAGCCATATGCACTACAAGTCTAAGTCATATTCACCATAGTAATAACAGTTTTGAACACAACCCCTTATTCTGTGAAAAACAAATGTACACACATAACAACATCCACATGCGTACAACACACAAACATTTTTTTTCATCAAATACACATTTGCACATACAAAATATATTTAAAAAGGCAATGAAACTGTGATCTCGGGAGCTCCATTTGATTCCTAGCTTGTTGAATGTGGATGAGAGACAGAAAGTGAGAAAGAGAGGAATCGAGAGAAAGAGAGACAGTGAGAGAGACAGTGAGAGAGTGTGTGTATGTTGTGTGTGTGTGTGTGTGTGTGTGTGTGTGTGTGTGTGTGTGTGTGTGTGTGTGTGTGTGTGGTGTGAGTGCGTGCGTGCGCGTGCTTGATCACAAAATACTACACTGTTTTCTGTCGATGGATCAATGCATGAAAACATAAGCAAGTAAATGCAAGCACCTGTAGAAGTATGTGTGTGCACGCATTTACAAATATGTTCTTCATTGCATCTGTGACTGAATGAGAGAAAATGCTGAGAAAGAAGCAGAGAGTGTGCACTTTTTGTGGGCAAGTCTACTGAAAGTTATCATAAATAATCTCAAACTAACATGAAATGTTTCACACACACACACACACACACACACACACACACACACACACCTCTCTCTCTCTCTCTCTCTCTCTCTCTATCTCTGTCACACACACACACACACACACACACACACACACACACACACACACACACACACACACATCTTCACCCAACAAACAACAATGTGTATGGATTAACATCATAAAATACCCTCTCAATGTACCAACAGCAACCAAACACAGAAAAAAAATTGAACATATGACAATGTATATATTTACATAAGATTTTTTTTTAAATAAATGAATGATTTATTTAAGACAGAAAGTATATATATATATATGAAGCTGGCACTAGATATATGTTGAAAGCCAATTTCAGCAATGGAATATGTGACCATCAATAGCTCTCAGTCCCCCAAAAGAAATGGCATGACTATACTAGGAAAGAGGTGAAACGGATGGAGGGGCATTTTCACACCAGAGCAGTCCCAAGTGATGAACGAATCTCTACTCTGTCTGAGGCACCAGACTGCGCAAGTCTTGCACCTGAAGGGCATGCATACAACAGGGGTCAAAGAGCAAAGAGAACCAGTTGAACACGCATGACCATCACGACTACTTTCCCATGCACTCACTAGGAAAAAAAAAACACCCAAAAAACTCTGCATTCATCCATCACAAACTTACATGACTGTTGAGGGAAAAGCAAGAGAAGTCATCATCAAAAGCAGAAAATCTTATATATATATATATATGTTTTTTTTTCTGTATTTGTTGAATGAAGACAGAAATGGCACCGATGCTGCTTTGGAGATGCTTCTTTCTTTGTGGGACTGGTGGAGATGTCAACCCTTTTAGACTACTTTTACAATTTGAAAATGTAATAGGAACATAACGATCTCTCGCACTGGCATGCATACAAGGTTTACCTACATGGCATACACAAAACATTTACCTGCAGCAGAACAAACATCTGTAACTGGTGCAACATATGGGCAAGTTCCAGAGGAGGATGCGCCTTGCATGGGCAAATTTCTGCTCTCCTGCTATTTCTTAACAGCTGAAGCTGACTGTGAGGCACTAAGTTGCTGCGTGAATCAGAACCTCCCTGATTGCAATCCTCAGTACAGTAAAGCAGATGCCCGAGACAACGTCCTACAATACAAACTCACATCCATTCCTGTTCGGGAAAACAAAGCTCACTGGTCCAGTCAACGCTGGTTCACTTAACTACCAGTGAGAACATTTTGAGTTAGTGTAGCATCGGAACAGACTGCAACCAGAAGCAACAAACTATGAATAAATCAGGACAGCTGGCCTCAATGGAAAAGCTTGTCCTCTTATTGCCCTTTAGCAAATACTCCAATGTAACCAGGTCAGAGGGATACAGGGACCTGCTGAGTTGGAACATCTATGCAAAATTCACAGAAACATGTAAATGAACCGTCACTGTGCGCTTCCAATCTGACCAATGGAGCACAATAACTCACAATGTCACTGGATCATCTGGCACCACGTTTCCCTGGCTCAAAGCTACTCAATGTAACTATCTGATCTTCACCGTACCAAATGTAACTTGATTGCATGTTTCGAAATATTTGTATCTGAGCACTGTATTACAAAATGCAACTTGACTGTACAGTTCTCATCTTTGTATCCGAGCACTATAGTACAAAATGTAACTTGTCTGTACGGTTCTAATCTTTGTATCCAAGCATTGTAGTACAAAATGCAACTTGACTGTACGGTTCTCATCTTTGTAT
The DNA here is from genome assembly GCA_018398815.1 of Conus ventricosus. Taxonomy (NCBI): domain Eukaryota; kingdom Metazoa; phylum Mollusca; class Gastropoda; order Neogastropoda; family Conidae; genus Conus; species Conus ventricosus. The sequence goes on from CM031605.1 coordinate 54,828,143, forward strand.
CCGAGCACTATAGTACAAAATGCAACTTGACTGTACGGTTCTCATCTTTGTATCCGAGCACTATAGTACAAAATGCAACTTGACTGTACGGTTCTAATCTTTGTATCCAAGCACTGTAGTACAAAATGTAACTTGTCTGTATGGTTCTCATCTTTGTATCCGAGCACTATAGTACAAAATGTAACTTGACTGTACAGTTCTCATCTTTGTATCAAAGCACTAGAGGTACAAAATGTCAAGTGTCATATGGTTCCAATGTTTGTATGCGAGCACTACGTAACTTGATTGTATGGTTCCAGTTTTTGTATCTAAGCACTGTAGTACAAAATGTAACTTGATGGTCCGTTACGATCTGCCCATCTAACCTCAATAGTATATACAGTCTCACTCAAATGATTGGTCCCCATCTTCCTGTTTAATCCCAATAATACACAGCATCAATAAACTGACTGGTCCCAATCTTCTGATCTGAGCACAGCAGTATTCAGTGTCACTTCACTGGTCCCAATTTTCCTATTTAAGCTTACACTATACAGTGTATGATGACGCTTGACTATTTGGCCCCAATTTTCTTGCTAGAGCTGAATTGAACACAAAGTCGCTCAAAGTCTGGTCCCAATCTTCTTATCTGAGCAAAACAGTAGACAATATTACTTGACTGTGAAGTCCCAATCTCAGCGAAGCAGTACACAGTATTACTTGACTGTGAAGTCCCAATCTCAGCAAAACAGTAGACAATATTTCTTGACTGTAAAGTCCCAATCTCAGCAAAACAGTAGACAATATTTCTTGACTGTAAAGTCCAATCTCAGCAAAACAGTAGACAATATTACTTGACTGTGAAGTCCCAATCTCAGCAAAACAGTAGACAGTATTACTTGACTGTGAAGTCCCAATCTCAGCAAAACAGTAGACAGTATTACTTGACTGTGAAGTCCCAGTCTTCTTACTTAAGTTCCATAGTACTCTCAGTTCCTAAGAAAAAGCTAACCAGAGTTGAAAAATCCCACAGGAAAGTTTGATGCTTTCTTACACTGTTCAAGCCCACATACTTTTCAGCTGAGCAGCAAAAATATCTTCTTTTTTTTATAAAGAAAAAGGTATGGTTTGGTGCTGGCAGGTAAATTAATGCTGTGTGTACACCAACAAATGAGTACAATCAACACTGAGAAACAATCTAGCTCTACGTTTTGTCTTTGCTGTAAAATGGCAACATCAGGACACAGCATCCAGATATGTCTCTATGCAACTGGAATAAACAAGTAAAACAAGCAAACACCACCACCAGCACATACACACACAAAAAACCATGAAGCCAGCCAGGATCAGACTATCTTTGATCAGCTTGCTAATTTCTGTTCTTTTTCACTTCCTTATTTTCTCCCTTTTTTTCTCATCTGTTTCGTTTAATCCAGCTTCATTATAAAAATCAGCAAAAAAATATTCAAATAGTAAATCAATCACCAAAGGAAAAAAAACAAAATCATATGCTTTTTTTTTGACATCATTTTCTTATTTTACAGACCTGTACACCCAACATTCCCTGCTGGACACTTCGTCATTAATGTTTAAAGTACTTAAACAAAACAAAGGAAAAGAAACAAACAAAACCATCATCTTATGAAAATGTTGTAGCGGTTGACCGATTCTGCATGAAAACCAGAAACATTTCCCAAACAAATCCTTCCTTCTTCTTCTTCTTCAGAGTTCCTCTGACATTCACAACTGGTAGGATTTAGGGGTCCATGACTGTTTTCAGTCCCACCACTTAAGACAGAATGAGGCTGCAGCATTCTGGGATGATGGCTACACATGACATCACTGTGCAATGTGGAGTTGCCTCCCTTCCTGTGTCTCAACCATCCTGAAGGATCCCCACTGGTTATACTTCTAGGTAGGATGAAAAGTAATTTAGTGAGATTTCGAATCAAGAGAACAATGCTCAATTGACTAGGTCGACAATGCTCAATTGACTAGACCAACTGTACTTCCCTCCCACCCACCACCCTCCCACCCACCCCCAAAAAACCCTTTAACTTCGATTTTACTACATGTACACTACTTCCATTCTTTGTATGTTTTGGCAGTGTGAATAGTTCATTTCTTGTACACTGGTAAGTTAAAAACACATCAGAAGTGTATGGGACTGAGCTGTGTTCTTCGTCATGCGTTCATTTTGCACACAAGTCATCTCACTAATGTTTCTCCTGAATCATACAAATTCCATCTAATAGTTCACCCAAGTTTCCTTCTCATTTTTCGAAAACTTTTTTTCATTTTCATTTCGTTCCTCTTTACCTTTACTGTTGTTGCTTTCTTTTACTATTAGAGAGTACTTCTTTTCACCACACACACCACACACACACACACACACACACACACATACACACACGCACACCACCAGACACACACACACACACACACACACACACACACACACACACACACACACACACACATACAGAGGAGACCTTCAGACCAAGATACTTAGAAATATATGGTTATTTGGAAGAACCACAGATTGTCAAGATAAAATAAATGTTACCTTCACTCGGATGTGGTTTGCAACCTGCGAGTAGTGATGTGTGGAGATAGGCTGTGTGTGTGTGTGTGTGTGTGTGTGTGTGTGTGTGTGTGTGTGTGTGTGTGTGTGTGTGTGTGTGTGTGTGTGCATGTTAGTGTTGTGAAGAAACAGATGGACATACGTTACTGACAGATTCATACCACCATTACTGCAGCAGCAGAACAATTTCATTTCAGAAAATTAAAATAGGTAATAATCTCACAGACACCCTCATTCATGTAATCGTTCAAATGTGAACACACACACACACACACACACACACACACACACACACACACACACGTGCATATGCGCACACACACACATGCACACATGCAATCGCACATGCACACACACACACAGAAATACACTCACACATAAATATACACACACACGCACGCATGTGCGTGCACGCTCACACACACACACACACATACACACACACACGCACACACATGCACCTCTCACACACATGCACAACACACACCGACTAAAATGTCTCATCCCATGCAAAGGAACACCGAAAATATAACATCATTAACTTTTTGACTATAGAGAGCATGTGTTTTCAAGGATTTGAAAGAGAAAAGAGAAAAACTAAGTCCGATATCTCTGGTGTTATTAGTTGTCAAGAAAATGCAACCATTCAAGATCACCTTCCCATGCATACATGTGTGCACACAAACACATGCACACAAACACTCACATACATGCACGCCCTCACACACAAATATGCACACATACACACAACACACACTCATTGAATAATCTCATCCACATACAAAGGAACACCGAAAACATAACACCATTAACTTTTGGTCATTCAATGACTACAAACAGCATGCGTTTTCAAGGATTTGAAAGAGAAAAGAGAAAACTACATCTGATAATTCTCTCTGGTGATATTCGTTGTCAAGAAAACCCAACCATTCAAGATCACCTTCACATGCATATATGCATGCTTGCATGCATACACATACACACATACAGCTGTACAAACAAATGAATGTCTAAATCAGTTATTTATTAACTCCTAATTGTACTCCATTGTCTCCATAAAAAGACGAAGGGGACAGAAGAAAAAAACCCATTACCAGCCGCCGTGGCGAAGTGGTTAGCGTCGCGGACTCCCGGCTGGGAGGTCGTGGGTTCGAATCCCATCAGAGTCATGTGGGTTTTTCTGCCCCGACCGGCTCCTACCCAGAGTTGAGTTTGCTGCGGACTCAGTTGGGAAGACTGGGACCAGACAGTCGAGTTTCATCACTTAATGGATGCGTTTCTGAGAGTGTTGCTCAAATTTCCTGACCAACACTGCAGGTGCCTGTATCTCTCGGGCCTGGTTGACGCCGGGATATATTATGAAAGGAAGCGTAGAGTACAGCCCTGTCATGTAGTCTCAGACCGAAATGGAAATCCGTAGCATCATCTTAATCATCCTCATTCTCATCGATCAGCATAAAAAAAAAGTCTCAAATTCTGTGGCCCTTCATGCCCTGCTCTCATGGTGACCTCAGTTTCGATGTCCTCTCCACGTCTGTGGCCTTGGTTTGGTTCCGTTGGGGTCACCGGTATCGGCGAGTCCATGGGGGCTGTCGTTGGACGGATGTGGTGGCGCCCTCCGGAGGGAGAGCTCACTCACGCCGGCTCCGCGACTAAGCAATTATTGTCGTCAGTAGGGGGCTTAGTAGGTGGTGTCCTGCGTATGTTAGATCAGAACAGGCGCCACTGAACACCACCGAAGTGACTCGGCAGCAGTGCAGTGTCTCCTCGGTGGGTTACCTCTTGACGACTCGACACTGACTGCTCCTTGTGGATTGCTGGTGCCTGGGCTGCGGCGGGGCCGACCGGGCTGTGGCTGTGGACGGGGTGTCGGAATGAGCGGCGTGGGTGCACTGCCTCTGAGGTGGCGCAGAGGTTGGGACAGCAAAAAAAAAAAAAAAAAAAACCCATCTGGTATCATGTGATGATAATGATATGCACCCAAAGCAGAAACGATGACTACCAATAGAAAATGTGGTTCGAGGCCATTGGGTTTGGGAGAGACAGAACGACCTGATGCAGGCAATAAGGCGTCTCCTGCAAGTGAGGTACCCTTGGGAAGCAGACTTGTCATAATCAGCCAGTCTCTCCTTTCTACAGAGATGCTTTAACCCTTTGCTGGGCACAGCATGGCAGACTGTTTACTTCCTGCAGGGCAGAGAAAATGGCTGAAATGGGCGTGTCTGTGGGTGTTTGTGTTCAAAACGCAATATCTTTGGAAAGAAAGCATGGATTTCATTCAAATAAGATGTAAAAACATGCAGAATTAAATAAAGAAAACCATCGATATTTACTCCACTTTGGGCAGTAAACGCCTCAACATCGAACAGTCGTGTTTGCTGACTCCAACCGAACTGATCACGATCGTCGTCGAAATCGTCATCCTATCACTCCAGTCACTCAAATCGATGTGTGCACACTGCTAACATCACTCACATCGATGTCTGAGCCTGCTTGAACTTCACGAAGTTCACTATCTTCCGCACGAAACCCAAAAAACTCCTCCTCACTCTCGGAATCTGTGAACGGATCCATCTTGAAAATCGCCGAACTTTTTCTCTCGCACCACGTGTTGAAATTTGCCTTGTTTACAACTCGATGCAAAGCCACAAGTGAAAGAAAGTGGGACAGGAAGTGGCGGAAGTCTCGTGGCTTCAATTGAACGAGATTTGGCGCGAGATTTACGGAAACTTCCATGTATGGAAGTTACGAAGATGGCCGAACATTAGCAGACGCTTTCGGACGTTTTGCCCATCGGCATGAACGGACGCTTTCGGCCGCTGTGCCCAGCAAAGGGTTAACATACGCTGCTCATCAGCGCTGGCAGTCTATGCTTGATGCCTCTGAGCCAAAACCTGCGATCCTCTGTTGCAGTCCCTCCACTGGCTTCCAATCCAGAGTCGAACTGACTACAAGCTGGCTACTGGACCAAAATATCTTTCAGACATCCTCCACATGTACACCACATCCCGTCAACTTCGTTCCTCTGCCAACAGCTGCCTCTTGCGCATTCCTTCCGTCAGAACAGAATCTTTTGGTCAACGTTCTCCCTCCCTCCAAGGACCAACTGTCTGGAATACACTTCCCATCAGTGTCAGACACCTACCTTCACCCTCTTCTTTCAAATCTGCCATTAAAACAAATTTCTTTCATCAGTCGTAACCTCCCCCCCCCCCCCCCCCCCCAACTTCCCAATCCACCTTCCGAGTGTCTGAGTGGGTTTTTGCTTGCACGCGTAAGTGCCTGGTGGTTGTGTCACTTGTACGTGCTGGTTGTATTGATGTAAGTGTGTGCGTATGTGCATGCGGGTGTCTGTGAGCTTGAGTGTGTGATCATGCTTGAGCATGTGTACGCACGCGCTCCTGCACGGGGGTGCATATATGTGTGTGTGTGTGTGTGTGTGTGTGTGTGTGTGTGTGTGTGTGTGTGTCTGTCTGTGTTGTTGGTTATGTAAAGCGCTTTGAGCCCTAATTTTTAGAGAATAGGCGCTATATAAATTAACATTATTCTTATTATTATTGATCCAAAGCCGCCTGTTTCTGGGCACTGGGGTCTATTCTGGTGGTTTTCAGGAAGACCTTGAGGTTCAATTTGTATTTTATAAATGATTTCCTTGACAGGAGCTCATGAGAGACCAGCTGACTTGGGATGATGCTTCATCAGAATGATGTGGGTTGAAGGTACGTTTTGTTCGAGACAGCATTCTCGCATCCAAGGTTTCGCCCTGCCAGTTCCTACTATCTTATGCATGTATGGCATGTGGGAGTGGTTTAGAGTGCATGCATATCTGCTGTACATACTTCAGATTTCAAGGTCCTACACAGGGCTGTCAAGGGTGACAACATGAGACCTTCAGTTTCCTCTGAACACCCTTCTCTAAAGGAGAGGTCCCCACAGACACATGGTTAGAGCCTTTGTTATGGGAGAGGTCCCCACAGACACATGGTTAGAGCCTTTGTTAAGGGAGAGGTTCCCACAGACACACGGTTAGAGCCTTTGTTAAGGGAGAGGTTCCCAATGATACATGATAAGAGCCTTTGTTATGGGAGAGGTCCCCACAGACACACGGTTAGAGCCTTTGTTATGGGAGAGGTTCCCAATGATACATGATAAGAGCCTTTGTTATGGGAGAGGTCCCCACAGACACACGGTTAGAGCCTTTGTTATGGGAGAGGTCCCCACAGACACACGGTTAGAGCCTTTGTTATGGGAGAGGTTCCCACAGACACATGGTTAGAGCCTTTGTTTGCAGAGCTGACAGTCAAGAGGTCCAACTACATGTGGGGTCAGATTTTTCTGGCTTCAAAACCCTCTCTGTCCACCCTGCAGTAAATGGCTACCTGATTCAGGTCAGGGAGGGTTAAAGGTGTGAAAACCCTCTCTGTCCACCCAGCAGTAAATGGCTACCTGATTCAGGTCAGGGAGGGTTAAAGGTGTGAAAACCATCTCTGTCCCCCCAGCTGTAAATGGGAACCCGATTCATTTCAGAGAAGGTAAAAAAAATGGCGGAAAGAGAGCGAGGGGGCTCTGCTGTCTATCGTGCTGTGCCCTAGATGTCGTGAACCTCTGAGAGTTCACTGCCCCTCAGGCTGACAGGCTATGTGAACTTTACCTTTTGACCTTTAGCCTTCTTTCCTAAACAGTCGCAAAGCGTCTCTCAAACCCTGGAACCGGCCTAGTTGACCCTGTGGTTAATTTCATTATCAGTGTGGACTGCATTTGGACAGAGTACATGAACATGTCAACTTCCTGGAGTTTGTTGCCCTTTACCACGTCTGGTGCATGAGATTGGTCTTTCGGGAACTCAGTTTTTAGCCAGTGTTGTCATCAGCACAGGGTGCTTTGTTCATGCTGTTTTGCATTTCAGTCCCTGAACCTGTGATGAAGATGCAGTCAAAAGCAAAGAGTTATTTTCTAAAAATATTTTCTTGGTCTCACTGATAACCTATGTACAATACAATTATAAAGCAAACTAAACGTGGCAAATCTTCACTTAAATTGCAGCACTGCACACAAGGGCAACAACAATTTCCTTACCTATGAACTTTCGACGGGGCCAGATGAAAATTCGTATGGTAGTTCGGGGAGAATTTCGCTCTTCTCCAAACACCACCCACGACAAATGAAAAGATTATGGGCGACGTCACTCTCTTGCATGTAATTGCACACCTTGTGGACTTTCCTGTAAAAGAGAGAGAACTGCAACACTCATTACAAGAAATTCCAAAACAATGCACACAGTGATACTATTACCAAGCAACAAACACTCACATGAACAAATGATCACAAAAATTCACTGTCGCAACAATCAAAAAGCACACACACTTGCATAAACAAATGATCACAAAAACTCACTGTCGCAACAATCAGAGAACAGAAACACAGACATGCACAGACCAAGGTCCATACTGAAGGTGTGTACCTGCTGATATCTGCCGCACTGGATCCATGCAACTGGAAGGCAAAGCCAGGCACAGGAATTGTCGTCATCTCATGCAAACTGTCCACCAGATGAGTCACAGGCTGAACAACAACAACAACAAAAAATCATCACACAGTGGCAAGCAGTTCTGCGTGTTTCTTGCACTTACCTCAAAATGCTGTGTGCCTGACCTAGTTTCAGAATATGCTCGTCGGTGAAAAAACAGTAGCTTCCTTGGGATGGAAAGGAACAGGCAGTAGTAGTACTTCCATTTTGCATCTTTTCACAAAATCATGTGATATTAGACAAAGGGACAGACAGGGAATACAGACAGACAGAGACAAAAAAAACCAAGAGACCACACATACACTGAAAAGAGTGATTGCATTACTTACAGCCTACTCTGCCCCTATTTCATGTTCCAGACAATCGGCGTTATAATGAAGGGATGGGTAGTGATCAAGAAAGAGAACAACTCAAACAAACAAGAAAAGACAACCGACAAACAGAAAAGACCAGAGACAAGCACCAAACATGCACTGAAAAGAACCACTGTGTCACTTACACAACACTCCACCTGCAGTAGGTGCTGCGACAGGGGGCATGGAAATGAAAAGTAGATTACACGGAACGACTCAGTGAGACAAACAAAACACAGAAACAGGACCAAAGACACAGAGAAAAAAGAGTGACAATTACTTACAGCGTGCTCCACCACCAGTTCATGATCCAGATAGTAGGCATGGAAATGAAGATGGTTCACAGAGGCAAAGGCACACAGACTGTTGAACCCCATCCGGTAACCTCTGAAACCATCCACCAACACACAATCAAGCATTGCCAACATCTAACGGTCTCACAGGAAAAAAATCATGTAAAGGTAATCAGTGGAAACTATGTGTATTGATATTTGGCAGTTTGAGACGATAAGAAATGAAAAGAGAGGCAGAATCTACTATAGTTGGCTCCCGTCTCTTTATTAAAAGGCTGGAGGTACGGGAATGAAAAAAGAATAGGGAGGAGGGGGAGGAAGTTGGGGAGGATTAGAATAAATCCAGTGAAATTCAAATACAATCTGAGTGTGCCAAAACTAAACACAATGTTATGGGTTTGGACAGAAAAAAAAGGTTGAATGCATTTTGCCTATTATCAAACGTAAGCACTAGCATTCCAGTCGGAAATTAAATTGACATAAGATACACACACACACACACACACACACACACACACACACACACACACACACACACACAGAGTCACACACACACACACACCATACGCGCACACACACACCACCACACACACACACACACACACACACACACACACACACACACACACACACCATACACACACACACACACACACACACACACACACACACACACACACAGAGTCACACACACACACACACACACACACACACACACACACCATACGCGCACGCACACACCATATACACGCACGCACACACACACACACAAAGACACACACACACAAACACACAGTCAAACACACACACACCACACACACACACACACACACACCCCATTCCAGCACACTGACCTGTGATTGCTCAGCAGAAGCATTTCCAGAGCCACCCTCAGAGATGTTTCTGTCACAATCTGCCCAGAAAATGAGAAACAGAAATGGAGAACCCAGAATCCACTGCATGGGAGGTATAGTGTCACTGGCAATACACGAATGATTTTTTTTTTAAACGAAACACACAGGTGAAAATAAAGGTGGATATGATCCACAAGACACATTAGAATCTCTTTACCACAGATAAATACGAAAAATCTAAATCTAAAAGAATCTACAAAGTTTGTTTAGAGCATGAAATATCCTGTCATGTACAAAGCGAGTATAATGGGTGTAAATAAATAAACTTCATATGACAATTTGACATTCTACTATGTTGGTATGTTCATTTCCTGTGATTTACTGCATTTTTCTTTTTTATTGTATTTCCTTCATGTTAGTATGTTTGAAGTTGTTTGCTTCTTCCTTCAGTACTTTTATTATTCATTTATATACATACAATATATGATCTGATTTGTTAGAATTGTTATTTTTATGGTTTGAAGAATCAAACAAAAGTTTACTTAAATGTCCAATATGCGAGACAACTGTATAATCACATCTCTGGCAGAGTTCACAGCTTTAATTCCTGTGTTTAATTGCAGTGTTATTCACTTCTTGTGTGCTCTTTCATATAGCCAGCTGTGTTTCCTACCTAGCTGCACCCTTGGTCTGGCACTACTGACCATCACTGCACCTGTCTGTCTGTTTGACCAGACATGTATGCCTGTTTAACTGTGTCTGCAGTGTCTCCGTGTCTTTGATATGCTGTCTCCAATTGATCTGGCTGTCTCTTTCTGCATTTTGTTACTTTTTATAAACACAAAAAGGAAAAAGAAACATGCCACACACGGCAGTTGTTACTGCTGCATTGAGTCGCTTGAGTCAAAGTCTTCAAAAGCGTGAGACGGAAAAGCAGAAGAAACAAATTGTGCGCACCAACAAGCCGGGGTTCTGGGCGGTCTTGTATCTGACACCCTAGAGTGTCAGGAGATAAGGCCGAAACGGTTGCTTGAAGGGGGCTTCTCACGCTCTCCACGAGTTTCTTTCTACTGTAAGCATGGGAGAATAGCGAACCACACATTGCTTTGCTGTCTGTATCGCGCCTATAGCTGACCAATGTTTACACAACGACTACACACAGCGCAGGGAGCTTAAACCGAGAAAAGCGGAATTGTCTCTGTCCACAACACCTGTGAGCTATTTTCTGCGAAGGTTATTAGTGGCGTCAAGTGCAGACAGATTCACCATCCTTGCTTGCTGGAACAAGTGTCTGTTCAGAAGCGCTTGAATTCTTACACATACACGAACGCACGCACGTACGCGTGCGCGCGCGCGCGCGCACACACACACACACACACACACACACACACACGCACACGCATGCACGCATGCGCGCGCACTCAATATGTACATAAAAAGCAGAAAAAATTACCGTCAATACCCTCATTATGATTATTAACATTACAGATGTGGGTTTAGGTATGAACTTTTAACAGCCTGACTAATGGAAAAAAAAACAAAACAAAAACAAGACCAGCGCTTGACGAAAAAACTGCTGCAACCCAAAGTCGAGTGTGTGTGTGTGTGTGTTGTGTGTGTGTGTGTGTGTGTGTGTGGTGATGTGTGTCTGTGAGAGAGAGAGAAGAGAGAGAGCGGAGGAGAGAGGAGAGGAAGAGAGAGAGAGAGAGAGAGAGAAACGAGAAAGAGAGTGAGAGAGGAATGGTTGAGTAAACATGACTACACAAGAACTGCACGCAAATTTACCACTTATAAAATCAATAGGGAAGAAAAGAAACATGCACAGTGTACACCGGCGCGCATGCAAAAACTGAGAGAGAGAGAGAGAGAGAGAGAGAGAGTTGAGAGAGAGAGAGGAGAGAGAGAGAGGAGGAGAGAGAGTCTGACATAGAGAGAGAGGGAGGGAGAGATTGGGGGTGGGGAGGATGACTGATTGAGAATACATACATAAAGAAACAGACATGCACGGATACCTTTGTACACACAAAATCAATAAAAGCATGCAGAGAGAGAGAGAGGGAGGAGAGTGGAGGTGGGAGGGAGGACTGATTAATAATACATATATGAAGAACTTGACATGCACAGATAGCTTTGTACATACAAAATCAATAAAAGCATGATCAGAGAGAAAATGTTTCACATGACAATGGCTTGCACTCATATCAACAATCTCTCTCTCTCTCTCTCTTCTCTCTCTCTCTCTCTCTCCTCTCTCTCTTCTCTTCTCACACACACACACACACAACCTCTCTCTCTCTCTCTCTCTCTCTCTCTCTCTCTCTCTCTCTCTCTCTCTCACACACACACACACACACACACAACTAAAAAAATTACATATACACGGCACACGGCATACGAGTCTGAGGCGGGGAGGGGAGGGAGAGAGAGAGAGAGAGAGAGGAGAGAGAGAGAGAGAGAGGAAACTGAACTGAAACTGACGTGCATGCATGACTTCACAGAACAAAAACAGATATCACACACACACACACACACACACACACACACACACACACACACCACACACCACAACATATACACGGACACGGATACGAGACTGAGGTGGTCGGGAGGGGAGGGAGGGAGAGAGAGAGAGACAGAGAGAGAGAGAGGGGGGGAGAAAGAGAGGAGAGAGAGAGAGAGAGAGAGAGAGAGAGAGAGAGAGAGAGAGAAAGAGAGAGAGAAGCTGAATTGAAACTGACGTGCATGCATGACTTAACAGAACAAAACAGATCACACACACACACACACACACACACACACACACACACACACACACACAACACACACACCACTGACTCAACACACACACACACACACACACACACACAACGCACGCACGCACGCACGCACGCACGCACGCACGCACGCATGCACGGCAACGCACGCACGCACGCACGCACACACACACACACACACACACATGTGTACTCACGACCCTTGAAGGTAAAGCCATGGTTCTGTGTCAATATCCAATTCTCATCACATAACTGTTCACTATCACTTTTAACACAACACAAACGTCTTGTCTGCACATGTCTCGTGGTGTGTCCTACACTCTCAGATCAGCGGCTTGTGTTACAGAATGTGTGACACTGACAGGGCTTTTGCTGTTGTCCCCTCTCCTCTCCCAAACCGCCCCCACCCCCACCCCATCTCCCCACCCACACTTTAACATGAAGTACACTTTGCCCGTTTGAAAAAAAAAATCTAAAACAAAACTATAGTTGATGTTCAGTAGTTACTCTCATCTTAATGTAATAATTTTAAAACCTATATTTATCAATATATGCATAATCTTGGAAATAAGGTCAATATTTCTAGCTATTATATTACACCCATTACAAACATGCAATTCAACTTGTATCAGTGACATATGTCAACTTGAAAGTAACATTATAATGCTCTTACGTTCTATAAAATGATTATGTACATAATTATTTTGTGTCAATTCGGATAGTACTTATGTATGCTTTTTCATTTCAACAAATCTTAGTATATGAATTTTCATACCTGTCTCTCTCTCGCTCTGAAATGGATGATCTGCAAAAGTCTGCTGGGAAACATATACTTAGAATTTTGTTCAGTGACAAAATATAAAGATGCTTAGGGAAAGAATGTACAAACTGACAATTACAAAATGTTTCCCGTAATCAGTGCTGTGTTTTTTTCTCACGTGGTGGCAGTATCAGTCCATTGAAACTGTGGTGCCACCAGTGTCAGATGCTCTGTGAGCAGGACTTTGAGCTGTTGCTGTTTGTTTTTCAACCCCCAGACTCTTCTCAACAGTGCATTGATTGTGGCGTGTGTCTCCTCGCCTCCTTGCTCTCCAGCAGTGCCACTCCTGTCCCCAGTGTCTGATCCAGAGAACACAGTGATGTTCCAACAGATGTTGTTTTGGAAATGATGGCAGTCTTGGGAAACTTTTCTCTGTAAAAGGCCATGTACGCTTAATGGATGTTTCAATATCTTCAATTCATCATCACAGATGGCTCTTTGATGCGATATGCGCCGATGAACATCAGAGAAGAGGGCATTCAGCTCAGTGAACTTGTCACGAATGTTTCTGGATGTATTTAGTATGGGACCAGCGAGTTGGAATTCTCCTGTCTTTTCTGCAACACTCTGACAGATGTTTTTGTACACCGGTTCTTTCATATACTTGTTGCAATGGTTCCCAACAAAGGCCCTGGAATGATAAGCCTGTGGGAAGATCTTGTTTGCCCGCAGAACATCTTCTAGATTTGCTGTGATTGGCCCAGAACGGAATAGCAATGAAGTGGCTGTAGATTTCATTTTCTCCACTTCTTCCTTGGTTCTTTTTATGCTTTCTTCAAATTCCTTTGTAGTTTTCTTCTGGCTTGGCATGGAGTTGTCTCAGCAGTTTCTTTTTCTTTTCCAATTGGCTCTATGCTCTTTTAATGCTGCTGAAACTGTACTGGAGAATACTCACAATTGGTCAAGAGTGATGTCATCAGTGAAGCAAAATGTCTTGCCAGCCGTTCATCAAGAGCATGGCACTCATCTTCAAAGCAGGTCATGGTGTTCTTTGACAACACCCAGCAAGATGTGAAGGTAGGGAGGTGTCACCTGCTTCAGTTCTATGTCTAAAACTGGTTTTCTGATGACATTGTTGAATAGTTTGGCTTTTGATTTCATTTTTCCTGCACGCTTATACTTCTGATAGTCCCTCTTGATCTGACTGACCGTTCTCTTGCTGATGTTTCCTTCATTGTTCTCCGGGGGCAGCTGCATCTGTGTCTTTGTTGTTGTGCAGTACAGACACGGGTGGATCCCTGTGCACCTGACAGTCCATACATTTTAGTTAAAAAGTCAGTCTCCAAAGAGAAAAAGGCGAGTTTGTTGCCTCTCCATTCCATGCTTTCAAGGTCTTCAATTTGCTCTTTGTAAGGGTCCAACAGTCTTCTTAGGTTTCAGGGGTGTCCTTACATTCAGCAATGGTCATAATGCATGTGTTATGCTTTGAATTAGCGTTCACCAGGTTTGCTATTTGAAGCATCATTTAAATGATCCGCCTCCATGGTCACCGCCAATCTTGATCCAGATTTCGTTCTCTGGAATACTCTCATCATGCCATGTAATCGGCCTTGATTGTCATAAGCATCGCAGTTTGGTGACAAATGCTGGGACATCCTTAATGCCTGCAGAAGGTGTTGGAACCAGTTCCATAATCCCATCGATCTATTCCAGACCTCCACACTTCTCATCTGACATTCTACTTCTGCACACTGTGCTTTGACTTGTTCTTTCCTTTCTTTTGTTCACTGGCAAACTGTACCCCGAGCCTCCTATAGAACTGTTTGTGCAGTCTGTACTTTGTCAAACTGAGGCCAAGTGCCGCACGAAGGGCAGGACCTTGTTTTGCAGTTACAGATACTTGACCGCATTTCGCTTCATTAAGAAACCAGCTGTTTGCGTACTTTGCTTGCCGTCTTTCAGTTCTGTGCCCTGCTGTTTGGCCGCATCTTGTTCAGTGTCTCTGATACATTCAAACGAATTTTGTTCATTTCTTTTGCTCGTCTCTTCCTGAGTGGTGTTCGAGCTTCACTTGATGCTTTCCGAGGTTTTGTAATTTTTTTCAGCACAATCGGCTGTCCACCAGTTTGGCATGTGACAGTCATTTTATTACTGGACTGTGAGAGCTTAATGCAGGCAAGTTTTGTGAATATAAGCTTCTTCTGTGTTTGTCAGTGGTTCCTTCAGCTGACTCAAAGGCCCTGAGGATTCTTTTTCTGAACGGAGACAATGCTTTGTCAATGCCAGTTGGAACGGTCTGCACTGATGCGCCTCTTGAATCTTTGGGTGGAGTTGATGTGGCATCAGATGTGACACAAAGGAAACTTGTTTTTTGACTGGAGATAATGCTTCATTGATGCCAGCTGGGGCAGTCTGCACTGATACAGTTCTAGGGACTTTTGCCGGAGTTGATGTGGCTTCAGATGAGAAGAAAATGAAATATCACTATCAAGATCAGAGTTTGATTGGCACTTTCGTTTTGCTGGTTGGGAATACTGTTTGAGAACGGCAGATTTCTTTATCTTTTTCTCTGGTCTCCACCTTTACTCTGCTGTTGAAAGTGAGTGCATAGCGCACACTGACTGACAGATAAACTGGGGTCAAACAGGTGCCATAATTTTGAGGCTTTTTCAAATTCTGCCAATGCACGGCTCTTTGCTGTAGTTGAATGTTTGCGGTTTGTCAGATTTTTCAAAGTGTTTGCACAAAACACACAAACTATTTTTGAATGTACTTCCCTCTCTATCTTCCAGAACATTCACATTGAAGATTACGTTTATTTCAGAAGCAACACTCAAACACGTTACTACTGATTTGTTTTTATCTTTCTTTGATCTCTTAGACCTTTTCCCACACAGTCTACACAAGACCTTTAAACGTTCAAAATGTTCAGTGAGAGAGTGACCGTTTGTTCCATAATCCTTTCGGCCATCCCCCCCCCCCCCTCTCTCTTCTCTCTCTCTCACAACACACACACACACACACGCACGCACGCATGCACGCACGCATGCACGCAGCAGCACGCACGCACGCACACACACACACACACGCAACACACACACGCGCACACACACACAACCACACACACACACACACACACACACACACACACAAAACACCCTAATGGTACTACCAACAATACACTTTAATTTGAATTTGCCGATAGAAATAGTAGTAGTGATTGGAAATGAAGTATTATTTTAATTATTAATTAATTATTCACTTATTATTGTTATGCCTACTACCATTACTGTTATCAGTAGTATTATTTTGCTTGTAGTAAATATGTTATCCTCTACGTTTCCCTTTAATTAGGCCTACGTTGCTCTACATGCAACATAGTACATATAAAAATGTGCAACAATGAAGAAATATGTATATATACAACGGTTTGTAAATACGGCCCCTTTACAAATGCTAACTAACTTTTCATTCACAAAGATTTTTGCCAACGCCTGGCCTACTTCGGCCAAAGATAGTTCGCCCTCCACTCCGTCTTTGCTTCGGCTTACCAGGCCAACGACGCACGGCACACGCAGCACAGGCTATGGTTTGCCGGTCGCAAAGTTCTGTCAGAATTTAAACACGAACTTAATTTATGGTACTCACAGAGAAGACTGAAATGCCAGCTTTTGTCACACTCTCAAGTACTCACTGCGCCATTGCTGTCATACAGAAATTATAGTTAAAAACCTCTGTACAGTAAATATAACTTAAAGATGTTGCACCAGTCTCGAAGCGTCCAAACACACAGAGCGTCTGGCCGTGCGGTGGCTGACTAGTTAGGGCCTAGCCGGAGTCAAAAGGCAAAGCGTTGAGCGAACTAAATGCAGTGGCTCTGAGTGTGCCGGCGCCGCCGTTGCACAGCAAAAACAACAACCAATGATAAGAAATTTATTTTTATTTTTTAATAGTTATTAAAAAAAAAAAGAGTCAACAGTCTAATAAAACTCATCCGTAAAGACTACCAATGAACATCTTGTACAACAAAACAGTATACTCATAAACACGAACACACACACATGTAAAATCAATGCATGTTTAAGCACCAAAGCCAAACTATAATGTAGCCTAATTAACAGTTTCCTTAACAGCCTACATGCACAGTGTGGTGTACCTGAGGCAAACAGGAGTCTATCTCCGGTATCAGCAAACAATGGCGTACCCATGGGGCTGACGTTAATGACCAGTGCATGCCTTTCTTCACTGTTCCGCTTCCACCTGTTCACAGGACATCCTGCTTACAATCAGTACAGACACGAGTATACAACACTCCGGCACCTGGGCCCATATTTACATATGATAACAAATACAGAATCATATCAATTTGTTGTCATAATAACTTGTGTGTAAATTTTGCATTGTTCTCCCCTTGGTAACTTTGTAGACGTAATTTTCTGCGTTATTTTTTTTTTTTTTAACATATTTTTTCCTCCTTATCGACCCACATCTGTGTTCCCCATATCAAAGTGGATTGTTTTCTACAAATTTATAATATGGGCAAATCCCCTGAAGTCTCTAAAACAATCAATCTGTGAACATCATATTTTCCACACTTACAAACGTCTTCACCAAATACAACGGTACATCATGGAATCAACCTAAACAAACACAAGCATCTAGAAGGAAATGCGAATAGTGATTGTCATTATCTACACTAATGAAATTCATCCAGTGTTGATCTCCCCCACAGAACAATTTTAGAGAAAAATCCATATTATATATCCTCTCATCAATACTTCTTATTTCACAGCACCAAGCCTTCATAAACTGAATCAAGTCTGTTCTGAGATTTAGGCCTTTACAAGCACCCGACACGGTCTGATGAACAGAATCCACTCGACTGTTTCCACGCATGATCCCTTACAGTCACACAGTAATACAGAATACACCAAAGTTATTACCCTGCTTTACAGTACTATGGGCCCACCCACACAAACCTTGGTTGCCATGTTTAACTGCAGAATCACATCAAGAACTAGATAAAACAGCATGTGCCAATGTCTAAACACATTAATAATCCCATGTGCCAGCATACACACCATTACCCAAATGTAAGACATAGTCAGTAATAAACCAACAGGCTTCCATGATGAACTACAAACCATGTCAAAACTGAAAAAAAAGATCAGCATATCAATATGTACACATGAGATAAAGTGAAGATCTACCAACTTGATAATGCACTATGGATTATCAAACATTTATGATAGGAAATGAATTTTTATAGATTCAGCAATAACAAGGAATTGTCATGTTTACCTATAAATTACCTTCTTGAACTTGAGAAAAGTAAAATTGGTAAGGCAATTAATAATTTTGTACAACAGCCGAGAACACACTACAACCAGAAAAAAATGACGACTTTAATTTGTACATGTGTTCAAAATTTATGATCCATAACCCATTCTTTCATTTACCCAACCAATTTCTCGCACCTGATCAAATCCATGTACGTGTTACCTGTCATATCATACAACAGAAACACTATGGATGTTTTCCCACTTTAAAAAAAATGTGTCATAACAACTTTAAAGTCAATGCTTTGTAATAGCACATATGTCACTCCTTCTGTTTTTTCGTTTGTTTTCTTTGTCCTGTGTTAACTTTATTCAGTTTTGGGGGCATTTGTGGCTTTTCAACTCATAATTTAAATGCCTGGCAATCAGATTCACTTTCTACGCACAACCACACCATATACACAAATATTTTTACACACACACACACACACACCACACACACACACCTCCGCACACAGATCACCTTCTATGCACCACAACACAAGTATACAAAACTTTTCAACACACACACACACACACACACACACACACACACACACACACACACACACACAC
Organism: Conus ventricosus; assembly: GCA_018398815.1. NCBI lineage: Eukaryota > Metazoa > Mollusca > Gastropoda > Neogastropoda > Conidae > Conus > Conus ventricosus. Next base: position 54,847,161 of record CM031605.1, read on the forward strand.
ACACCTCTCTCTCTCTCTCTCTCTTCTCTCTCTCTCTCTCTTTCTCTGTTTCCTTTTGGGCTCAGAAACAAGGAGGAAACAAGGCCATTACCTGAGCCTCAAAGCCTTTCACGATGTCCAACGCTGCAGTCTCTGCATCCACCTGCTGGCCATTGGTCACCTCATTTCTCTCGTTCCACCACAGTCAAGCACTTTACCCTGCACAAATACCTGACATGCAAACACTATGTAAATAAATAAAAATCTTTAAAAACCCAAAAACAAAAATAAACAACAACAAGACAAGAAAACGCCTCCGCTATCAAATATGCTGACTGTTGCAAACTGTGCACCACTTCTAACCAAATTTGAGAAAATTTTGGTATAATCAATCCTAATAAAGATATCTACAATTTTTACATTACTGAGCATATAACTCCTGATAAATCATTTGCCTTGTGCTAGTATATATCGTGCACATAAAAGGCTGTTCCCATGTAAAAAATCAAAAAAGCCCTTTTTCAGAGTATTACCTAAAAACGACCCAAGAGAAAGAGGTCAGAACCTTTATGATCTTACACAGTTTGCTATGACACCCAAAGTCAGTATAGATACTCTATTCTCATGTTCTAACAGTATCACTATCAGTACAGAACCCTCTGAATTTAATTACTATTACTTGTTAAAAAGTAATCTTACACACACAGCCTCTGTGGAGTGTATTATCAATATGGATCTCTATACCTAGCAATCATGACTGAGCAGGGATACTCAAGAATTTCCAAAATAAACCAAAACAAATAAACACTATGAAAGTATCACCTGATACAATTTCAAAGATAAGTAATTAGCCAAATCATGCTAAGCAACCCTCTGGCAACAGCCATAAAAGTCCTCAAGCCCCAATCCATGGTAATGAAGTATAGAAAATATACACTTTAAGGTATGGAAAGTTGGCGAAAATGTAAAGAGGATAAACCTTAATGAAAAACCATGATGCCAATGACACCATTATAAAACCAAAGGCAGCCTAATTTAGCATATTGACTCTGAAGAATTTTGAAGGCAAGGGGTGTGGTAAATACCCGTGATTTTACTGGGGGGGAAAAAGTTCTTTTCATCCTAACAAGGCACTTTATATGGAGTTTCTGGGAGTTCACTCTCCCCAGAAACACTCCTTTCTCCTCAGGCAATCTTTCACCGCAACTGCAGGAACCAACCTACTCACCAATAACCTGGCTTTCAGCACTTCCCCCCTGCCTCTCAAGGCCCTCTGAAATCCTTGACCATGGCCCCCAGCGCACAGCTCCATTCTTAGAAGGGCAAACTCCAAGCAACAGCCCGACCCACAGTCCCCCCTACCTTTTAAAGAGTCTACTTAGGAGGTTTTCGATAATTGGTCAGCATATGCAGAAATATGAAATGTTTGATAAATTGGAGTAAAATAAACATCCGCTATTCGCTCCCGATCAACTAAATCGATCCGCGAAAGTGGGCATTTTCACCTGTATCAAGATAAGGGAGGTAATCAACTAAACTTGGCATGGCTTAGTAACTGCTCTTGGAATGTGACGTCACATGATGGTACAGCGACGGCGACAGAAAGCTGAATCCTGAATGGTCTGCGCATCTCGCTCTATTAAAATTTATCATGTATACGCAGTGACTATGATTGCGACAGCCAATGTGACTCTGTGGAAGTTTCTGTCAAGGCCTGTACCTTTATCAGTTGGAACTCTAAGATCTTTTTAACCACGTCATTTCAGTTCCAGTTGGACGCCCGAACAACAGCATTACGCGAAAGGCTTACGGACTTTACCGAAGTCTCGAAAAGGAGGCTACCGACTGACTTCTTTGATGCGATCACGCGTGGACCGCGAGCGTGGAGGATTCACCTTACCCAAGCCTAAACTTGTTTCATTCAATATAACAATGTGATCTGTCCCCAACTGAATCAGAACAGAATAAACGTCATACTATCTACTCATCTGTACGAGCTTACACTCCGCCTTCGAAAGTATACGCGCACAATGCATACGAAGTTTTTGGGGTCCACTCGAACGCGCTCGGCAAATGTCGGAATAGCTCGTTTCCGCGGTCCAGCAGGAACTGACGTGGTAATAAAGAACTTCAGCTTGCCCGGCATGGGTTGCACGAACCGAATCCACATCTTCGAGTATCTGGGATCAGATGGAAATGTGTCAAAGAATACCTCTCCTGCCTGATCGCTGCACTCGCTACACACAATATCTGCACCCCCCTCGAGACTTTTTAGGCTGTAGGGTTTCGCAACACCGTGTTGATTTCACTTGCGTTGGCTTGTTGTTAGAGGTCGCGGCTTGACGGCCAGTCCAACAATTGACGTCAATGGTTTTCGTCTACGCGCGTGGTATTGAACAGGTGTGCAAAAGGTCGTTTTTATCTATTAAATTCTTCCGGCAATTTATTTGAAAAATGAATACCATACCGTCGTTTATATGACATGTAAACCTGTTTTTAGACAATTACGCAAATCTCAAAAGTAGACCTTTAAGTCATAGTCTATCTACTCTTTATTTACACCCTTACCCCTCAACAATGGTTTCAGATTCCAATTTTCAATATTCCCCAACTTTTTCTCCCGTGATTGTAGCAGGATGGTTCAGCTGTATCCAGGAAAACATCTCTTCAGGCTTTGATCAGGATCACAGAGATGGGCCTAGACAGTTCCAGGGAATTGTGCTGTCTAACCCACGGTTCTAACCCTTCCATCTGTTTCAGATCTTCACATATCATCATGTCGTCTTAAGCTTTATCCACTCGCTGAACAAGGCCAATGAATTTTCACAGTGGATTGCAGAGATGATCAAATCTCATTCTTCTTCTCTTCTGCGAACGCAGGCTGATACTCCTGCGACACTCCCTATATGGACAGGCAAGTATTAATCCCATCTACCCAACAAAGGGAGAGGAGTTTTGTGTGTATGACCATTTTTTATCCCGCCATTAAGGCAGCCATACTCCATCTTCGGGGAAGGTGCATGCTATGTGTAACGTGTCATCCATACCAACAGCCAAACTGGCCTTCTCTTCCGAAAGTTGGTGATGGGATTTTACTTGTGTGCAAGATGTTATGCGTGCGTTCACACACGGAACCTCGGTTTATAGTCTCATTCGAAGGACTGTAAGGGAAATGGAGTCAGAACTACTGTTAACTCCGAGGGAAAAATCCCCCTGTACCGAAACGGCCCGGCGGAGATTCGAATCCGCAACCCTTGGATTACGAGTCTGGCGGCACTCTACCAACTGAGCTATTCCGGCCCTCGATCAAATCTCAGATCAGAACTTGGGTTAGACATTAAGGTCAGACTCTGGGCACTGGCGCCGATTTCCACTCACAAGATGTGGTGCCTCCAGGTCCTCTAATAAGCTGTCCACTGCAGAACTAGTGCCTTTCATTCACTTTATGTGGGGCATCTTTTAGCTCTCCGGATAATTTCAAAAATGACTCTTTGGTCTTTCAGCAAGCCTTTCGTCACCAACAAAACAATGTTAGCCTACTTCAAGGCACAATCATTCCATATCAGTCAATCAGAGTAAGGTGTATGGGTAATTAAAAAGATGTTTTTCTTTGAAGTTGAGTCTCCCTCAGAAACACGCCCCCCCCCCCCCCCCCCCCTTCCAAACCCATTTTCTCTATTTCACAGATGATCCGACTTCAAAGAGGGTGCTGAGGGTGCAATGTATGCAAATCTAAACTGATAAGTACCAATAATGTCAAAAACGCACCCAGATGATCGCTGTGTAAAAACTGTAAACAGGTAACAAAGTGATGAAATGTGTGTAATATGCAAAGAATACTGTCCATAACCAGAATCAGACATAACAAGATCAGACCAAACCCTACGCTCAAACCAGATGTAGGTGGCTTGGAGTGAGCTCTGTAAAAAGTCACTTGCATTTCTTACTGCCCGGAGTAGCCATCTTGCCTTTTGATTTGGGGGCAAGGAAGGAAAGAGGACATAGCTTATCACACAGCTTTGCATTTTTCCATTTCCAAATAATCGCTGTTTTTTTCTTCAACTGAAAATCTTGTTTCAGAAAACTGGTTTCGTTTCTGACTGCTTTCATCTGAATTCTGTAACGCATACACTTAAAGGTCTACTTTAGAGGTTTTCGATAATTGGTCAGCTTATGCAGAAATATGAAATGTTTGATAAATTGGTAAAATAAACATCCGATTCGCTCCCGATCACACGAAATCGATCCGCGAAAGTGGGCATTTTCACCTGTAATCAAGAAAACGGGAGGTAATCAACTAAATCTTGGCATGGCTTAACTGCTCTTGAATGTGACGTCACATGATGGACAGCGACGGCGACAGAAAGCGATTCTGATGGTTCTTGCGCATCTCGCTCGGTATTTAATTTATCATGTAAAAGCAGTGACTATGATTGCGACAGCCAATGTGACTCTTGTGATGTTTCTGCAAGGCCTGTACCTTATCAGTTTGAACGCTAAGTTCTTTTTACCACGTCAGTTCAGTTCCAGCTGGACGCCCGAACACAGCATTCCGAAGGCGTACGGACTTTACCGAAGTCTCGAAGGAGGCTACCGACTGACTTCTTGATGCGATCACACGTGGACGGCGAGAGGAGATTCTCCTTCTTCAAGCCTTAACGTGTTCATTCAATTTAACAAGTGTGATCTGTCCATAGATAAGAACAGAATAAACGTGCGACTATCGTACTCATCTGTACGAGCTTACCACTCCGCCTTCAAAGTATACGCGCACAATGCAGACGAAGTTTTTGATCCACTCGAACGCGCTCGGCAATTGTCGGAATAGCTCGTTTCCGCGGTCCAGCTGGAACTGACATGGTAGAAAGAACTTTAGCTGCCCGGCATGGTTGCACGAACCGAATCCACTTCTTTCGAGTATCTGCATCAGATGGAAATGTGTGCAAAGAATATCCGTCTCCTGCTGAGCGGCTGCACTCGCCTACAGCACAATATCTGCCACCCCCCTCGTGACTTTTTAGGCTGTAGGGGTTCGCAACTCGTGTTGATTTCACTTGGCGTTGGCTTGTTGTGTAGGTCGCGGCTGACGGCCAGTCCATCAAGTGATGTCACGGTTTTCGGTCTACTGCGCGGGGTTTGAACAGGTGTGCAAAAGTCGTTTTTTATCTATTAAATTCTTTCGGCGATTTTATTTAAAAAATGAATACCATACCGTAGTTATATGACATGTAGACCTGTTTTTAACAAATTATCAAAAATCTCTAAAGTAGACCTTTAAGTTCTGCAATTAGAGCTGCTGTCAATAATCTTCGATAAAAGTGTACACAGCAGCTGCATTTCACATAACATTTACAGCGCACAATCATGCTGTATGTCTGGCAGCATCAAACACACAAATGCGGACATATCTGTGTAAATGTATGCAACTGAAAACATGTTGTGCTCTTTGCTATTATGCTGATGCGCATACAAGGCTATCAACACTCTAACTGAACTGTTTCAACACATAAACTGAACATGATTCAGATCAAGTATACAACCACGAGTCTGCTGACACACCTACACAACACTACTTCTTTACACACTTACCTCAGACTTGGTTCCCGGTGTCTTTGTCTCGCAGTGTACATGTTTCAAGTTGAAGACCACTTCTTGCAGACCCACCCATGTAAAGTTGAACTGCTTGGCGCTGAACGGCTGGCTGATGCTGCGGATGTCCTGTGGTTTCCGCCGCTCCTTGGCTCTCAGCAGGTTCAGCTGTAGACATGCAACACAAGCATTCTTCAGTATATTATCAAACAGTCACCATTTTTAGCACTGTTACTTTCATCCGCTACTGTTTAACTTTGAAAATCACAAGACACTTCAAATTGGCTATTTCTTGATTCATATAACATTGTAAAACACAAGACACTTCAAATTGGTTCAACTGTACAATGTGTACAGCTTTCTTAACACCAGCATGCTTCAGTTTTCCACCAAAACAAAGCCACTCTCATTGCTGGTAATTTCATCTGCTACTGTTGAACTCAGAAAAGCATAAACACTTCAAACTGATTATTTCTTATTTCAGAAAAATGGCACAAATATTCCCCATTTTTAAAGTATATTCTGTTTGCACTTGGCTTATTAAAAATATCTTCATTTCGCTAACTGAATTCAAGACATATTAGTCTACAAATGGCAAAATTCAATTTTAAGCCATATCTGCCGCCCTCCCCACTCCCCTCAGTCTCTCCCACCCCTGGCCAAAACATGTCATATCAAATTGATCACATCAACCTGGTCACATAACACTTAGAAGAACAAACAACAAGAAAAGTTTGTGGCTCTTATATTCCCATAATGACGATATACCCTTGACTTCAAGATATGAACATGAAAACCATTTTTAACAGGTTAAACTCATAATAAACTGACATCTAAAAGTAAGGCATTTTCTTCCACATGCACAGCAAAAATGAGGCTATTAATTATTTTCTTTTAACAAATTGAACCAAAAGTGAAAAACTGTTCAGTATTGTTTGATGAGCGTTTGTCCACACGTGATTTGGGCAACCTCCAAACATCACTTCCCTTTCTTCTGCCAACCGTACCAGCTATTTTAAGCCACTTGTTAAATGCATACACACATACATATACACATGTCATTCACATTGCATGAACACACACACACACACACACACACACACACACACACACACACACACACACAAATTGAGTTTTGAATAACATGTTTCCATTTTTGGAAAGAAGTACAGCTAGAAACACTTACCTGTGCCACATAATGTTTGGGCCCTGGTATGATGCGTGTCGTTATGTGATCGATGTCATACCGAAAGGCTCCACCCTTCATAGCCGCATCCCATTTCTTCCGTAACTCCAAGTCAAACTGTCCATTTGAGACGTGACAACATACAACAGACAATGAATCGACATGTAGCAAATGCTAACTTCATCATGAATGCTACAACTTGTACAAGCTTTAAAAAAAAAAAAAGAAGTCAAAAGTGGTTCTAGAATGACACACCATAATTCTAAACCAATCATTTTTATGTGGGGTCACAGTAGTACATTACATGATAATGAGAAAAGATGGCCTAGAGGATGCAAAACTTCCTAAGGAGGTCATTTGCAAGGGAGGCGACTGCAGGCAGAGATCTGAACGAATCTCAAAAAGTCTAAGTAAAACATCTGCCAAACATGAACAAACGAATCACACGACAAAACACAATGCATTTCGACCTCTTAGGTCTTCTTCAGGCATGATGACCAACACTCAGGACAATGAAAATTTGGTAAGTGACTGCTTGTTCTTCATTTTCGTTGTCATGACCTGACCTATGAGGCTGAAACTCGTCGTGTTTTGTCTTGTGATTCATTTGTTCATGTTTGGCGAATGTTTCACTTAGACTTTTTAAGATTCCTAAGAAAGGAGGGCAGGCTAAAGAATCTCTGGTCCGTGGCTCTCCTCCTTTCTGCCACTAGATGCAAAGTCATGATGTGGGTACAAGACTTCCTGGGGAGACAATGAACAGATCCCTGTGTCCAAAATGCATTTAATGCATGTCAGAGAGGCCATGGAAAGAATGGAGCTGTCCCTGTTTATGTTCTATAAGAAAGTCCACTATGAATGTCACACAAAAACTGTGCACAGGTCGAAACAAATATATGAGTGCTATTATAGCACACTGATGTGCACCCCCCCCCCCCCCCCCCCCCCCTCCTTCCTGTCAGAACATCCCAACTTTCACTTTTAGAAATCTGTTGAGATTATGAAACTAAACAATACTTGTTTCCTGTACCGACATTCTACAGCATATCAAATATCTATGATATATCTGAATGTGTATCTCTGAAATATGATATATGAACCTTGATTACTAAAAAATAAAGAGTGCATTATGCCAGATTTGTCAGCACATCTAATCAACAGCTTATGAGAAAAGACTTACTCTATATGAGTGGGGAGGGGAGGGGAATACACACAAAGATCTACGACCATATTCAGATACAGTATCTTCATTTATCAACTGCTCGCTAATGATCCAATATCACTCTGCATGTAAGATATGATAAGATAATGTTGCTTATAGCCCAGCCGACCGCAAAGGGCCACATCAGGGCTGTCACCACGTTAAAATCAACTCACCAGTCATTAAAAAAAAAAAAAAAAAAAAAAAAAAAAAACCAACAACTTTCACACATCTCATTAAATGACATCGTCTAGAAACGCACCAGAAATTGCATTAAAAATCTTTCGTCCGTAAAATCTTAAATCAGATGAAAAATGTTAATCTCTCTCAAAAACTCAAGGATCACATCAGGTGGGACATCCCTGAACAGGATCTTCATGGACTCCGCTGTAAAATGTTTGTGTCTCACATCGTGCAAGTCCCAACACTCTAAAAGAACATGTTTCATTGTGAGTGGCGCATGACATGGAATACACCACGGAGCTTCTTCACTCTTTAAAAGGTAAGAATGGGTAAAATACGAATGGCCGGTGTGCAGCCGGCACAGAACCGTTTCTTCTTTACGACCTCCCGACGTAGATGGGAGGAAGTCCTTAAGGTTTGGACGGATCTGAAAGAGTTTGTTATTCGTCTGTGTGTTCCAATCCTCCTGCCAGAGGTCTCTCACATAATCGTTAATTTTGGGTTTCACATCTGAGCAGGGGATATAAGTGTTGGACAGTTTCTCTCTTGTGGCGTTCTTGGCTAAACGATCAACCATTTCGTTCCTGCCGATGCCAACATGACCAGGAACCCAAGCAAGAGTAATGTTGTAACCGTCCGCCTTCAACTTACTAAAAAGTTAAAAAAAAAGTAAAAGTTCTGGATGCTGAAGGTTGCGGCCAGCTATGGCCTCCAAAGCTGACAGCGAATCCGACAGAACCAGAAAGTCCCTCTTTGAAGAATGTGAGATTATCTTCAAAGCCAAAACCAGAGCAGTAAGTTCAGCAGAATAGACAGAAGCATCTGAATGAATATGTTCCAACAGTATCTGAGAAGGAGCCCCAGGGCAATAGGCTGCACAGGCCACTCCATCTTCAGACTTGGAACCGTCAGTAAAAACTTTTTGACAGGATGGGAATTTCAAACAGAGCTCAGCATACAATGCCTTGTACGCCAGAGAGCTGGTAGACTCTTTGCGAAAAGCTGCAAGATCAAAACGAATCTCTGGTGTGAAGAAGGTCCACGGTGGTTGATCCGGAAACTTGGAAAAATCAGATACTACACCTAGGTCTAGACCTGCATTCCGCACGTGAGGCTGCATACGTAGACCAAACGGCGGAATACATTTCGGGTTGTTTTCAAACTTACTTTGGAACGGAGGGTCAAAGACACAGTCATAGGCAGGGTTTTCTGGTTCCGAGAACAGTCTGATGTAATAATTCAAAGACAGTTTCAGCCTGCGGTTGGACAGTGAAGGTTCACCCGCCTCTGCGTACAGGCTGTACACAGGGGTGGTGCGGAACGCTCCAAGACAGAAACGAAGCCCTTGATGGTGGATAGGGTCCAAGAGTTTGAGGTAAGAAGATCGTGCGGAGCCGTACACAGCACAACCGTAGTCCAGTTTGGAACGGACCAGGGCTCTGTAGAGGTGCAACAAAGTTTTCTTATGCGTTACGACCCGCAGAATATTCAGTGCTTTCTGGCAAGCAGTTTTGAGGTTTTTAATATGGCTGAGAAAGTTAAGTTTTTGGTCAAAAATGACTCCCAGAAATTTGGCCTCTTTAACAGCTGGAATGGGAGATTTCCCTACTTGAAGTTCAGGATCTGGAAAAAACTGACGGAAACTATGGAAGTGAATACACTGCGTCTTTGTTGGAGAAAAGGTGAAACCGTTTTCATCTGCCCACCGATGGATTTTATCTACGCAAAGCTGGAGCCTGCGCTGGACACTCGGGTACAGGCTTCCAGTTGCGTAGACAGCAAAATCATCCACAAACAATGAGCAGTCTGAACCCTGCTGAACTGATTTCACAATGTTGTTGATTTTAATACTAAAGAGGGCAGGAGACAGTATGCTCCCCTGTGGAACACCCAACTCCTGCTCGTGGACATCAGAGAGAGTGGTGCCAACCCGGACCTGAAACTGTCGTTCTGCCAAAAAACTTTGAATAAAAAGCGGAAGATGACCTCGAAAACCCAGATCGTGGAGATCATGAAGTATCCCCGACTTCCAGGTGGTATCGTAGGCCTTCTCCAAGTCGAAGAAAATTGCCACTGCATGCTGTTTGTTCAGAAAGGCGTTCCGAAGTGTAGATTCCAGACGAATCAAATGGTCATCTGTAGTCCTATGTTTGCGGAAACCACACTGTTCTTTCACCAAAAGGCCATCGGTTTCGAGTTTCCACATGAGCCTAGCGTTGACCATTTTCTCCATCAATTTGCAGACACAGCTGGTCAAAGCTATGGGACGGTAGTTTGATGGATTAGAAAGATTCTTTCCAGGTTTGGGGATGGGAATAATAAGGGCTTTCCGCCAAGAGGGTGGAAAGAAACCTGTAGTCCACACATGGTTGTATACCTGTAGCAGTATGTTCAAACCTTCTTGCGGAAGATGTTTCAACAGTTGATAATGAATTTCATCCATACCTGGAGAAGAATCGCTGCAAGAAAGTAAGGCAGATTTCAGCTCGTTTAACGTGAAAGGAAGATTGTAGTCTTCCATGTTGTCGGACGAAAAGTTGCAGGGTGATTTTTCTTTTAGGGCTTTGTTTTTGACAAAAGTGGCTGATTTGTTAGAAGAGGAGGAATTCTTTTCAATGGTTGAAGCCAGCAGATTAGCAACTGCTTTTTTGTCTGTTATTAAAGAGTCAGAAAACTTGAGATGGTTCACAGTGGGACAGGTGTTCTTCCCTTTGATTTTCTTAATGATGTTCCACACTTTTTTCTTGGAAGTTTTCGATGTCAGCCTGGAGCAGAAGCTTCTCCAGGACCGACGTTTACTGATTTTAAAAGTGTGTCTCGATTTGGCACTGAGTTTTTGATGGGCTCGAGCGTTGGGACCCGAAGGTCGTTGGTATACCTGACGCTGAGCCCGTTTTCGAACTTTGGAAATTTGTTGGCAGTCTGAATCAAACCAGGGTGTTTTTGGCATTTGAAGTTTATCGGAAGACACTGGAATACAAACTTTAGCACACTTGATCATAGTGTTTGTCAGTGATTCTGCTGGGTCCGGACTCTGAAGAAAGTCAGTGTCCTGGAATTCTTTAGAAATAGTGGCTGCAAATAGATCCCAGTTTGCTTTCTTATAATTTAGATGTTGAAAGACAGTGACGTGTTCAGTTATTACAGGTTGTAGAAGGACAGGGAAATGGTCACTTCCGTGCAGATCGTCATGGACAGACCACTCATAGTCCAGGACCAGCGAGGGGTCACAAACCGACAAATCTAAACACGAAAGTGAACCTGTGGAAGAGTGGAGGTAAGTTGCAGATCCGTCGTTCAGACAACACACAAATCCAAATCCGAAAGGACATCCTCAATTAGCAGACCTCTGGATGACGTACGGACACTACCCCAAAGAGGATTGTGACCGTTAAAGTCACCCAACAGCAAAAAAGGTCGAGGAAGTTCTTCTATCAGACTGACAAGGTCCTGACGACAAACCGGGACAGAAGGAGGTAAATAAAGAGAACAGATTGTCACAGTCTTGTGGAGAGTGACTCTCGCAGCAACAGCTTGAAGGGAGGTAGACAGAGCGACAGGACTATACAGTAGAGTTTTGTGTATGAGAAGGGCAGCACCGCCCGACCGTCCCAACGTGGATGGTTGTGCAGGATTTGAAAGAATATTAAAGCCAGAAAGAGTAAAGGTCTTCTGGCTTTGAATTTGAGTTTCCTGAACAGCCACGACGGAAGGTTTTATAGATTGGCACAAAAGCTGCAGCTCCTCAAAGTTGGAATTTAGTCCACGGATATTCCAATGGAATATTGTATTATCCATGGTGCAGAGGGCAAAAAGGAGAGAGATCAGGTCATCTCCTCTTCAACGTCTGGTGCTAAAGGTGTAAATTTATTTGAGGTTTGTACTGGACTGTGTTGGTCTTCAGACCTGCTGGCAGACTTGCCAACAGGTGAAGAAGGAGGTCTGGATTTGGGAGACAGTGGAGGCTTCTTCCTCATCTCCACCATCTCCACACTGGGTTGAACTCCCTTGCCCGCACGGGCACTGGACAGAGGAGTTCGAGGGGGAATTGCTGGTTTTTTAATCTGCCCAGCAGCAGATGTTGTAGACTGCTGGGCAGTCTGAGGGGTGGCGGATGTTTTGCCTCCACCAGGGGCAGTCATTTTGGGTTGGAAGGTGGTGGACCTGCTTCCACCAGAGTTGACAGTTCTTCCTTGCAGTGTCTTCGAAAACGTAAAGTCATCAGTCTGACAGCAGACTGATCGAGTGGGAACTGTGGGAACTTTCTTTACAGCCGAAGCATAGGAAGAGGCTGTCGGCGTCTGACTGCCCACAACCTGCTTGCGGGCCTCAAAAAAGGAAATTTTCTTTTCAGTTTTTATTCTTTGAATAGCGGATTCCTGAATCCAAAGAGGACAGTTTCGTGAAGAGGAGGTTGCCACCGCAGTTAGCACAATGTGCCGGATCTTGACACGGCCCATCATGGGTTGCCTTGCAGCAAACACCGCATACCTCTTGCCCTGAACAGCGGTCCCTGACATGGCCAAACTTCTGGCACCTGAAGCACCTCAACGGGACGGAACATATAACTGAACACGAACATTCAAGTAACCAACTTTGATGACCGGAGGCAGCACAGGGTTGCAGAAGGTCAGAAAGAGGGTGTTGGTGGCCACTCTCTCTGAACCTTTCTTTACCGTCACCCTGCGCACCTCCGTCACACCCTGGGACGCCAGCTCCGTCTTAATTTCTGCCTCTGATACACCAGATAAATCCCGGCAGCGAATCACGCCTTTTGATGAATTCAATTGTTTGTGGGGAGTTACCCTGATCTCCCTGTCCACAAGTTTCGTTGCCTTCAGCAGCTGTTCAGATTGTTTTGGTGATTTACACTGAATAAGAAACGAACCATTCCTCAACCTCTTGATGGACCGAGGGTCACCTGCTATACCTTGAAAGCCCTTTTGAATAGCAAAAGGGCTCAGAGCTGAAAGGGGTCTTTCCTGCTCCGTCCCTTCCATGACGAGCCAGGAAGCCCAGAAACCTGTCTTCTGTCTAACCTCTGTATCAGAATCACTGTCAGTATCAAAATCCCCTGAAATAGGGGAAGCTGCCTTCCTTTTCTTCTTGGGGGGAATGTTTTTTGAAAAAGCCATAGTAAATTTATGATGCTTCATCTCTCCCTTACCCACCCACCTTGGAGTCCAACTAAGGGGCCAGGGCCAAGAAGCCAATGTCTTGACCCCTTCCAGGCTTCGGGAGAGACATACAACAAACAGAAGCCACCAACCCTATCCCCCCTGATCATGCTCAACTCCCGGGAACAGAGAGCTGAGCACTGCAGGGGTTTACTTGGCCAGTAGGGGGACTGTCTGTCTTGACCCAGCCCCAAGAAGGGGAGCCGATTAGTACACCCGGGCCAAAGTGTACTCCCTGTCTAGGAGAGGTCCGAGCCAAAGTGATGTGTTGAGAGCGCTGGCCCTCTCAATCACCAGGATCTCATTCCCCTCCGACACAGGTCGCACCGCACGGCAAACACGGCGGATCTTAAGGAGACCACAGAGAGAAAAGGAGTGTGGAAAAGAAGACTTGAAGGGGAACGAAGATAGAAAAGGGCCAAATAAAAAGGCAGAAAACAAGAAAAGGAGAAAGGCGGGTTACTCTTAGTCAGGATCCTCACCCTTAGCCTATCTGACATGGGAAGCCCTACCAGGGGCATCAACTCCTTTCCACGTTACGCTTAGGCCAGACAGCATCTTGGCTTTCGGACCTAGAAGCAGTTTGAAAAAACCCAGCCTATCTCCAAGTATTGATGCCCCCGCCAGCAAAGCCTAAGGGATCACTGGACCGCGCAAGCCCTCCGACCATGACAAGGTCGCAACCCCCGGAGGGACTCTGCATGTCACAAAAAACATTACATACATTTTTCTTGCAATTAAGTCTTGAAACATTACGACAAGGTTCTTTAGCAGATGCAGTTTATATACTTAATTTTACTAGTAACTCTATTGACAAAATGAACACTATAGATTTACTGTTTTATCTTTGATTTAATCTTTACAATATTCTTCTTCCTTTCTTTTCTTTCATGATCACGAGGGGGGGGGGGGGGGGGGGGAATGAAGGGGGATAGGGGGAGGAGGAAGCATGAAGTAACAGATCCATTTATCGTCATTTCATTCCGTCTCAGATTGTGTACCCTGCTCAGTTCAAACGCAGAATCCTCTCCCCATGTGTTGGTGGTGTGGTGGAAGTCTTTGTCACTGTACTCAAATGTGTCACAGTCCTGCAACACATTATCCAGAAACGTCACCTAAGAAACATGATCATGCACTGACATTAAGATGACAGTCTTATACATGTATACATGTTTGTAGTACATGAGCAAACAGTTCATTAGATTAAACAAACCAACCAACCAACAAAGTGTGTGTGTGTGTGTGTGTGTGTGTGTGTGTGTGTGTGTGTGTGTGTGTGTGTGTGTGTGTGTGTGTGTGTGCGTGAATGTAGATAAAAGTCAACATTGAAATTTTGTTTTGAGATAATGTGTGTGTGTGTGTGTGTGTGTGTGTGTGTGTGTGTGTGTGTGTGTGTGTGCAGTGTGAGTGTGTGTGTGTGTGTGTGTGTGTGTGTGTGTGTGTGTGTGTGTGTTCATTTACCTGGGATTGTGGGGTAGTCATAGCTTTTGCCGGGGTTGTGCGGTTCACTACACCCACAACTTTAACCCTACAAACTGTTGCTGAACGCTATGGGGATGTTGCTGATGCATTTATTTCATCTACTCCAGAAGAACGTTTTCATGCTAGGATCAACACACACACACACACAGCACACAGACACACACAGATCAGCTTGCTCTCGCTCTCTGCCAGGCAGGAGATAATGGGATGACATCATTTATGGGCATGCTTTCTGTGAACAGAAGTAAGTTATGGCGTCGGGGCGTCATTGTTGAGGTCAACGATGATTCAAAAGGTATGTTTGTGTCTTTTTTATTTCATTATTTTTATGGCATGTTAATTTATTTTTATCATCGTTGTCAGGAAGCAAAATACTAAAAAGAGAAGGGAAACATTTTGGAATGTAGGCATGTGCTGTTCAAGATTCAAGCAGGCTGGGAAACTAAATCTAATTGTCTTCTCTTTTTGAGTTTTTCATCTTATTTGCTTGCCACTTGCACCTCTTTCTCTTCTGGGTGATCTTGGTAACTAGGCAACATGCTCCTCTGAGAATTATAGTTAATTACATAATTACTGCTTTGTTAGCCAGCTTTACCATACATTCTAAAGGTGCAGACTAGGAACCTAATCTATACAGCCCGTTTCCCACCAGCTGTACAGTAGATTTGTATTCTTACATGTGTTTACACTATCACACAGATGGTTTTGTGTTCTTATTTGGTTGAGGTTGTTTGGGATGTTACTGAGAAGTATTTGGGGATGTTATGGATTTATTTGATGACCTGTGGGATGTTACTAAATTAACTCGGTAGCTGACTACTGGCTTAGATTTCTATGTACCATGCACATATCTAATTCATATCGTTTAGAGTTGATGCTGAAAATGAAGTAGCGTGAAGGTAATATGATAGTGTGAGATGTTAGAGAAAGTTTTTCATGCACATTCACAAATATACTAGACAGAGCATAGAGCTAGGCAGAATATGCAACAACATTCTTTCAGTGAGCAGGCATTAGAATTCACAAATGTATTTATTTTGAATACAAATTCAAAACATGTTCCAAAGAATTATGACTTTTTAACTAAGACCTTCCATATCTACACCAATAAAAGCAAAAACACACAAAAAAGAAGTCACATACCTCTAGAATCACTATGGCCAGGCCCAAAGGCCGAGAGGCCTAGCAACCCCCCCAAATCAGAGGATACCAGGGATATGAGAGAGCCCGCATGTCCCACTATATAAGAATAATATAGCTTATGACTGGATTTATGTTGAATAACCCTACTGATCGATGGAATAACATGTTTTGATGCTTCTGACTTTTGGAGCTGGAGAAGGAGAAATACCAGACCTATTCACCCTGGGACACGTTGATTGTGTTTACATGTGTTATGGAAGAACTGATGGCTGACCAGTGTCATTTTACCTGGGTGAGGGTGGGGGTGGGGGTGGAGGGGTTATGGAAGGTTGGAGGTGTTTCCACCCGTTGAACTGGGGGACATGTTGTCTCACCGATTGTGGGACAGTTGAAAGTGATTGCAGGCCTTAAGTATCAGGACGCTTTAAGGTCCA
This sequence comes from Conus ventricosus, assembly GCA_018398815.1. Classification (NCBI taxonomy): domain Eukaryota; kingdom Metazoa; phylum Mollusca; class Gastropoda; order Neogastropoda; family Conidae; genus Conus; species Conus ventricosus. The sequence goes on from CM031605.1 coordinate 54,863,535, forward strand.
ACGTTTGTCCATGGGCAGCAGCAAAGACCGCCTGGAACTATCAGGACGCTTTGAGGTCCAACGTTTGTCCATGGGCAGCAGCAATGACCGTTATTCTTCATTTACAGTCCTGTGGTTCAGAATCGAGGCGTAGTGTGTGTGTGTGTGTGTGTGTGTGTGTGTGTGTGTGTGTGTGTATGTGTGTGTGTGTGTGTGTGTGTGTGTGAACATATCACCTGTTAATATCATTCTGTGATACTGGCATCATGCTTACAAACTTGTGAGTGTTGCACATTAGCCGTACATCCTGAAAGTGGAGCAGCCTCCTCCACGTGTTTCTGATCAAGTGGGCCTTCTGCCATTTCTTCGGCTGATCTCGATATTCAACTTGTGAGGTTGGTGTTTTATCATTTATTTTGCATCCTGCTCATTGAAGCGTATATTGTAAATATCTATGATCATAAACTTAAATTCCTGTCATAAAGAGAACTATGTAACAGATGAAGTTTTGATCTTGAAGCAGACTGCAGTGATTGATATAGTCGGAGCACTGTGATACACATGATAAATGTGACTGTTCTTGACATGACACAAATGACAAAAAAACACAGTAACATGAGGATATTCACACAGTAACGAACATATCACATGTATGAAATCTTCATTCCTTCCTTTCTCATTTCTTTCTGTTTCATTTGTCACAGGGCAGAGCTGGTAACAAAGACGTCCTCAGCCTGTGCTGTTCCAAAGATCGGCAGTACAGCCATTTATAAAGATCTTATTGGGTTGTGTTTTCGCAGCTTTGATACTACAAAGTGTGTAAAGAACACATTTCTACACACCATAATAAACCTGTGTTCTCAGAAAACATACTCAAGTTTGTCTTTTTCCCTGTGACAGAATGAATAGACAAGATGCGTGTTTGGCCAGCGCTCAGCATGATTTGTGTGTCTTCCTCACTGAATGGAAGTCCATGATTGAAATTTGGCTTGAATTCCCAATCAGGCACTCCTGAACACATGCTCCCTCTGCTGCATGCTCACAATGTTTACTTGAACCACAAGCCCACCCCATCCTCTCTTTCTCATACATCTGCGTGTATGCATGCGTAAATTCATGTAGGTTCACGCCTACACAAACACAGCAACACACACACACGTGTGTGCCCACTCATTTGTGCGCAAGCACGCACACACACACACACACACACACACACACACACACACATACACACACACCTCTACAATTAATTCAGGAATGAATGATGAACAACATTCAAAACACAGTTTCATCTCCTGACAAAAATGGTGGGAAATAGCATTGAATTGACAAACCTGCACACATTGCATTCAACGCCGCAGCACAGCTAGATCCGTTTGACACTAGCAAACAGACACGTGTGCGCACCCATGATGTATACACATACACCCGAACACACACGTTTGCATACAAGAATACACGCACGCATGCACGTATGCACGCATGTACGCATACACACACACACACACGCTCCTACTGTATTTCAATAAGAGGAGCTGCGATAACAATGCACGCGCACATGCACGCACGCGCGGACACACACACACACACACACACACACACACACACACGTGCGTGCATGCAGGCACACACACTAGAACTTCAACAACACACAAATGCACACACACAAACATACATGCATGCCTGCGTGTGTGCACGTGTGCACACACACATGCGTGTGCGCACACGCACACGCGTGCGCTTACAAGATTGCACACATACACCTAAAAGAGTACAGTTTTGCCGTACTGACATACAGCCGGTGTGCGCTGAGTGCATCTTGCACACAGGACCTCAGTTTATCATCTCATTAAACCACTCATTATTTTGATTTGACTTTTCAAAAAGTTGACTTTTCTACTTCTACAGATTGTATCCATAGTAAAATGCAAAGAAATACACATAAAACTTCTCAAAGTATCATTGTGGTTCAAAGACTTTGTAGCTGCTATAAATATGAAACAGCTCTGCTGAGAGACAAAGCATCACTTTAAGAATAAGATTTCATTTGTGAAAATAATCCAATTAAAGCTATGGGTATATATGAATTATCAACATTATCTGGGTAGCTTTCCTTTTGTTTTTGCTTTTGTGAATATCAATGAAACTTTTGTCAATTGCAAAACTACCAAATATTTAAATAGATATAAATGATTCTATCTCTCAACTATATTTGGATTTTATAGCAGCACATTGTTTGCATGAGCAGGGCTGACCTCATAGCTGGTAAAAAGTAGCTTTTGTTGACAGCTCAACAAACGCAGCCATAGAAGAAAGAGAAGTGAAGTTTCAAACGATCTAGGACTAGGACTCAGTCACTATCAAATACTTTAAATCTGAACATGAAGTGTGAATATTTTCTATGCTAGACTTATGGGGTACCCTCTAGAAATATTCATTATGCATAAGACTTCATAATGGTGGTGAGGAACTGGCCAAATTTTTTCTCTAAATTTTACTTCTGACCACTGTTATTATTATCAACACCCCCTGTGGATACAGTTGTACACCACCTATGGTGTACCAGAGATTCTTGTGTGCTTCCACTGAGGAGTGCCATGGTTGATGTTTAGATTAACCGAGGGAGGTAGTCTGATGACCCCCCCATGAGTTCGCCCAGTTGTGTGGCGATCTAAGGAGGAATCCCTTTGTAGGCACTGACCAGCGACGGGCCGGAAATTCCAAAGAGGGAATACTCTCTGCTAGACCGGGGAAGAGACCAGGGAAAGTTTATGGGGGTGCCAGCCCCATTATGTAAGAGGGAGACCAGTTGTTGTGGGATGGGCTTACTATTTAGGTTGTTGGTCATCCTGCACTTTTAAGGAAATAGTTCTGATTACTATTTTTTATTTCAAACTTGTGAGACCTAGGATCACGCAATGTTTGAGAAGATGTTGTATGCTTAAGTTAGAGGGACATGTAGGTGATATGAAGTTTGTAGTTAATAGTTGCAGTTAAACATGTAAGACCCTTATAAATATTCATGAGGCGTAGGGATCTGACAGATGGCGTCCCTAGGTGACGCTAGGGGAAGCGTGGGTGCTCTGGAAGTTACGGAGTTATTCAGTCAGGCCCCAAATCTCAAACGGAGAGGACTACACCTTAGTCTGTGAAGTGTGGTGATGGTGTTCTGATGGCACCAAAAATGCCACGGTTGCTAGAGCCCTTGGTCGTTACTTCTACCTTTATTCTTCCTTTTTCCCCTTTACCTTTGTTTTTTCCCTATTTCCTTTTTGTTGGGCATTGTCACCAGCCCCTTTTATGTGCAAAAAGCTGTAGACCAAATTAAAAGAAAGAAAATCTTCACTGGGCCTGACTCATTTGTCTTTTTTGGATGAACCTAGTCCAACTTTCTCCCGAACCCGATCTCCCCTTGTACGTTTCTTTACAGTAGGAACAAGGGGAGGTTTACACAGTAAAAACCAACAAGACATGAATCTGAAAGGAGTTATGGCAGCATTATTGTTCACAATGTATACCCCATAATGATGCTCTTCATTTCTTCCGCAAAAAATACCTCACAACAGCAGGTAACCTAGTATGTGTGTGTAGTGTGTGTGTAGTGTGTGTGTATGTGTGTGTGTGTGTGTGTGTGTGTGTGTGGTGTGTGTGTGTATGTGTGTGTGTGTGTGTTGTGTGTGTGTGTATGTATGTTGTATGTATGTATGTAATGTGTGTGTGTGTGTGTGTGTGTGTGTGTGTGTGTGTGTGTGTGCGTGTGTGTGTGTGTGCACCTGCGCATGCCATGTGTGTGTTGTGTGTGTGTGTGTGTGTGTATGTGTGGTGTGTGTGTGTATGTGTGTGTAGTTTGCGTGTGTCTGCCTGTTGTCTGTCTAATTCTGTCTGTCTTCTCATAGAACACATCTGTAAGAGTATTTTACTGCATAAAACATGACTAATATGTAAATTTTGGTGTGACTAATGCTGTTCAGATGAACTGAAGCAGAGCATTAATGAGCTGAACAATGAAGATTCAATCAGAACAAAAGATTTTGACATTATCATGGTTTTTTTTTAACAGATACTGAGAATTCACTGAGAAAGGCATATATGGCTGTAAGGACCTTTCTGGTCTGAACGAAACTGAATACTGAGAACAAAACTTGAGAACATGACTGGGGGTCCCAAAACTATAGGAGCAAAAGCTGTTGTCTGTAATGTTATGTATAACTCTTACTTTACGTTTAAAACAAGCAATCAACTGTCAGAGAATAAGAATAATCTACAGATTACACTGAAGTCTACCTTTTACAATAATTTGATTTTGTTTGATCAATTAATGCCCCACCAATGGTACACTTATAAGTTTGGGCTGCCATCATACGAAATAGAAAAGCCTGGATGTAGCAACGAAATCAAACAGATACATATCATACAAAACAATCTTATAACACACATCTACATATGCAATTCTTAACATACCAAGTTTTCAATAGTGACACCAAATCCTCAAAACCACACACTGCTATCATTCTGGGCCCATGACCACACATCCATACACACACATGTACATTCACTACTCACACATTAAAAAAAAAAAAAAAAGGTTGGTTGGCACTCATGGTCTGACCATCGTGTTGGGCTAATGCATAGGTCAGACATCCGCTAAGTCGTAGCCACGAGACCCTCTTCAATTATTTCATCTTAGTTGTTATTTCATTTATCCATCAGCTAAAGATCATGCCTAGTGTGGTCTCAAAACTTAATGGATGTGGAGTAGCGTATATGGACTAGTCCGCACGCAGTGACGCCTCTTTGATGAAACTGAAACCGATAGTCACCTCATTGAGAGTATCTTCTTCTTCCTAAAATACTGGTTCACTCAAAAACGAGTAGGTCACCAGCGCACATGTTAAAAAGTAGAATAAAATAACATAAAACAGTGCGACTCAGACTGTTGGCCCCTGGAGCAAACTTGGCAACAAGGGGTCGCACTCGATATTCAATAAAATATCTGGGTTAGTAAAAATAGAAAACGTCAATATGCAGATCTCAAAACTGTCGAATCAACCTGTTTTTTGAATGAGATTGCACCTGTGGCAATCTTGATGGCACCCGGCAGTGAGTTCCACAGCCGTACAGAACTGGGATAAAAAGAATGTAAGTGGCTGTCAATATTTGATGCAGGTATGGTATAACATTGACCGCCACTCCTGGTGCTACTTTTATTCAATACTAGTTGTTCCATTGGAATATCAATTACTTTAGCTCTGCCTTTGAAAAAGGTGTTAAGTTTAATAAAAGCTCTTCTCTCTTCTAAGGGTTTCCATTCTAATTTCCTCATGTTCTTCCTAGTATTCCCCTTTTCTCTGATGTGGTTCCCTGTTACGAACCGTGCTGCTCTCTTCTGAATCTTTTCAAGGTTATCAATGTCCTTTTGATGGTAAGGATCCCAAACTGAGCAACCATATTCCAGTACTGGTCTAACCAGTGTTTTGTAGCAGTCATCTTTAACCTTTTGGGGGCAGTCATTGATATTCCTGTATAAGAAAGCTAAGATGTTATTTGCTTTCTTACATACTAAATTGTAATGTTCTTTCCATTTGAGACGACTATCTATAATCACACCTAAATATTTTGCAGCATTAGTTTCTTTAAGAATAGTATTATGGATAGAATAATCTGATCTAATTGGTGAGCGTTTGTTACATATACGCAACACTTGGCACTTTTGGGGATGAAATTCCATTTTCCAAGTTCTTTCCCACTCTTGTAAAGCGTTTAGATCTTCTTGTAGAATGCGTATATCATTCTTGCTTCTGATTGTGTGAGCTACGTTACAGTCTTATATTGTAAAAAGGCAGTCTTATCATATGAACTGACATATTAGGACACAATAACACAAACTCGAGAGAGAGAGAGAGAGAGCGAGAGAGAGAAAACATAAGGGAAGAGGGGGTGTCGCATACACGTGGCGACACCGAGGCATGGAATTCAAGCATTTTTTAAGTGATGACTGAACTGCAATTAATCAATATTAATTAATCACTGTCGATTTCTGACCCTTTCAATGCGTTCATGAAAATTTTGCATATTCTGAAAGGGAGTCAAGAAGCGCTTGAAGAACGCTACACACGTCTCGTCTACTTTTCATTTTGTCCTACACTTACTTCCGGTCGATGCATGACGACAGACGATTGCGCGAAGTCTTCCTTTTTCGCCCTTCTTGCTGCTCCTTGTGACAGAAGACACCAGTCAGCTCACAAACTATTCAATAGAGAGGCTTTGCGGGTGAGCTGAGGATGCCGTGTATGAAATACTCCTTCGTGATCATGATGATAAAAAAAGCAAAAAGCAGTGTTCCACTCCTGGGCCGTACTTGATTGTTGATAGTTGTGAACAACACGAAGTTGCCTAAGTGAAATCGTGTGTTGGAAGACCGGACTTCGTTTTCGTAAATGTGACTCGAAAGTCGGGATCACTCTGTCAGAAAATGCTCTTTGTTAAAAAATAAATGATGCGACTTCACCAGCAGTCATCTCTCTCACAAAAATTGGTAAATTTTGTCGGATTTAGACATAGGCCTACAAATTACCCAGTAACATGCGGCGTACATGCGGGCACACACGTCACAAGAAGTGACCCACGTGATCAGATCGAGTCGAACACAAATCTGTTTGCTCTTACAGGAAACAAAGGGAAATTAGGGGCTCCTTTTATGTGTTAATATGATGCAATTTATAATGTTTTAGTTTTTTTATCATTTAAGTGAGAACGAAACGGTGCGCCGGCGGCAGCTGCTGACACACAGTAGGCCACTACCGAGTTGTGGAACTTTGAGAGGCGTGTCGCTTCACGCGCGCAGTGACTCGACACACCTGTTTATAACGTAACACAATTTACACTCTGTGTGTGTGTGTGTGTGTGTGTGTGTTAGGTTAGGTCTTCAATTTAATGTCAATACACTAACACATTATGTGATATTAATAATCTCATGATTATTAATGTGATGCAAACGAGACCCCAAGAAAATTAGTGATAGTTCTATCCTTTTACATGCTAGTCAGCAACGGAAAGATGTATGTGTGTGTGTGTTGAAAACATGGGGGTGGGGTGGGGGTATGAAAAATGGTCTGAAGCTTATTTAGCAGCATGACACGGAAACTTTCTGTCGTAATATTGTTGGTAAGATTTCTTCACCTGTTAAAAGAAAAAAAAAGAAAAAAAAAAGACGCTGAGCATAGCCTATAAACGTACTCCAGTTTATCATCCAGAAAAAACGCCACAATCAAACATGCGTCATCATGTATTTGACATCACAATGAAACATGCGTCATAATGTATTTCGTCACTGAGATATTCCTTAAAGGAGAAAAAGCGTTCTGGGCCGTTATAGCCGCAGGTCACAGCTATAAAAACATCGGACATCATCCGTGACCCATAATGAACATACCCACAAATTTTCAAAAACTCGGTCCAGAAGTTTTGGCTGGAGCGAGTGGAACACATTTTGACCATGGACACACAGACAGCATTTCTTCGTTCCCATTGTAAAGTACTCCCTATTCAGAACAGGGAGTACAAATAAAAGAAGAAATCGCTTTTTGTGTCATGTAGCGTATAGGTCTCCAAATCCTTCCACATATGACGATGTACAGCTTCTGAAATTATTGGACTAGGTGTTTGGTGAGGGTTAAAAGGAAAATAGTTCCGTAGATAACAGATTTTAACGTTAGGCAAACTGATAGCGAGAACGGATTGTATAGTAAGAGTGCGAGAACGGATTGTATAGAAAGAGTGACCGGTGTTGTGCCAGGCAGTTCATTGATTTAATACTGCAAAATTTTATTATTCAGCTAGTATCTGAATCCACCCACGACAGAGCTCTACAAAACCAAACATTCTGAGTACTAACCTCTTGTTAGCACGCTGTTGTCCACGTTGATTAGGCCTACTGGTCTTCTCTGGGTAAGAGCACCACCGGTAACCTTTTGCTCCCAAAGATTGCGCACTTCAGTTTCAAGTGACAAAGGATGATTGTGACGGTGTAAGACGTTTTGGAGATCATGCCATTGGTCCCAAGGTCCATTGGTCCCAAGGTCCGTTAGTTCCAAGGTCCGTTGGTCCCAAGGTCAATAAATCTGTGTAATATACAGTAGTATGTGGCTATCTTGAAAATACAGTAGAGAGAGAGAGACAACGAGAGAGTGAGAGAGACAGACATAAAGACAGAGAGTTTGTTTTTACTGGATCCAATGGACCTTGGGACCAACGGACCTTGAAACAACGGACCTTCGGACCAACGAACCTTGGGACCAATGAACCTTGCGACCAATGAACCTTGGAACCAATGAATGTTGGGAACAACGAAACATTGGACAATGGACCTTGGGACCACTAATGACACGCTCGGACCAATGAACCTTTGGACCAACGAACCTTGGGACCAATGGACCTTGGGACCAATGACACGCTCCGGACATTTTGTCGGCGCCATTGATTGGTTTCGGTCCAGTCGCTTGACTTCGGACTGTGATGCTAACGAGACCCCAAGAAAATTAGTGATAGTTCTATCCTTTTACATGCTACGGAAAGATTTGTCCAAAAAAAAAAAAAAAAAAGGGAAAAAAAAAAAGACAACAACGTTTTTCGTTATTCCTCAAACTTCCGACTCAACCGATGAGCTCTCTCTCTCTCTCTCTCTCTCTCTCTCTCTCTCTCTCTCTCTCTCTCTCTCTCTCTCTCTCTCTCTCTGTGTGTGTGTGTGTGTGTGTGTGTGTGTGTGTGTGTAAAGAGGCAACCCACTGAAGGAGACACTGCAGTGTTGCCGATTCATTTAGGTGCTGTTCAATTGTACCTGTTCTGATCCAACATACGCAGGACAACTCATACCGCGACACCCCTACCACCGACTGATGACAATGATTGTTCAGTCTCAGAACCTGCGTGCGTGAGCTCAACCTCCGGAGGGCGCCACCACGTTCGTCCAACAACAATCCTCGTGAATTTGCCGATACCAGTGACCCCAGCTGAATCTAACGGGTTCATAGACATGGAAAGGCAATCAAAGCTGAGGTTACCCTGAAGTTATTTTTTGAACACAGGGCATGAAGAGACTCAGAATTTGAGACTTTTTTTTTTTTTTTTTACAAACGCTGCTGGTTGAGGATGAGGAACGCAAAAATATTATCACAGATAACAAACTGACTCGATTTGAAATGGAGAAAAGATAAGTCAATATCACCCATCCCATTTCCCCACTTGAAAAAAACACGAAGAGTAAGCTTGTTGACTTGCTATGCCTTCTACAAATAAATTATGCAATCTCGGTAGTTTCTTCAAATGGCTGCCGCCCAACCACCCTGTTGTTAAGGTGTTTGAATGAACTTTTTTTTTTTTTGTCCTGAGCGTAGACAGCCAGGGCCTTTTTTTCTTTTCTTTCTTTCTGCGTACGCAGGCTGATACTCCTGCGGACACTCCCTGTATAGCCAGGCAGTGCAGTTTTGTGTGTATGACCCTTTTTTTATCCCGCCATTAAGGCAGCCATACTCCATCTTCGGGGAAGGTGCATGCTATGTGTCACGTGTCATCCATACTGTCAACCTCGGGGTATGTCAGTGGAGGAAGGACTAGCGCACAGCCCAAACACACTCACAGCTTGCTTACAATCTCATTCATATATCATGCATTCGTCACATCAAACCACTAGTAAAGTCTATAACTTTACTACACATGATCATAGAAAGAAACATCAGTGCATATGGAATCAAACAAAATAAAACATTCTCTCTTTCCTTGAACCTCACAAAACCATTTACCTAAATCATCATTAACTAACCCGGGTATAAACAGATTTCTACTTTACCTGGCCAGGTGATCTTAACTATTCACGAATCACTGTCTTTTCTTTTCCTTTTTTTTTTCTTTTCACTGTCACTTTCACGAGCACGACACAACTGCTGGCACTGGTCAGGTTGGACTGCCGGCACCGGTCAGGTTGGACTGCTGGCACTGGTCAGGTTAGACTGCCGATGAAAGTGGCGCTGGCCAAGTATGAGGTCGAACCCCGGTTCAGGTTGAACAGTGACTATCAAACATCGATCTGTTCCCCTTTCTTCTTCCTGCATTAACGCATTGCACCCTCTCTCTCTCTCTCTCTCTCTCTCTCTCTTCTAGTCTGCTCTATCAAATGGACATGGTTGCTTTTCTTTTCTTTTCCTTTCTTTCTTTTTCTCTTCATTAGTTAGCAACTCTCTCTCTCCACATCTCTCTTTAGTCCTTCCTCTGCAGACTCTCTATGGTGCTAAATGCTACAACTCGGTTCTCTCCACTCCCCTCATCTCTCTGCCTTTCTCTCGAGCAGAGCCTACTCTCAGAACCTCTTCCTCTCTGTCTGTCTGTTCGTTCCTCTCCTCTTCTCTCACGCATTCCTATCTTATCCAAAAACTCATCTGTCAAAGGGCGAGTACCATTGGTCAGTATTTTCGCGCCTTCATTCTGAGGTTGCCTCCCCCTCATTTCATTGGATGTGTAAATCATGACAGTCACATCTACCTGCCTTGCTCTCTGTGGTGGTCAATGGTCATTTAGTTAATTAGCTAGATTTCACCCCCACCACACACTACCTTCCCCCTCTCCCTTTCCGGCGACGTCGACTTAATTGTGGGCACTGGTCCTACAAATTGGCCGGATGAGTCTGATCCAGGCGTCGAGACTCGTCTGACCAGACATCGAGGCGTCGGTCAGCTACTTAGTCTGTCTGGCTGGACAGACCGTCTCCGTGGAGCCTCTCCGCTATGCTTAATTGGCTGGACCCGACACATGAGGCCGTCTACCTGGCGCCCAGAATATTTGAGTTGGAGCTTATGTCCAAACAACCTGGCTGGCGACGGACCACGACTTTGGTTGTTTTATTTTTGTCCGTGACACATACCAACGGCCAAACTGGCCTTCTCTTCCGAAAGTTGGTGATGGGATTTTACGTGTGTGCAAGATGTTATGCTTGCGTTCACACACGGAACCTCGGTTTATAGTCTCATTCGAAGGACTATATGGGGAATGGAGTCAGAACCAATGTTAACTCCGAGGGAAAAATCCCCCTATACCGAAATTCGAACCCGCAACCCCAGGATCACGAGTCCGGCGCTCTACCAATTGAGCTATCCGGCCCCCCTACAGCCAGGGCCTAAGAGAGAAGTTCATTGTGAAGGCCGGCTAGAAAATCAGGTCACGGATACGAGAAGTTTACATTCCTGTCATGCTTGTATGATTTTCAGCGAGGCCACTCGGGAAGCATGATTACCGCCCGCCCCCCCTCCCCCCTCCCCCCCTCCCCCACTACTGCTTCCAAACTCACAGTGATGGGAGAGACACATGGCAGGGAAGGCAAGCTTTGTGCTAATGACAAAAAAAAAAGTTAACGAGAGGAGAAAAACAAGAAAATTTCTTGGGATTTGTGGGTTCACTTCCCTTGTCTGCTAAATCTGGTTTCAGTAACGGGCCTCTTTCAAATGACTTGTCAGGAAGTCAATCCCATGCCTTGCAACAGACAGATTATATCTGATTCAACAACACATTCACCTGCTTTATATTAATGAAGATTACTATTCAATTTTGTGTTTATTTAGTATCCCCTCAGAACAACCCCTTTGCTCTATTCATTGATTAGAAGGCACTTTAGACCATATCTGTCATGAAAGGAAATGCAGCTACTCTTGTGTGAATGGAGACAGAAGAACATCTGTATCTAGATGTTGAGCTTGTCATTGTGTTGCTCTTTAGTTCCATCCAACTCGTGTCAACTTGTCCATCAAAACCTTGCACCTAAAAAAAAAATCCATAAATCAATGAAATAAAGATGGTTGTGTCATGATTTCAGCACATGAACAAGTTCTCACAATTATTGCTCTTAAGTTCAGACCAAACATTTTCCTCAAACGGTTGCTCATTCAAACTGAATATTCCTGTGTCTTTACTAAACTATGTAGGTATCTGGGCACCCCCCCCCCCCCCCACCTCCCCACCCCCACACCCACCTGTTGAAATTAGCAGTCAAATCATGATTTGCTATATGAATATAAAAGAAATTTACCATCTAGTCCCTTTCTATTCTTAGGTAACGTTTTTGTGAGCCCTAGTAATATCTGGTGATAAGTCGCTGACATGTACCGGAAATTAATCAGTTTTGTTACATAAACTATCAACATTATATAACCATTAGAAGAATGAACTTTTTTTTTACAACTATTTACATTGTTCTCGGTGTGTTTTGTTTGGTATGATTGGTCTCTTCCATTTGGAGAAGCGGATTTGATTGTACTTCAGCCTTGTCAGGTTTATCATTAGTACTCCATGGATTTGACAAACTTTCCAACTTCTTATCCCAGGATCCTTCTCACCCTCTAGCTAACACATTTTAATCCCTTTCAGCTGTTCGACTGAGTCATTGATTTTCATGAGACCCTTGCTGTAAAATTGACATGTGTTCACAATTTTTTGTTATTTTCCTTGCATGGTCATACCCATTGGCATTTTTTCTCTAATGATTTTCAATTTCACTATATTTTCAGTGCATTTTTTTTTTATAATTTCAGTGCATGATATACCCCTGTGTGTGTGTGTCACGGACAGAAAAAGAAAAACCGAAGTCGTGGTCAGTCGCCAGCCAGCTCAACTGGGCATAAGCCCAAAGTCAAACATTCTGGGCGCCAGGCAGACGGCCTCATGTGTCGGGTCAGCCAATAAAGCACGGCGGGAGGCTATTTTTAGTCCTACATGGAGACAGCATCATTCCCAGACAGACTAAGCCGCTTGACCGACGCCTCGATGGGTCTGGCCAGACGGATCTCGGCGCCTGGGTCAGACTCATCCAGCCAATTTGTAGGACCAGTGTCCACAATTAAGTCGGACGTCGTTGGTCAAAGTAGGAGGGGGGGAAGGTACTGTGTAGTGGGGGTGAAATCTAGCTAATTAATTAAATGACCCATTGACCACCACAGAGAGCAAGGCCAGTAGAAGAGTAGGGAGATGAGAGGAGTGAAGAGAACCGAGCTGTAGCATTAGCACCATAGAGAGTCTGCAGAGGAAGGACTAAGGAGAGATGTGGAGAGAGAGAGTTGCTAACTGATGAAGAGAAAAAAAAAAGAAAAGAGAAAAGGAAACGAAAAGAAAAGCAACCATGTCCATTTGATAGAGCAGACTAGAAGAGAGAGAGAGAGTGCAATGCGTTAATGCAGGAAGAAAGAAAGGAGAACAGATCGATGTCTGATAGTCACTGTTCAATCTGAACCGGGGTTCGACCTCTTACCTGGCAGCGCCACTTTCGAGCAGTCCAACCTGACCAACGCCAGCGGTCTAACCTGACCAGTGCCAGCAGTCCAACCTGACCAGTGCCAGCAGTCTAACCTGACCAGTGCCAGCAGTTGTGTTGTGCTTGTGAAAGTGACAGTGAAAAGAAACAAAGAAAAAAAAAGGAAAAGAAAAGACAGTGATTCGTGAATAGTTTAAGATCACCTGGCCAGGTAAAGTAGAAATCTGTTTATACCCGGGTTAGTTAAATGATGATTTAGACAAATGGTTTTGTGAAGTTCAAGGAAAGAGAGAATGTTTTATTTTGTTTGACACTATATGCATTGATGTTTGGTTCTATGATCATGTGTAGTAAAGTTATAGACTTTACTAGTGGTTTGATGTGACGAATGCATGATATATGAATGAGATTGTAAGCAACCTGTGAGTGTGTTTGGGCTGTGCGCTAGTCCTTCCTCCACTGACATACCCCGAGGTTGACAGTGTGACATGAAACCCTGTATTAAATACACCCCTTCATGAATCATTTGTACACTTCAGTCTTATGTTTGGCAGTGCTGGATCTAATGACAGAACAAATTAATTATCTTCTTGCAAATTGTTTGATTCCTTGATTTGTATTGATTCAGTGACTTTGTGCTATGATCATTAGCAGTTTTTTGTTTTGTTTAGTTTTTTCAGGCAGAAATAAAACTTGTGAGCGAAATTGAGGAAACGGCATTTCCAATGGCATCAAGTTGGATGACTCGGCTGTGTGACACTGGCAATGAAGGGACTTTGGCACTAGCTTTGGCACTGGGGCATGAACTGGGCATTTTTCAGATCATCATGGCCTCAGCTGAGCCCATGACCCTAGCTGACATTGCTGAGAAAGGCCAGCTGAAAGAACGGTAATGGCTTTGTCACTGGAGAGTATGGGAGGTGGATTTGTGTTTGCTGTGTGTATGCTGTGTAAAAGTATGATCTGTGTTATGAATTTGTACATGATTGAAAGAATGTGTAATGTGCATTTCAGAACCACTCTGGAGAGAAGTTAATCATTGTTCAAAAGAAAAGGCTGATGTATTTGATGGTATTTGCTGTGTTCATTTCTCAATTTTTGCCTCATTGCCCTATGAGCCGATGAAGGGAACTGTCTTTGTCCATTTCAGATTTGACTAGTCCTGAATTCTGTTTAAGAACCACATGGGATTTACTTAGGTTAAAATAAATCGAGCACATTTGCACATTCATATGCACATTCATACATAAATACAAAATACGTATACTTATACTGAACAAATATGTGTCAGGTCAAGTAATAAACTATGAAAGACAAGAACTGACTGTCAATGATTAAATTCTCATAGGCTCTCTCAGTTCTTCCCAAGATCTAGCCATATTGGTAAAAAATTTTAATATTATGATTATTAATTATTCAACACGTATTTTAACATACTTTGCATGACAAAATAAGACTTGTAATGTTTAAGGCTAGGTTTTCTATTTCAAAATAGCACTTGTTTTAAAAGCCAACATCAAGTTCATAATTAACCCAAGCTGTGTACGAAAATTTTCAGACTATTTATTACGGGAACAGTCTGGTTTTGTGTGTTTGTGTGTGTTTGTCACTTGTCACTCAGTCTTGCAAGCCACGCATGACAGTCACTGAGTGGCAAGTTATAAGGGGATCTACGAACAGACCTTTAAAGGTCTCAATCGTTGAACAAGTCAAGTCAAGTCAAGTCAAGTTTGTTTAAATTCTGATTAGGTTGGCCCACAATCCAAATGACTTATGAATAGCTTAATCCATTTTGATGCCAGGACTGATGTGCATGTGTGCTTAGGGGTATGAAATCAAATGCCTGGAGCAGGACATAACTGAGCTGTGGCACAGTAAAGGAGATATAAAGAAATTAGTATTTCCAATCTGTCTTGAAAGCAACACGTGTGGAACCGACCTAACACATAGCAAAATTAGCACGTCTTATCATCCACAACACCAGCTGTATGAATGAAACTACTTGTTTCCCCTTAAAAATGAGATGGTGCTCAACACAATTCTCTTGTATTTTATTGTCTGAACATTCTAGTTACTTGTTCATTTCAAAATGAACTTTAACTGTAAGGGAATCTCCAGGGTCTTGTTCCTTCTTGTGGTGTAATTGTGATTAAATTTGTATTATATTTTAACACTGTACGTGCTGCCAAGAAACCGAGGCTCAGGGTACATGGAATTCATGGGAATAATAAATTGTATTCCATTTGTTAGACAGGATTTGGAATGGTTTGCTTTACCACTTACATCATTATTTTCAGGTATGTACAGGAGTGGCTGGGCTGCATGGTGGCAGGGGAGGTCATTCAGGTGAAGAAAGGGAAACCAGAGAGCTACTTCATTGAAGAGGATCATAAAGGGATGATGGACAAGATTGGTATTTCGGCACGCCTCTTTGCTTCATTTGCTGTGCGTTATGATGCTGTTAAAGCCTGCTTCAAGAAAGATGGACCTTATGGTGAGTACTAATGAACATGTGCTGTCGTTTCTCACTGTTGATCAGGGTTGATGTATTCCTGGATTACCTTGAACCTCTCTGAGTTTTGAAATCTCTTCTCAAGCTTTGAATGCCCTTGAGGATTGAGAAACTGCATATCAAGGTTAATAATGATACCAAAAATAATGTTGAAGGAGACTGCCTTGAAAGCCATTGATAAGCCAAAATTCCTGATTTTAAGTCAGTGACTTTTTATGGTGTTTATTTTAAGGAAAGATCATACTCTATTCAGGGGGAGGGGGGGGGGGGGGGAGAGGACGGGGGATAGGGGAGATAGATGGATGAGGGAATTTTTCAGAAAGATCTCATTCAGATCTTTTTTAACAAATGTGAAAATCCATTGTGAATTGTGTATTTGGCAAAGAAATTGATGTAGAGCTATGAGTAATTGTTTATAGGTACTTGGAACAGAAAAAGTAGACTGGAAATGTCCAGTCGTCACCAACTTGGATCTGTCTGCAAGTTGAGGTATAGCTTGTCACATTTGTATGTGAGATTTATTTCCCTTGTTTGTTATTTATTTGATTTTTGATTGGTTGTGAGGTTGTGAGAAGAAGAGGGCGAACCTTACTGAATAATAACCACCACATCTCTCCCCACCTCTCTCTCTCTCTTCATTGTAGGTTCTTGTTTTCATATTGTTTTCTTTCTTTTATATTGAATGAAAAAATAGAGAAAGAAACATAACATGGTGTCAGAAGTGGGATCCTGTAACAAGATCGACAGCCTTCAAACAGCTGATCAACACTTTCATTCTTGAAACGAAGTTGTAAGCTGATCAATGTTACGGATTCTCATGGTTGCCAAGAATAACAACTGATGAATGAAGATGTTTAGTGAGGAAGGAGACCACCGAACAGAAAGAAGGGAATTAAGAAGGAGAAAGACATGCAACATTCCTCCACCATCAAATTTATCCTTGGATAAAAAGCACATTTTCAGCATGTCACTTACTTTTTGAAAATGTGACCTGAAAAATCTCTCTCTCTCTCTCTCTCTCTCTCTCTCTCTCTCTCTCTCTCTCTCTCTCTCTCTCTCTCTCTCTCTCTCATTCTCCCCCTCTCTCTCTCATTCTCTCCCCCCTTCTCTCTCTTATTCTCTCCCCTTCTCTCTCTCTCTCTCTCTCTCTCTCCTCTCTTACTCTCTATCCCCTCCTACCAATTCCCCACCCCTGCCCCTTCTCTATCTGATAATTGGTGACTTTGGATAAGCCTGTGTCATCATGTTGCCATTGGTGTGTACGTGTCTGTGCTGCAGGCGTAAGTCATTCAGACTACCCAGACATCTTTGCTGTGTTCCATGCGATGAGGGAGTCCACGTCCGGACACACTGTGGATTCCATGGTACCCTTGGTGGAAGGTCTGGCAGAAAAACTAGGTACGCATTTGTCCCAGTACGCTTGTGCTCTAAGGAAATATTCTTTCTTTTATTTGAGGGGGGAGGAGGGTGGTGTTTTAACATTGAAAGTTTTTTTTCTTTCCAAATTCTGATTTATATTTTACATCATTTTGAAAAAAAAATGCACAGATTTAATGAAAATCAAATAGTATTTGTAAACATCAAATTAAACAAGTAATAGCATCAATTTGTAAAAGGGGTTTATGAAATTTGTACTTTTTTTTTTCATTGAAAATTTTGAGCTTTAACTTTGAGCAAAATACAACATTCAGACAAATGAATAGAGAACAATGTTCAAATGCATTGGCTTTCCATTCATGCGCGCATTCAGTATAAACTCGCAACACTTGCCTTCCGACACTTTGATGAAACATTGCCTGCTTATCTTTCCAACACACTTGTCACTTATCAACCCTCTCGCACTCTCCGCTCTAGCAGTGATAAACTTCTCAAGCTTCCCGCATGAAACTGAAATCCTTTGGCCAACGTTCTTTCAGTTATCAAGCCCCCTTGTCTGGAACTCCCTCCCCTCCCAGCTCCGCTCTTCACAGACTCTCTCTGCATTCAAATCTGGTCTCAAAACGCATCTCTTTCAGAAGTCCTTTTGTCTTTCTTCATAGCTTACGAGTTAATGTGTGTTTCTCATGCATTCTCCAACCCTTCACCTCTTGTATGTGCACGTGCGTTTCTGCGCCTGAATGCTTATGTGCTTTTGTGTGTGTGCGTTCGTGTGTGTGCGTTTACGTGCGTTGGTTTTTGTTGCTTCGTGTTGAGTTTGCCCTTTGTGTGTGTGTGGGGGGGGGGGGGGGGGGGGTGCTCTGCATGTTTTACATTGTACTCCGTGCAGTGTTAACGAAATTGGAGGCGGGTAGGTGGGTGGGGATGGGGGTTGGATCTTTTCTTCTATTCCCAAATTCTTGTCGAGCGTTGTTCATAAAACATCATGTGTGTGTGGGGTGGCGGTTGGGGGGGGGGGGGGGGGGGGGGGGGGGGGGGGGGGGAGAATGGATTGGGGGGGGGGATGTGGCTTGTGCATCTGTTTTAGTGCTTGCTTTGTGACCTTTTGTTTTGATGCCTTTTTTCTCTCAATATTGTGCAATGTTTATGGAAACTTATTTTTCCTGTATTGTGAAGCGCTCTGAGGATGAGTCTTTTTCTCTCATCGAAGAGCGCTATATAAGCTCGATTTATTATTATTATTACTTCACTGACAAAATGTTACTCGTGGTAATCAGTCACCATCAGTCAATTGTATTCTTGAAAATGCTGCAGCAGACATTATGTAATCAGAGAGTTAATCTGTTTTTATAACCCATCATATATGCAGAGAGAACAGGCTCTGTGCCCAGTTTTCTATTTCACCTTTCACCTTTTTTCTTCAATACAGTTTCTTGTTTCATTTTTTCAATGCATACATGCAGATTACTGTCTGTTACACAGACTTTCTTTAGGATGCTGTTTGGAACTGAAGTGCTGTGACATAACAATTTTATATTCTGTCTGAACTGTGATTGTCTTCCATCAAAACTTTTTTTTTTTAATTTCCTGAGGTAAAGACCTTAATTCCTATGTACACTGATCAAGTGTCCTGATAGAGTACTCATTCTTGCGATTAATATCAGACAATCAAGGGAAGTGATTTACCCTAGCTCTCTGCCATTGAGGGGTACTGAACATGTTCACCTCTCAGTGGAGACATACGAAAAATGCAAAGGCATTCATTTCATCAGCAGGGGCCTTGTTGGCCCAGTTTGTCAGACATCAGATTCTCTTTTTAAAAGGCCAGGGTTTGATTCTGTCTCAAGACTGCCTGGATGGGATTCTCTGCGAGGAAACACCGGTGCAGGGTTCATTCCATTTTTCAATCTCAGATCCTGTGCAAGAATGTGTGCGTGAAAAATCTTGCATACTGTCACGGTCAAAAATAAACACAACCAAAGTCGTGGTCCGTCGCCAGCTAGGTTGGTTGGACATAAGCTCTAACGCAAATATTCTGGGCGTCAGGCAGACGGCCCATGTGTCGGATCCAGCCAATTAAGCATAGGGGAGAGGTTCCACGGAGACGGTCTGTCCAGCCAGACGGACTAAGTAGCTGACCGACGCCTCGATGTCTGGTCAAACGAGTCTCGACGCCGGATCAGACTCATCCGGCCAATTTGAGCACAGCGAGAGGCTAATCCTAATCTTCCTCGTAGACAGTCGGAGTGGCTGACCAACGTCTCAATAGGTTGGCCCGACCTATTGCAACGTCTGGGCCAGACTGATCTAGCCAATTTACGACGTCGCCGGAAAGGGAGAGGGAGAAGGTAGTATGTGGTGGGGGGTGAAATCAAGCTAATCAATTAAATGACCAATTGACCACCACAGAGAGTAAGGCGTGTAGGCGTGACTGTCATGATTTGAATATCCAATGGAATTAGAGGGAGATAACTTAGGGTACGAGGTGGTAAAATACTGACCAATGGTACTGGCCCTTGGACACGGAGTTAGGGCATAAAGTAATGCTTGAGTGAGAGAGAGGAGAACGAACAGGGAGAGGAGAGATGAGGAGGTTCTGGGTGTAGTCTCTGCACGAGAGGAAAGGCAGAGAGATGAAGAGAGGAGGAGGAAGACAGAACAGGGAGAGAGAGATGAGGAGGTTCTGGGGGTAGTCTCTGCACGAGAGAAAAGGCAGAGAGATGAAGAGAGGAGGAGAGAACGAACAGAGAGAGAGAGAGGTTCTGAGTGTAAGCTCTGCAGGAGAGAGGGGCAGAGAGAGAGATGAGGAGAGAGGATAGAACCAAGTTTGTAGCATTTAGCACCGGAGATAGTCTGCAGAGGAAGGACTAAAGAGAGATGTGGAGAGAGAGAGTTGCTAACTAATGAAGAGAAAAAGAAAGAAAAGAAAAGGAAAAGAAAAGCAACCATGTCCATTTGATAGAGCAGACTAGAAGAGAGAGAGAGAGTGCAATGCGTTAATGCAGGAAGAAAGAAAGGAGAACAGATCGATGTTGATAGTCACTGTTCCATCTGAACCGGGGGTTCGACCTCATACTGGCAGCGTCACTTCGTCAAGCAGAACCACAGACCAACGCCAGTGCCAGCAGTCTAACCTGACCAAGGCCAGCAGACCCACACCGGTGCCAGCAGTTGTGTCGTGCTTGTGAAAGTGACAGTGAAAAGAAAAAAAAAGGAAAAGAAAAGACAGTGATCCGTGAATAGTTAAGATCACCTGGCCAGGTAAAGTAGAAGTCTATTTATACCCGGGTTAGTTAATGATGTTTTAGATAAATGATTTTGTGAAGTTCAGGAAAGAGAGAATGGTTTATTTTGTTTGATTCCATATGCATTGATGTTTCATTCTATGATCATGTGTAGTAAAGTTATAGACTTTACTAGTGGTTTGATGTGACGAATGCATGATATATGAATGAGATTGTAAGCAAGCTGTGAGTGTGTTTGGGCTGTGCGCTAGTCCTTCCTCCATCGACATCACCCGAGGTTGACAATTTATTGGCGAGCCTGCCAGGATATTCTGGCCCATTTATTATAATTGTTCAACTTCTCAGAGAGGAAGCTGGGTGGGATTCAAGTATTGTAATCCTAAGACAAGGGGTTGTCTTACTGTATGTTCCCAAGATAGTTAAATACTAGGCTTGGCATTGCTTCCAAGATAGTTAATACTAGGCTTGGCATTTTAGCCCCAGAGTACTCATTTCGCACAGATTGCCTATAATTCGCTCTCATAGTTGGGTCAGGCGCTAGGCGTCTTATAAAAACTAATTACGTTGTCCCAAGCTAATATTATCATTCATAGGATTGTGCTATTACGTCACTCGTGTCGGAAACACCAGTTTGGCTGTCGTAGTAATAAAATCTTGTTCAGAAAAAAAAAAAAAAAGAGATATAATGGCGGAAGAAAAGAACACCCCTATTGAACAACAATTAGAGTTGAGTGGTACGAAGAAGGAGTTCGCTGAGTTGAAAGAGCTGGTTATGAAGGAACAGATTTTGTCAGGTTGCGGCCCTGAGTTAACCATACATTTGAAAGAGAGACAGCCAGAGACAGCAGGGGAGTTGTTGAAGTTCGCAGAGGTGTATAGAGAGGCACGTCTGGGCACTAAGGTGCAGGAGAAAAGGTGCTAGGCACAGGTGAGAAGAGTGCAAGGAGACTAGGGGAGTTTCCTGCACAGTCTGCAAACCAGTGGTGGGGCAGAAAGGAGGACAAAGGGACAATAGGTGTTTCATTTGTCACAAGAAGGGACATGTGGCGAGGGATTGTCGCATGAGGTTCCAGAAGGCAGCAGCCTTGCAAGAGGTGGATAAGGGTCGTCAAGGGAAACGACCTGCAGTGGAACCAAAAGGGATCCAATCTGAAGAGGGTGGAGTGCAGCCTATGGCTAGCACTGGACAGCAGTCAGTGTCAGGGATGGAGGGCACTAGGCTGAGTGGTTCGTTACCAGTGGAAGAAGGGTGGATTGGCCAGCAGAGGGTTGAAAGTGTTACGAGACACTGGTTGTTCATGCGGTGTGGTGAGAACAACGCTGGTCGAGAAAGGGGATTTGACAGGGCAAATCCAGACCTGTACTCTAATCGATGGCACTGTGAGGGAGTTTCCAGTTGCTAAGATAGAAGTACGTACCCTTACTTCTCAGGCGAGTTGTCTGCGCTGGTGATGGAGAAACCCCTTCATGATTTGATCATTGGAAATATTCCAGGGGCAAGGGATCCAGGGGATCCTGAGTTGTTGACTGCTACAGGGGCAGCAGTTCAAACACGGAGCAAGAAGGAGGAAAGGTTGATAAACCGTTAGTCGTTCCAGCAAGGAAGTCAGGCATAGATGTGTCGCCTGATGAGTTTAGGGCAGTGCAGGAACAAGACCCTTCGCTCGTGAAGTCTTGGGGGTCGGCAAGAGGTGGAGAGAAACAGGTGGTTAGAGGAGGTGAGACTCAGCACATAGGCGCAGCAGCAATCATTGATGAGGTGAAAGAGACCCAGCAGAAGAAGGGGAGATTTTGTTGCCTAAGTTTCCAGAAGAGTCATACAGGGATGTGTCACTGTATGAAGGGCTAGACAATAGGAGTTCCTAGGTTTTGTTATCGGAGGCGACACAAAGCAGCCGGAAAGGGGAAAGGTGGAGAAGATGATGAATTCAGAGAGACAAAGACCAAAACAGAAGTCAGTCATATCCGGGGTGCTTTGTTGATAATATGTGTTGATTACAGTTATGTTGATTGGATATGGGTTCATTCCCAGTTGGCTATGGTTCATATTCTTTGTGTGAGACTTGTTCATATTTTCTTTGTGAGACTTGCTCATGTGAAGGTAGTTATGCTTGGAGCATGCAGTCGCTTGTGTAGTGATGCATTATTTGCAATAAGTGAGGATGGAGATTCCTCAGTGAAGTGTCATGGATCGTGATCATACTATATTGTGCTTTTCATAGGAATTGTGAAGAGAAGATGTGGCAAATCCGCAGGTAGGGGAATTGCATAAGTGCGCACAGAGGTTGTTATAAAATGAGTTGAAATAACGCAAGAGCGCACGTCAATGATAACTCATGGGAGTGGTATTCACTAATGATATATTTTATAATTTATAAACCGTTGGTTGTAAAGTATTTTTCAAACTTTGCACGTGTAGCTGTGTGTCAGCAAATTCGGTTGTTGTCTTTTTTTGTACCGTTGTTTTAGGACAATGTGGTGCATAGTCTTTTGCAAGGGGGAAATTGTCACGGTCAAAAATAAACACAACCAAAGTCGTGGTCCGTCGCCAGCTAGGTTGGTTGGACATAAGCTCTAACGCAAATATTCTGGGCGTCAGGCAGACGGCCCATGTGTCGGATCCAGCCAATTAAGCATAGGGGAGAGGTTCCACGGAGACGGTCTGTCCAGCCAGACGGACTAAGTAGCTGACCGACGCCTCGATGTCTGGTCAAACGAGTCTCGACGCCCGGATCAGACTCATCCGGCCAATTTGAGCACAGCGAGAGGCTAATCCTAATCTTCCTCGTAGACAGTCGGAGTGGCTGACCAACGTCTCAATAGGTTGGCCCGACCTATTGCAACGTCTGGGCCAGACTGATCTAGCCAATTTACGACGTCGCCGGAAAGGGAGAGGGAGAAGGTAGTATGTGGTGGGGGGTGAAATCAAGCTAATCAATTAAATGACCAATTGACCACCACAGAGAGTAAGGCGTGTAGTGTAGGCGTGACTGTCATGATTTGAATATCCAATGGAATTAGAGGGAGATAACTTCGGGTACGAGGTGGTAAAAATACTGACCAATGGTACTGGCCCTTGGACACGGAGTTAGGGCATAAAGTAATGTGTGAGTGAGAGAGAGGAGAATGAACAGGGAGAGAGAGATGAGGAGGTTCTGGGTGTAGTCTCTGCACGAGAGGAAAGGCAGAGAGATGAAGAGAGGAGGAGGAAGACAGAACAGGGAGAGAGAGATGAGGAGGTTCTGGGGGTAGTCTCTGCACGAGAGAAAAGGCAGAGAGATGAAGAGAGGAGGAGAGAACGAACAGAGAGACAGAGAGAGAGAGAGGTTCTGAGTGTAAGCTCTGCAGGAGAGAGGGGCAGAGAGAGAGATGAGGAGAGAGGATAGAACCAAGTTTGTAGCATTTAGCACCGGAGATAGTCTGCAGAGGAAGGACTAAAGAGAGATGTGGAGAGAGAGAGTTGCTAACTAATGAAGAGAAAAAGAAAGAAAAGAAAAGGAAAAGAAAAGCAACCATGTCCATTTGATAGAGCAGACTAGAAGAGAGAGAGAGAGTGCAATGCGTTAATGCAGGAAGAAAGAAAGGAGAACAGATCGATGTTGATAGTCACTGTTCCATCTGAACCGGGGGTTCGACCTCATACCTGGCAGCGTCACTTCGTCAAGCAGAACCACAGACCAACGCCAGTGCCAGCAGTCTAACCTGACCAAGGCCAGCAGACCCACACCGGTGCCAGCAGTTGTGTCGTGCTTGTGAAAGTGACAGTGAAAAGAAAAAAAAAGGAAAATAAAAGACAGTGATCCGTGAATAGTTAAGATCACCTGGCCAGGTAAAGTAGAAGTCTATTTATACCCGGGTTAGTTAATGATGTTTTAGATAAATGATTTTGTGAAGTTCAGGAAAGAGAGAATGGTTTATTTTGTTTGATTCCATATGCATTGATGTTTCGTTCTATGATCATGTGTAGTAAAGTTATAGACTTTACTAGTGGTTTGATGTGACGAATGCATGATATATGAATGAGATTGTAAGCAAGCTGTGAGTGTGTTTGGGCTGTGCGCTAGTCCTTCCTCCATCGACATCACCCGAGGTTGACACATACATACTAAATACTTCTCAGAGTTAGTCATCATGAAAAGGTGAGGTGGAGGACAGAGAATTAAAACCCATGCATACTGGTCAGAGGTTCTCCTCCTTTTCTACAGTGATCATGTAAACCCAGCACTACCTGCCACCTGTGTGCAGCAAACCCAACTAGAAAATCCATCCTGGAGAGGGATGCACTCTGCCAGTTTACATTTTTTCCTCAAGAAACACCACAAGCAAGAAGACAATATAGAGATCATGCATAGTCGCAGCCTGGGTTGACAAAGACTGCGCCCTCTGTTGATCTCCACCAGGCCAGATATGAAAAGTGTGCTACTGGGGGAGAATCAGAGTGTATATGGATGGAAGGAACAACATCACATTTGTCACTTGGGATGTAAAAACACTCATGCAAGCAGGAAAATTGAAAGAACTGACCCATGGACTAGACAGTTACTGTCAACACAGTCTCATCCTCTGTGAAGTAAAAAAAATGAAGAAAAAAAAACAGTGGAGAAGTACGGACAGAAGAAGGGCCTGTCCTGTTCTACAATGGAGAAGAAGACAAACATCGACATGGAGTGGGATTTTTGAATAATGAAAACATCAAAAATGCTGTTCTAAGATGCTGTTCGGTTTCCAGCAGAATTATAACCATCCGCCTGCAAGAGACACCATTCAACATCACAAACATTGCAGATATATGCTCCCACATGAGATAAGCAGACTGAAAAATTCTTCCCCCAACTCAAAACAGTCATCAGTAAGATTGACAATAAAGACATCCCCATTGTTCAGAGTTTCTAGGGTTGCGGCGGGCCAGGCCAGGCTGTGGCTGTGGACAGGGGGAGGGAGGGGGGTCAGAATGAGCAGCATGGGCGCAATGCCACTGAGGTGATACTGAAGATGGGACAGCACAACAACAACAACAACAACGAAAAAAGACTAGCAGTGAAAAGTCTTCCTCTTGCCTACCTGGAATGCTCTACCTCAGTCTTTTGGACACTGACATATTCTCACTGCATCGACAAGGTGAAAATGACATCTCTTCCATCATAACTAGTATGCATAATGGTTGCATGATTATATATTGAGTATGTATCTGTATGCTTAGGACTGTGTGTATATTTATGTGTATGCAGACTGCTCATGTGAACTATGTGCGAATGAGTCACCGCATGCAAGCTGGTCATCTTGTAATTTGTGGAGTGACATGAGCAGTATTTTCAGGATGTGTTGTGATTATTACCTATAATTGGATGTTCATTTTCCCAACTGTTGACATTGGGGGAGTAATCTTTTTCTTTCTGAGTGGCCATGATGAAATATACATTCCCAAAATGTGGTCTCAAAACCAGTTTTAAGTATGATGAAACTGTATTGAAAAATTCTCTGAATTGCAGATGAGGGCATTGATGTGGTGGACTTTGGCTGTGGCACTGGAGTGCTAGTTTTGGAGTTGGCCAGACGCTATCCTAACAGCCGTTTCCATGGCAGCGACATTTCTCTGCAGGGTATCGATATTGCTCAGCATCACTTAGCTGACAGTGGGCTTCAGAACGCAACCTTCTCCAGTGATGATCTCCTCAACCTCCCCGCGGATTTCCACGACCGATATGACTGGGCGCTAACATACGATGTCATCCACGACTTGTCCCAGCCCTTGAAAGCCCTCGATGAGATCAGCAAGTGCCTTAAGAGTGGAGGAGTCTATGTGATGGGTGACATTCATACGCCCCGAGATCCCGGTGGTATTGCTGGCGATGGTGCTTCGATGTTTCTGTATGGCATGAGCACCTTTCTGTGTCTACCTGCCAGTGCTGGAGATGGACCGGCTCTTGGACCAGGGGCTGCCTGGAGCATGGAAGAGGCCCAGAGTCTGATTGGTCAGTCGCAGCTGGAGCTCGTATACACTGCCAGTCATAAGCCATACTTTGCCTATCACATTTGCCGAAAGCGTGCATCCAGCCAGTCTTCATAGAAATCAGAAGATGTAGAATGTCACTTGCAAAGGACGTTTTTGACAAACTGCCAATATTTTTGTCTCGTTGCTCAAAACGGTTTTATCTTAGTGCCATAGCAGAAGCAAAACCAAGCAAAATTGCCAAAGTTTGTGCCATAATTTGACTTACAGCATTAATTTTCTTTTTCTTCTTCTTTTTCTTCTTCTTCTTCTTCTTCTGTTAATGTGAATTATTTTTATTCATTCATTATATACATTTTGATTTTGCGGTTCAAAATGCTAAGTTGTTTATTGACAACATACTTTGCACATTAAGATGTCACTTTTTTCAAGCAAAATGACAATTGTCTGTTACAAAAACTCTCTCTCTCTCTCTTTCTCTCTCACACGCACACACACACACACGCGCTCACACACACACACACACACGCACACACACACACACACACACACACACACACACACACACACACACACACACACCAAGAATTCTACTTGAGAATATAAAAACATTTGCTGTAGAGAATTGTTTCTTGCCATCGCTTTGACTTTGAGGCATCTTCTGGAGTCACTTTAAATACATTTTGACAACTTTTTTCATAAATGAACTTCCAGTCAGTTACAAACTCAACAACTGTATACAAGAACAGGATTTCTGTGTAAATTGCTAAATGCACAACCACATGTACAAACCTTTGTTATATTATTGAGAGACAGATATTCCATAGAACGTTTCATGGCAATTATAAATGGAACTTGTGCACAATTTGAACAAACTTGGCTTTTGTACAATTCAGGTCTTGATTAGTTTGAATGTTAGAATTCAAAATAGAGCATTTGTATTTCATCTGTAAACCACCACATTCATCAAGATCTACTTCAATTGCGTGTTTTCGAAAATGGTTGAATATTTGTGTATAATCATATTTGATTTGTGTTTGATATGAAAATGTTAATGGACCTCCCCTATCCCTTACCCTCAATTTCCCCTCCCCCCCCCCCCTCCCCCCCCCACCTCCCCCCCACCTCCCCCCCCTCCCGGTCCCCCTTTTGCTTTGTGTACAAGGATATTTGATTGTTCAATTGCCTTTTTTGTTGTGTTTTTTTCTTTCTTTTGTAATCAAATGTTATGTAATTCATTTGTTACGTATGTGTTTGGAAAATGATTTAATGTTTAAAATGTTCATTAAAAAAAGAAAAAGATAATTAATAAATCCAAGAATTTAGGAGCCTCTTACGAAACCACAGCTGGATATGATCCCTTTGATAGAGAGCTTATTTCCTTTCGATATTAAGGACAGATCAAGTGCAATATGCCAACTTGCCTGATAATTTTGCATTGATATAACATAAGATGCATTAATGGTACTATTTTCCATCTTTGATGCAGCACATGACCAACAGAAATCATGTTAAAAGGTCAGCGAGTCCTTAAGTTTGGGACTTACTAAACTCCAGTTCATCCAGAAAAAAAAAAAACAACCCAGGATTTCTGTAACTTTTTTTTCCAGACTGATGTCAATATTAGTGGTTTCCAGACGGCCACTTAAGAAACCATTGGGCCTTCCATGGAATTATTGAAAGAACAACCCAAACATAATTGATGAAGTAACATTTCTTAATGCATGATTTTTGTTTTTTTCATTGAAAACAAACAGTCAGTCTTGTAGTCAAGCCTGAGACATTTGATTTCTTCCTCTTTTTCTTTATTGTTATTATTTTCATTATTATTACTATTATCATTATCATTATTACTGTTTGTTTGGGTTTTTTTTTTGCCAAACCTCAGCACAGCTATATCATTATACAATTACTTTTCCACAACACTTGAAGTGTGAGATGTTGCAATTTGGACTGCTTTTGTAAAAAAAAAAAAAAATGGCCATCAGTTGAGTTCAATTTTTTTTGTTTTTTAAGTGTGTTCAACTGTTCAAATGTTTTTTTTTTCTTTGCTTGTATTTGACTATCTAATGACCCTATGTTACCCGCTGGATGTTTCTGTAGGCTTATGTCAAGTTTGGTGGCGATCCGAGGACTCTCGTGGCCGCCAACCTCAGAAGATCGGGTTTTAAACAGTTTTCATAGGGTTTGGTGTTTTTAACGGTTTTTAACTGTTATAAATAACGTTTCTTAACTGCCAAATAACGGCGTTCTAATTTTAGAGAAGTAGCCCTGTACCTGTGCAATGTCACAACGGCCATTTGATGAAAAGCAGAGGAAAAAGATGTCTTTGAAACCGTTATAACAGTTTTTTAACGGTTTTTAACGGTTTTATGTTTTTAGAGATTAGCCCCAAACCATCCTCGGGTCACAACAGACGTACCTGCTAAATTTCAAGAAGGTCGGGTTTTAAACAGTTTCTTTTATAGGGTTTGGTGTTTTTAACGGTTTTTAACTGTTATAAATAACGTTTTTTAACTGCCAAATAGTGGTTCTAATTTTCGAGAAGTAGTCATGTACCTGTGCAATGTCACAACGGCTATTTGAAGAAAAGCAGAGGAAAAAGATGTCTTTGAAACCGTTACAACAGTTTTTTAACGGTTTTATTTTTTTAGAGATTAGCCCCAAACCATCCTCGGGTCACAACAGACGTACCCGCCAAATTTCATTACAATCGGTTGAGCCGTTTTTGAGTCTATAGCGTACACACACACACACAGAATTTGCCATTTATATATTAGATATATATAGATATAGATATAGATATATATATATATATATATATATATAGATATATATATATATATATATATATCATTTAAAAAAAACCCACAGACTTGTGATTTTTTCAAGTTATGTTTATAAATGATTGAGAAACCACAAACAACATAGCAAAGCTATTTTTCTATTTATTTGGTATACAGTATGCATGACAAACAAAATGAGATTTTGCGTGTCATGTAAAAATAAAGGTGGTACACACCGTATGAATAAAAAATTTACATGAACTGGTTTTATGCCCAGAAATTATTCAGCTGTTTGCAGCAACTCGAGGGCTTTAGTCACATTGTAACGGCGATTTGTAGCGTTTCTTTCACTTTGCATGCTTGACGGAGTAGCAGACAACACCATGTTGCCACATCAAGCCAAATCGAGCTGGTGACGTGGTGTGAAAAGCGTCTGCTGGAAAGCATTCAGCTTGCAAAGCCTAAGTACCAGTACGCCTGCACTCTGATTAGTATGCAGGAGCTATCTGTAACAAGTAGCTTCGTACAAAAGGACCAGATATGCGGTCCTTAGTATAGAAAGAGTTAACGTTTCATCTTAAGATATGAGATTTATAGGATGTATTATTTATTGTCAAGTTCACACATTAATAATGGCAACGAATCCTGTTGTACTTAGTGTTATGATCATTCTTTTTGTACCTACGTATTCTGTGTATGTAAAACACAGTGGTCTTTGTTGTGAGGACTGAGGAAGCTATAGCAGATGGGCATTATTATCATTTACTATTTTATTTTTTAATTTTATGAGACAGACTCTTCCAGGCTGATTGTCAAGTGAATGCTTTCCATATAAGTTCTTTTATGTTGCATAATGAAAACTGTGGTGAGCTTGTGTGTGTTTCTTATAATTCATAAAACAAAATGTCGTGCACATGGATGTTAATATCACTTTGAAAGATAGGAACAGGTTTCATTACACATCTTATTCCAAGAACGAATTAGTTGGCCAAAATAAACAATACTATTTTTGCATCAAAAACTGGACAACTAAGAACCCATTTTTAGTGTGATTTGTAGGGCTATAATAACAATGGAAGTAAATTTAGTGATCATGATTGGATAAATTATTGAATTGGTTGAGACACGATTGAATGAATGATCATATAATGGCCTTGTTGATGGAGAGATCAAACACTGAGTTTATGAAATTGTTTCAGTTTTTCATTTTAATGAATTGAGAAAGAAAAACAAACGAACATACAAACAGTCAGCACTTTAGATTGCTACTGCTGATAACAAAAAAAATCCAAGGAATAACAGGATATCTCAAAGTTTTATGGAGGATGTGTATTTGTGAAAATGTTCTGGGGAAGAACTTGTATTTATGTCAGTATTTGAAAGAGCATATCAACATTTTGTTACCTTTGCAGCATTCAATAACGTTTTCTTTGTTACAGGGAGATGATTCACTTTTGTTTTGTTTTCTTTTTTTTTTCCAATCTGAATTAAAAAGGACGTTTGCTTGATTATTTACTTGATTTAACAGTGGGCATTCTCTCTTTCTCTGTTTGTCCGTCTCTCTCTTCTCTGTTTGTCTGTCTCTCTCCTCAAACACCCGTACAAACATGTACAAAGAGTTCTGGTCAGGAAAGCTGAAGAACACTGTTAGCAATGCGTCGTTTATTAACTTCACCAGGCCTCATTATAACCCATGCCTGTTGAAGATGCTGTGCATGGGTCTCATAGACCCACGCTCATTCTTGAGGCTGCTCAGCTGTGTGTCTGTTTCTATATTGTGGGTCTCTCGGGTTGTTTGTGTACATGGATGTGGAGAGAGAATGAAAACTGAGGTGATCATGTGAGGGGGGCATTCATAACTACAGAATTTGAAACTTTTTTGTTGATCAATGATGATGTGGACTGAAGCTAAATGGTAGCATTATACTGCATTCATGCCTCTTTCACAGGTATGATGTATCAGAGCGAAAATCAAGCCCAACAGGTTCAGGCAAATGTACTGTTGGTGAGGACGTTCCGGCAGCCCCTTTAGGAACAATTCCTTTCATGGATGCCGCTCAATTGCATGGTTCCAGTCTTAAGTTTGAGCCTGAAGCACATTCAGCAATGCTGGGTAAGCCCACGAGGGCTGGAAAAAGTTGACAAATATGTATGTATATGCCTTTTATGGGATTCAAACCCATGACCCCCCAGCCTGCAATCCATTATGCTACCAATGTGCCACAACACGGGTGAATCAGCTAGTTCTTTGTGAAGCAGTTGTCACAGGTGACATTTTTTCCTGTTCCAAAGAGACGAAGAACAAGTTCAGTCACAGCATTCTTCTCCAGTCGCAGCAGAATCAGTCTAGCTGCCCCAAGGCAGACACTCTCCTGGGGTAATGTTCTCACCATCTACTGCTTCAAACCAAATTTACTCTGAACACATCTGGGTCTTTCGGGTATGTCCTGCAAGGGGCGTATATCAAATACAACAGTCAGATATCTTGATTGTATTATGTACTTTCGTTCAAGCATCACAAGACTTTGCTTTCAGATCATGTCAACTTACTGCTCATTCATTTTCCTTGCCCTAATTGTTTTATATCTTGCCTGAAGAAGACCTAAGAGGTTGAAACGCATCGTGTTTTGGCGTGTGATTTGTTTGCCCACGTTTTTTTAGTAGGTCGCTAACATTTATTCAAGATTTGTTTAGATTTCTGCCTGCAGTTGTCTCCCTTTGCAACTAGATCTTATGTTGAGTTGATAAGGGTTTTCAAAATGAAATGTATCTTTGTTGATGTTATCAGTTGTTATTAACACTTATATCAATGGGGATGTCTATGTACATTAATGTAGTAATAATGCAAACAGATCTGTTATTCTTTGTAGTGACAAATCTTTAAAATGGCTGGCACCCACTCATTCTCTCACAAAGAGAGAGAGAGAGAGTAGGGAAGCAGAGAGGGAGAGATGGACATACTTTATGAATGACATTAACTTTTAACAGAACTAGTGTCTGCAGGATACAGGATTTTGTAACAGCAATGAATAAAAATACAGAAGCACTCTATATCTGCTAGTAATCAAGGACTTGGAGTAACACAGAGAAAGAGGGAAACACTTTTTTTTTCTTTTAATATTAGCTGTAAAACTCTTTTATCCTATCAAAACTAGTCCGGAAAAGAGGATGAGTGGCTGGGTACATGTGTGTGTGTGTGTTTGTGTGTGTGTGCGTGTGTGTGTGTGGTGTATGTTTGGAGATTGAGGGATGGAAGGGTGAGTGTGGGAGAGGGCGAGTAGTCGCAGCTGAGAGGAGAAGGGGCATGTGCGTATCAAAGTGTATCTCTGCAGCTTTGTGGCCAAGAAATGAATCAACGGAAAGACATATAGGGCAGATATAAACAGTTTTTGCTTGTGTGTTTCTGCTTCTCTCTGGATTCGAACCTGTACTTCCAGGATGGTTCGGAATCTCCAGCTTCCTTGTGACAGATGTCTTAACTACATAGCAGTTGAATATGTGTGTAAGTTGGAGAATCTAAGCTTTATGAAGTTTACTTTCATTTGACCTCAACCAAGTCTAGTCAGAACTCTTCTTAGCTACTTCTGCCATTGCCTTGAGGCTCTGGTACTCTTTTGTCTCTGAAACCAGGAGTTGTTTCATGACATCATTGGCAGACGTGCCTAAAATCTCAGTTACTCCAAATTCACTATGGCAAGCACTTTGACTTGAAAGCCAGATTAGCTCAAGTTGCTGATCTAGTCAGCAACCTGAACTAATCTAGCTCTCAAGTCAAAGTTGCTAACTAGATCGGTATATTTCTGTCTTGTAGATGTGAGCTTCCTCCATTCTTTCATGTAGCACAGCCAGTTCAATCAGAATCATTTCCTTTGACAAATGTGTTGTCCAATATCCTTGTCCAGGATGGGGGAAATCGTGATGGTATTGCTTAAGTCCACTAAGTTGATGTATTATTAGTCAGGCTTAACACACCAAGGTTATCTTTGCACTCATACACGCATATGCACACACATGCGCACACCAAACATTCACCTCTCTCTGGGAATGGGATGTTACGCATTCGTTTCTCTCCTAACACGACTGAGCACAAGAAATACAATTTCTATGCTACTTATAAACAAACATGAAAAATCCAATTACACAGATGCACAAATCAACACATAAAAGATCAATACTTCCTAATCCCGGGTTATAATGAAAATGACTTCTTACCTGGCCAGGTTTTCACACACACAACCACGCTTTCACACCACACCACAGTTCTTGAAAAAGTCTCTTCACGTCTTCTTCAGCACTGCTTGATGGTGACGCCCTTGGTTGACTGGCTCCAGGCTTCAGGACTGGGTCTTCGTGGTCGTCTCTGGGATCTCGACGTAGAACTCTTCTTCTTCGTCTCTTTCACCCACCTCTGGGTTCAATTTCAGTTTGTCTGTCTTCACCCACCTCTGGGCTTCAAACTTAGTTTCTTCTCTTCCAGCTTGTCTTTAACCCAACGACTTAGCTGTCTCTTCTATCTCCCAGACCACGTTTCTCTCGACCCTTCTCTGTCCTGCTCACTCCTCTCCCCTCTCTCTCCTCTGCCTTCTCTCTCCCTCTCTCCTGGTGTTATTCTCTCCTCACGTTGTTCTCCCTCAGTTTATATAGGGAGGGACACAAAGGATTCCCCTTCGGGCCATGCCTTTGTCCATGCTGCTTCTCAAACCCCTAGTTCACAAGTATCCTGAATTCTCCATTCGCTACATTCTCCCACACATCAGCATTTACACACATCCCTACCTAACTGATTAGCAAACAAACACTTAGCACCAGATGGACATCGAAATTTCCCGCTGACTTCGGGGGTCACTTAACACAGTAATTATCTTAAAGAGGGCTACAACAACCTCCACACGCATTCAACCAGCCTGACAATAGAACTAACCCAGAGACCCACGGCAATACCATCTGAACGAGTCCAAGACTCCTGCTGTTCACTGACTGTTTACAAAAGAACCTCAGCTGACTAAGTGTCCAGCGCTCGTAGTGGTTACATCCCTTCCCCCTTTCGCTATCAGGCAGGTCCGAACTCTCCACTACCTTAGGTGCCATCTTCTTCTTCTTCTTCTTCCTAAAATACTGGTTCACTCAAAAACGAGTAGGTCAAAAAGTAAAATAAAAGTGTCGTCTGACCACTTCGTCCTCCTTGACACAGTTCGGCTGTGTGTGATGGGTAAGGTACCCTGGTTAATGGGCCTATTACCTATTTGTATACTACGTACAACGTCCCTTTGCCTCTAAGCGTTTAATGCTTTTTGTGAGAGGTTTCACGCTCCTTGACAATCCTGTCCTACATGACTCTCCCTGCTGATTTCTGGGAAGGACGTGCACTTTTTTTAACCCATCTGGAAGATCTGTTGTGCACTCCCAGTCACACTCTACGCAGTAAATGCTGCTTCCATGATGCAACTGTTTCACACGTTCCACAACTTGCTGTTTTGCCTCTTGCAGTGTAGAATATTGTTGCTGAAGCTTCTGGTGGCTTAGCTTTTCCTCTGACAGTGCTAACTGCATGTGCATTCCCTTGAAGCAGTTGTTTGTGCCCGTGTGTGCATCTTCCTTGGGTTGGCACTGTTTTGCATGAGCTTAGGACATGTTCTACTGCTTGTTTGCCCTGACAGAGTTAACACACAAGGTCTTCTGGTTTCTCCAATTTCATCAAGTTTGTGTTCAACGGCAAGCGATCATAACTAATCATAACTAAAGCTAATCCTAAAAGGGAATTACATGCTACACACTTCATACTAGCTAAGGTTTCTTTGGAGTGTGCTTTTTCATAATCTGTTGTCCATGTTAGCCTTGCTAGACAAGCTGAGCTTCTGGCATTTACCATGAAGACATTGTGCAAATTCCCAATCTGTGAGGATGTTCTTTGCAAAGTGGTTTGAATTCTTTGGTTTTCAGACATTTCATGCGCTGACTCTACATTTTCTGGAACATTGCGATGCCTCTTGCGGTGACAACAAATTTCCAAGTACTGATGACATTGGAAAGTGAATATACTTTTTTTTCTTTTCATAGAACAATGAAAAAAGGCTTTGCTGTAAACACCAAATTAAAACTGGATGACTGAGTGCTGATGTTTACACAGAATACAATGACAAATATGTTCTAGAAATTTCTTATTCTCAATACTCTGTTACACACTCAAACACACATGTAAAATTTGCATTCTTTTTAATAGACAAATGTGAATAAGGTACACACAAGATTCCGGGTGACATTCACAGTTATACGAAACACAGTGTACGATGCATTTTGAAATCACAAACGTAATTAACACATGTCCACACTTGTCTACAAAGCAAACCACTGCTTGGAATAAAAGCACTTCTTCTAACGTAGCATTTTACCTTCATGGCAAGTGATGGTTTCCCTTTGTTTTGTCTACATCTGGCAGGTGCTGGCTTGTCTTGTTTTGTGTGCGTATGGTAAGTGTTAGAGTTATGTGTTACGTAATAATACAGGATAAGTGTTGGCTTCATTTGTTTTGTAACTAATGTATAGCAGGTGTCGGTTTCATTTGGCTTGTATCCGTTTATAACAGACGCCATTGCACTTATTTTTTATCTGTCACCACACTACAGCGGCTTCTTCTGAGTTGTAACTACCTGATCTTGTATCAACTACGGTAAGTAGTTTCTTTCTGACATAAATCACTTTCAAACCTGACTCACCAGCATACTTTAGCACATACTCTTGCTATCTTGCCAATTTTTTCAATGTTTCAGGGCATGTTGTTGAAGAGGCTGACACAGCCTGGTGCAATTTCGCATGTGGAAGTTAGCAGGCCTTGTCACTCTTTCATCAAAGCCCCTGCCCTAGTTACACTCCACAAGTGCAACTACCACTCAAGAATTTTGTC
The DNA here is from genome assembly GCA_018398815.1 of Conus ventricosus. Lineage (NCBI taxonomy): Eukaryota > Metazoa > Mollusca > Gastropoda > Neogastropoda > Conidae > Conus > Conus ventricosus. The sequence goes on from CM031605.1 coordinate 54,899,573, forward strand.
TCCAGAATTTTTTTCGACTTTTGGTGTGTGTGTGTGTGTGTGTTTTTAGTTCATCATATTCCTCATATTTTCGCCAAATGTGTATAAAAAAATCATATAGGTAAACAGGTCTAATCTATCTACAGCAGGTATCGGGTTACCTCGTTTTTTTCTTTTTTATCTGTGTACAGATGGTCTCTTCTTCACTTGTTTTGAATCTATCTAAGGTAGGTGTTGGCCTTACTTGTGTGTGTTTAGAGTTTACATTGTGTGTGTTTACACTGGTTTTGTATCCATTCAATTTTAAGTCTACAATGTAACAAAGACAAGCAGCAGCCCTCCCTTACACACACACACACACACATACACACACACATGCACACACAAGCACACAAACGAATATACATGCACATACACATAAACAACATGCAAACATAAGAATGCATATGCATACAACAGCATGAAATAAACATGTTTGTCAACATCCGTAAAAAATGAACATTTATATGAAATATATGACACAAAAGTGTATGGCATGTGAAAAAGGAGAGCAGGTGGAGTGGCTGGGAGGAGGGAAGGGCCAGGAGGGGAGGAAGAGAAGATGGAAGGTATGGGATGGTAAAAAATGTTTTTATAAAGTTAATCATAATACTTTGAACAGAAGGGCTTCAAATCCTCTAGCACTGAAAGGAATCCTGCCTTTGGAGACGCACTCTCTTTTCAGCATTTCTGTCCCATTACCAGATTGTCAGTTGAAAACTATGTTGAATGTTGAGAGGAAAAAATAAAAACAAAAAAACACCCCGTTTCACCCCCCCCCCCCCCCCCCCCCCCCCCTCAATAAACATATTATTGTCTCCATCTTTCTGTATGCATGCGAGACATGGACCCTTACAGGGGATCTAGAAGGAAGAATCCAAGCCATGAAAATGAAGCACTACTGCAAGAGACTAAAATTCAGATGTATTAATCATATCAATGAACAAGAACCCTCAACGATACAGCAGCACATTTGACCAATATGAAGATCTACTGGCATCAGTGAAGAAAAGAGAAACGACAATGGTATGGCCGTATAACAAGACCCCATGGCCTTGGTGAAACAATGCTATGGAGGACTGTAAAGGGTGGGAGATGGACGGGAGGGTAAAAGACATGACGGACTGACAATATTGCAGAATGGAAAGGGGAGACCACTTGCAGGGACCCAGGCCTCAGCACAAACATGACAAGCTGGAGGAACTGGTGAGCCGTTTCTCTCTGCTGTGCCCTATGCTACATATAAAGAACAATGAACTGTTCCTCTCTGCTGTGCCATTATGCCACATGTCATAAAGAACAATGTCTATAATATATCCAGTCGCACAGATCCCAGCAATCTTTTGCAAAGGAGAGTGGTGAGGGAACGCTGTACCTATATCTCCCTTGACTAGCACATTTACATTTTTTCCAAGACTCTTAAGTCTCCTCCTTTTTTCACGCCTGACCATTCTAAGCCCCAAACAATAAACCAATACAATAACACAACGATGAAACTAATTATCAACAGTATTAATGCCAATATGGAGTTTACTTTTGTTAATGGGAGACGCACATGCAGGCCGAAAAGTTGGTGGCAAAGCAATAGTGGTCTGGGAAAGGAGAAATGGAAGGAAAATGGCATGATTAGAATGAAGAAAAGGGACTGAACATGAAATGAGAGACATAATGTTTTAGCCATGACATAGGATCAAGCACAAGAATCTCAGCAAAATACTAAAAGTCTATTGAACAAAACGCTTAGAACTGAAGCACTTACCAGATCAATAAACAACAGACATTCATGACCGTCACTCACCAGGGACCTAAACATGAGAAAACGGGCCACTTCATGACACAGACAGACCAGAACACAGCAGACCCAGAGACACAAAGACTGAAGACAGTGGACGGAAGAAGAGAAAGCTGAAGAGAGAGAATCTGCTGAAACTAAATGAATATAGTATTTGTGATTAAGGTGGTGATACACACAGAAGTGTGTACATCTTGATACACTTGGCCTACTAACACATTGGCAAAGTGGGTAATGTGACTATTGTCTTAAGAAAAGAGTCGTACAAATACTGCATTTCAACGATGTTCAGTGCACATCAAGATCTACAGATATGGATACAAACTGCCGATCCCATAAACATTTAGTTAATCACAAACAGTATTGAGACTGGTTTAACTGATCCTGATAAATGGCTTAACAGACAGAAGAAAAACCGTCTTGAAATGAAAGATGGATACTTCCCCTACATTCTGATTGTCACTCTGTACCAATTCTTCCCTGCTTGGCGCTAAATATGGTCACTGATTGTTTGCTACGCTTGTGGAGAAACTTTGTATTGAACTGTGTGTCATAGTGTCACACAATTTTATGGCCTTTTGCGTTTCATTTCCTCAATATTTCCTGTATTTGCGCTTCGTTTCCTCAATATTTCCTGTATTTGCGCTTCGTTTCCTCAATGTTTCCTGTATTTACGCTTCATTTCCTCAACATTTCCTGTATTTCTCAGGTACAACTTGTGCTTCAGGTGTCCCCAAATGTTCTCATTCTGGTTTGCATATGGATTGTGTGACTCAGCCCCTCAGTGACCTGCACGTTCATGTCACAGAGCCACCGTTTGGTCAATGGAGTGGGCAGCAGAGTGCGTTTGGTCTTTGTCCTGCCACAGCCGTCACTCTTCTTCATCTACAATTTACACAGCAAGGAGCAAAGGTTTTCCCAAATACAGACAAACGAGTCTTTGGTCAAGTCTTGAATACACAAAGTGGGATATCCCTTCTTCAGGAACTTTTTGCCACCATGTGAAATTTTGGACAAAATTTTGGCCTTTTAAAACCTTTTTTTTTAACCATTCTTTACCCACTTCTGCCTGAAAATGGTTTGAAATCAAACAGAAAGAACTTTCGTCTGTGAAAAACATATTGTCCCAGTTGAAGTTTCTGCGGGCTAAGCAACACTTTAATTGGGGGGGGAAAAATGCCCACGCATCAGTCAGAGGACGAACAAGTTTTGAAGGTCTTTTCTCATAGTCAAGCTTGTTCAGTTAATTTAAAACAGTTCTTTTTTTTCTGGACACAGCATTTTCTCTGATTTGCCCCATTTGATATTCTTCTATTCTCTGACGCGGACGATTTGACCGAGCCTTCTCCTCTCAGTTTTGTTCCACTTCTAGGGGCTTCCTGCTGCTTCCATGTTTGTTGACCTCTTTTTACATCTCCTTGTTTTCTTTTTAAAGAACACGATACACTGTAGCACGAGGAATACCTGTAGAATTAACAACACTCGTCGGCTTTTTGACTCTGTCTCATCTTTATATCACACTGGAAAAAAAGAACGGGTAAATGTGTAGCCTTACTTAAAAGGCTCATTTAAAAAAAATAATGATAATAATACTGGGGGATCCGATGATGCAGTGGCTACAGCACACTCCTGCATGTCACGTTAAGTACAACTGAAGGTGGTTTCCAGATTTATGTCCTTGCTTGAACAGAACACCCAAGCAGTGAATGGAAACTTCCCAAAACTTTTACACACAAAGAAGGTATAGCAGAGAAGGGGCACCTCGCACGCCGACCACTGAGATCACGGGAACGCTGTACCACCGTACCCCGGTGGACGGTTGTAAAGAAATCTTGAAACAATTGTACAAGAACTGTAAAGAGTGACAAGCGAGTCACACTGGAAGGGCCCATAAAATGGGACAAAAAGAGACTGGTTAACAGGGAGAGAAAGAAGCGATTATTGTGAGAGAAAAAAAAAGACAGACGACAACAGCAGGCTGAACTAAACTGTCAGAAGAAACAAAGGAACCATAAAAAGTTTAAGTAATGGTGATTAATGAAACAAAACTAAAAACCAGCAAGTAAACAAAAACAAGATAAGCAAGCAGACAAAACCATCTACTACACCTGTGCATCCAAAATTAGCTGTAAGAGCACTGCCTATAGAAGAATAAAATATTCCCTTGCAAACAAATGTTCTTTGGAGATTTCCTTTTAACTCAACAGTTTCTACCCTGAAAAGTTTCTTCTGAAGATGACTTGCACTTGAGCATCATTATGACAGTACAGATATATAAAGCTCACTGAACAGGATGATTTAAAAAATGACACATTCTCTGTAATTCCATTCACAAACAAACAAATAAAACATAACCAAAAAAAAAAACAGAGAGAGAGAGAGAGAGAAATCAAATTTTATACGAACTGTGAATGAACTTTAGAACATTCTCATTAGATCTATCTTTGGGGCAAAGAAGTGTATTAAATATTTTCTTTATAAGAAACAGTGTGCAAAATACTCTGAAAGTGTATGGGTGCACAGGTCTGACCTAGTACTCAAAACAAAAAAAAACAATCAAAACAACCCAACAGACAACATTCACTTGCAGAAACAACACACTGCCCAGTCAGACACAAGCCGTTACACATATCACAAAATCACTTAAGCTCCACATTGGTCTCTCTATTGCAGTCTCTCTCTCTCTCACTTCTCCACCTTGTTCGTCAATTCATTTTGTTTGATAAGAAACCACCACCTCCAGGATCAGATCTCAATCAGGTGAGTGTAAGGTCCATTGGTTTGACAGCTGAACACTTGCCGGTTGCCGTAAGTGCCAAAGCGCACAATGGTCCCTGCCGTGGCACACTTCTCACTCCTCTCATAGGTTTTCTGGAAGATGGAGACGAACTCTGCGTACAACTGCTGTCCTTCCTCTTTGGCAATGTTCTTGTGGTATTGCATCACTTTTCCCTTTGGAGTGCCGCCTAACGTTGCCTGGGGTATGATGAGAATGTCTCCCGGGAGGTCGTGCACCGACACCAACTTCCCATTGTCACCCTCACTCAGACGTACTGTCAGAGCCATCTTGGCTGCAGAACACAAACAACACAAAATGAATGTTCTGTTCTTGCATGTAGTTGTACACAGTAATGTATAACACTGAGAACTACGGTAATGAATTGTACTCTGCTGCATGGATTTTTGTCAAAATTAAATCATTACCTATTTTCTTGCTCGCCTAATAAATGTATTTACCAATATGATATGAACATACCAGTATACCGAATAATATGCAGTACCGAGTGCATTATTTTAACGAAATCTATGTTAATCTTCAAATCAAAAACACAGAGTGGTCCCACCGCCAGACATTGCCTATTGCTACAGAAATCTTATGATGGATACATATCTACAACACTCCTGTTATGCCTAACAACATTGGGACACGTTACAGAATAGTGGCACAGAACACCATCTGTGATGACACCCCTATAACTCATGGTCCATGACTGAAGGCATGTTGTGGTATATCCAGCTGGTCCACACCGAGATTCTGCGCCCATTAACCTGTGCAGTGAAAGAAAGCGGAGGAAGGAAGGAGGATGCTGTAGAATCAGAGCTTCAAGGGCAATTTACTGGGGCGCTGCTTTACTGTTTGGTTGGCTGAGAGCAGCAACTGCCCGCACTTCAAGAGGTAGGGCAATTCTGTTGATCGGAGATTCTGTATGGGTTATGCCGCCTGGAGGTCTGTAAAGGGCACCGTGAGGGTATGAAGAAGTTGAGACTAGAATATTGACAGTAGAATTCTTACCATTTCTCCATCTTCCTTCAAAACTTCAGGGCTGTGTTAAATGTGGGGTAAAGAACTTGGTGATTTATTACCAGGAACCAGAATAACAAAAATAGCAAATAATGCCATGCACAGTAAGACAATCTTGGTCAGTTTTTTTCTTCTTTGTTTTTTTTGTCTGCATGGAATAAAATGAACAGACATGTCATTTTCGAAGCATGGGGTTTTGCAACAGGAATAGGAATCAGCAGTATGTTACGCTCAGTGTGGTTCCAGGTTTCCTGTTCTCTACTTTAGTCCAGATACCTGGTTTGATGGACATACAGTCTTTGTCTGGATACAGTAAAGCAACGTGTTGTTTTTAGAAAAGGGCAAAAGAATCACTTTGCAAACACCGGTCAACTCTTTCCCCAAATGGCACAACAACACATTTCTACATTGTGCAAATATCCAACACACCCTCCCCCCTCCACTACCAAAAGGTAACCCCCAGTCCCTCCCCCTCTTGAAAAGAAAACAAAGGTTAAGATTAAAACCACATGCATAATTTTTCGTTCATTGTCTTTTGATCTTTTTTCTTTAGATGCTTCATGTAGATAATATCAATTCATTTGAATCACAACACTGATGATCCCAATTTTCATTTCCCCTTCATCATTCTTAGGCAGTCTATAATCTATTTTGGCTGAAGACATTTTTTTTCTGAATTTCTTATCTATTTGTCTTCAAAATAAACCTTCCCCTAAGTAGTCTTAAGCATGTATTAGGCGATTGTTGTGTACTCAAATAGTCAAAATATCACATATACCTAGATCTGCACACTCATACACATGGAAGCTCTCATACTGTCTTCTCTCCTGTCAATTAAGTTCACTTTCCCCTCATCCCCCCACTGTCCAAAAGAACAAAGAGAAACAGTAACACTACAAACCAATCTTTTCCACTTGAGATTTGGTAGCTCCTTTCAGGAAACACACATAGATTATGAGTCCTCTTTGAATCTGCAACAAAAAACGACCTTAAAGGTGTTTAATGGTTTCTAACTGGGAACACACATGTATGCAGGTAAGCAAAACATACATACACAGATATAAACACATACCCATACGCACTCAAATGCATGCTAGCATATACACACAGTACAATACAAATGTATGTACATCTATGTAGTGTTCCAAGGTAAATCATCCCATTACTTCATTTATCATACATGGGTGGAAAAGGATAAAACATGCCCCATCTTCACCTCTTCCAGTCTCTTCCTTCTCACCCCCTCTAAGGAAGAGCAAAGACCCCATGATTAGAATCTTGCGCAGCACAAGCTCCCATTTCTCCCCGATGCCTTTTATTTCTATTAAAGCTAAAGCCATAAAGTGCTGTTCTTTACAAGACAATACATTTTAGCAGCATGCATTCAGAGTATAAAAAAGATGTGGCAGTGGGAGATTGTTTGGGGAAAAACTAACATCACACAGGATTACACCCATCCCTCAAATGCACATCATAATATAATTTCACCTCAACAAACTGGGGATGAGCTCCTTCCGTGGACGGCTGAACCATGAGCTGTGCACTCATACACTGCTGCAGAACCAGGCGGATGGTGGGGGAGATGGAGGTTGATGAAGCTGGGGAAGGTTGCTCCAACACCATCACCTTGGCCACTGACGCCCCCTGACCTCCTTCACTCTCCGGGTCCCCTGTCTGCACCATGGCTTCCATCCTGTGCTCAGATGACCAGGTGTGTAAGAGACAAGATTAATATTTCACAGTTATGACTTAGAATCATGTTATACAGAATGACTTGTTGATGCGTTTTTGTTGTTGTTTTTTGCACATTTGGGAGATGAGTAAGGGTAGCACTATGTTCATTTCCTAGTGTTAGCTGGGATTCAAGCAGGGTTTTTTTGCTTTAACTGGCAACAAAGAAGGCAAAATTTTTCAGTCAAAGCTAATTTTCACCTGTAACTGTACTGCAGTTTGTAGGTAGTGCTGTGATTGTTTAGAACTTTTCACTTGTGAATGAGCAGCATGATTTTGGTCGAAGTATTGCACCCTGTTTTTGCTTTCCTTTCCCTATAACGTCAAAGACTTACTCATAATGTATCACAGGAATCTTTCTGATTCAGAAAAGCAGCATAAGCCCTCTTTACGTCCTTTCCAGAGGTCTTCATCTCTGTCGTTTACCTATCTAGATGTAATCTAGCTGTCATGGATTCCAAGTTCCTGACTTTGGCATGTCATCACATGCTGCTCCCCTCCCGATTCTCCTTCCCTGTGAGTGTGTCATTCTCTGAAAATATTACTTGTCATCAAAACAGACTGCCTTCATCATTTTCAGTCAAGTGCATCATAATTCTGTGAATTCAGGCAAATTTTCTCTTTTTTGAATGTGTTAGCGTGTAAATTAATTGTAGTTCAGGAAGACCACCACAGAATTACGGACTGTGGTGTGTCTCTATTTGACGCCAAGAGCACAGACACAATCAGCCATGTCTCCCTGATGAGTCCGATCCAGCAGACAAAAGGCCTAGGAGCAGGCAATGCATACAGATCTACCTTCGAGAGGGATTGCGATGGTTCTCTCATGCAGCTAGTGAAGGGTTTTCCTATTTATAATATATATTTTCTCCATCTTCAACCCCCCCTTTTTTTTCTTTTTCTCCTTCCAAATCTTTGCAAAGTCATTGCTATAATGATGGAAGAATTGTTAACCTGCACTTGTTTTCCCCCACTACTTAACTGTTCAGCATTACATAGTTCAGGAAGTTCCAGTGCAAAGTTCTACTATAAAAACAAACCTGAAAGTACACGTATTCATGCTTCTTTAGTTACTTGTTTGTTTTGCTGTCTTGTCATCTGTTTTCTCTCAGCAGTGTTATCCCATGCCACACATTCTAACTCTCCTTTACAAAGCCTCATCCTGTCACAGCCATAATACAGGCAGTCCACTGGAAGTAATGAGTATCAGGCCATCATCAGGCAACCAGCAAGAGAGACACAGCAAAGTTACTTAGAACCATAGAGTTCATTGCTGATCCAAAATGTACATGGCACCATCTTTTATGCTGCGCTACAAGAGAGGGGAGAGTGAGATGGGGTAGAGAAAAAACTAATTGCAGCAGTATATATCACTCCTTTCTGGTGTCAATGAATCCTCTATTCACACCCTACAACACATTCAAAACAATGCTGCACGCCTTGTACTCAAGAAGAAAAAAACCGACCACATCTCCCCTCGTCTGTCACAACTTCACTGGCTTCCTGTATCAAACTGCATACACTATAAACTTGACACCATCTGTTACAAGTCCCTCAACAATGCAGCCCCTGACTATCCAACCAATTTACTCAATATCTACAAACCCTTGCGCACCCTCCGCTCTTCCTCTGATCCTCTCACTTTCCGGATTCCATATACCAAGCTCAGTACCTTTGGCCCACGTGCCTTCTCTGTTTCTGGCCCACTCTCCTGGAACAAACTTCCACTCTCAGTCTGTCAAATGCCTACTTTCTCTTCTTTTAAGACTGCTCTTATAACTCACCTCTTGTCTTCTTCCTAACAGTCCACTCCGCGATCCCTACAACTCCCACTGCAGCCTGTACCCACTCAGCGTGGGAACCTGAGATGCAAATATTTCCCCTCTTTTGATAGTTTTGGTTAGCCTTATGACACGCATGTAGATGTGTGCGTGTGTCTGTGTGTGTGCTGGTGTGTGTGTGTGCTGGTGTGTGTGTGTGTGTGTGTGTGTGGGGGGGGGGGGGGGGGGTGCATACAGCAATATTTGTTCATAATGTTCCTTCTTTTCAAATTAGTTATGTTTAGAGCCATATGGCCCAAAGCGTGTGTGTGTGTGTGTGTGTGTGTGTGTGTGCATAAATATTTATGGGTTAATATTTATTTTGTACATGATTTTCCTTTCTATTCCTTTGTTTAGAGCCGTAACACATGTGCAGTTGTGTGTGGGTGTATCTGCGTGAATGTGTGTGTGTGTGTGTGTGTGTGCAGACTTTTTGTGTGTGTGTGTTTTTGAGTTGATTTCACCACGATTTTGCGCCTTATAAATACCATAATTATTATTATTTATTATTATTATCAATCTCATACCATGTGTAGATATCAGTGTGACAGTACATCTTCCATCTTCTTCTTCCCCTTGATTCGTGGGGAGTCACTGGGAGGCCATACTGAAGAATAATTCATCAAGTTTCTCCAGTCCAATCACTAAAGTGTGTACTAAGAGTTGGGTTTCTGCAAATGTTTTCCTTGTCAATTCTTCAACGTTGTCATGCCATTGTGCTTTTTTCCCTTCTATTTTCCAATCCATCTCCCTCCTTCAAGTTTCCCAGAAAGCCAATGGATCTTGTTACAAGACATTACCAACATCATTTCTTTTCTTTTTTTTGTCAGAGGATTTTCATAAGATCAGATGTGCTACTTGATGATTGCAATGTCCTTATTCACTGGTGATATGATCAGTATAACTGATGTTTAGTTTCTTGTGAAATTTCCAATTCCATGGGTTGGATTCTTCTTTCCAGATCCACTGTGAGGGTCCATGTCTCCCATAACATATACAGGAACATGGAACATATCAATGCATGCAGAAGCCTGATCTGGTATTTCGTACAGTCTATTGTTCCTCCATACAGGTTTTAGTCTTGACAGTGCTGATGTTGTCTTTGCTGTCTTTGACAGGATATCTAGGTTGGATCCCTCATTGCTGATGATGGCTCCCATGTAAATGAACTATTGAACTGTTCTTGGCTCATAGCCATGGACAATCAAAACAGTGTTGTAGAATTGGCCATCAACATGGTCTTGTTAGTGCTGATATCCATGCCATTCTTAATATTTCATTCAGTCATTGAAAGTGCATGATGAATTCTTGATCACTGCCCACAAGGCCATTGATATCATCTGCAAAGTGAAGGTTAGACTTCCTGATGATTCTTTCTTCATAGTGCAAAGTGTTGACATGATGTTCCAGTGCATCACTCACGATGCATTCCAGGAATAAGCTGGAAAGTGTGGGAATGGGAAGCAGCCTGTCAACCTCGGGGTACGTCAGTGGAGGAAGGACTAGCGCACAGCCCAAACACACTCACAGCTTGCTTACAATCTCATTCATATATCATGCATTCATCACATCAAACCACTAGTAAAGTCTATAACTTTACTACACATAATCATGGAAGAAAACACCAATGCGCATGGAGTCAAACAAAATAAAACATTCTCTCTTTCCTTGAACTTCACAAAACCATTTATCTAAATCATCATAACTAACCCGGGTATAAATAGATTTTCTACTTTACCTGGCAAGGTGATCTTAAACTATTTACGAATCACTGTCTTTCCTTTTCTTCTTTTTTTTTCTTTTCACTGTCACTTTCACAAACACCAGTCACGACACAACTGCTGGCACTGGTCAGGTTGGACCGCCGGCACTGGTCAGGTTGAACTGCTGGCACTGGTCAGGTTACTGGCGTTGGCCTGTGGTTCTGCTTGATGAAAGTGGCGCTGCCAGGTATGAGGTCGAACCCCGGTTCAGATTGAACAGTGACTACCAGGCATCGATCTGTTCTCCTTTCTTCCTTCCTGCACTAACGCATTGCACTCTCTCTCTCTCTCTTCTGGTCTGCTCTATCAAATGGACATGGTTGCTTTTTTTTTCTTTTTCTTTTTTTTTCTCTTCATCAATTAGCAACTCTCTCTCTCTCTCTCTCACATCTCTCCTTAGTCCTTCCCCTGCAGACTCTATATGGTGCTAATGCTTCAACTCGGTTCTCTTCACTCCTCCTCTCATCTCTCTGCTTTTCTCTCGTGCAGAGCCTACTCCCAGAACCTCTCCCTCTGTCTCCTCTTTCTTTTCTCTCTCCCCTAGCTTTCTTATCCTGTTCCTACCTGTCAAAAGGGTGAGTACCATTGGTCAGTATTTTTCCCGCCTTGTGCCAAGGTTACCTCCCCTCTAATTCCATTGGACATGCAAATCATCAGAGTCACATCTGCCGGCCTTGCTCTCTGTGGTGGTCAATGGGTCATTTAATTAATTAACTTGGTTTCACCCCCACTACACAATACCTCCCCCTTTCCTACTTTAACCGGCGACGTCCGACTTAACTGTGGGCACTGGTCTTGCAAATTAGCTGTATCAGTCTGACCTAGACGCAGAGATCCGTCTGGCCAGACCTATTGAGACGTTGGTCAAGCCACTCAGTCTGTCTGCGGGACGGTGCCGTCTCCATGAAGGACTAGCAAATAGCCTCCCCGCCATGCCTAATTGGCTGACGCGACACATGAAGTCGTCTGCCTGGAAACCAGGATGTTTGAGTTTGGACTTATGTCCAATTGAACTGGCTGGCGACTGACCACGATTTCGGTTTTTCTTTTTTTTGTCCGTGACACAGCCCTATTGAAGTCTGACTGAAATTGTGCTGGGATTATCCTTGTTTTAACACTACTGAAGCCAGACTTCTTGTGATTCATCCCAAATGACAGTGTATCTGATTGTGACACTGATTATTTGGGAATTGCCATGTCCATTGTAAGGATACTTTATGCTCACTAAAAGTGTTGGCAGGAACCAAGTATTCACTACTGACACATTCTTGCATGCATAGTTCCCAATCAATGGTGGTCTCCTTACAGTACAGGCTGCAGAAATTCCTCCAGTCTTCATGGGCACCTGCACTTACCTTGGAAATCCAGTCACCCTAAACAATGAGGATTTTTTTGTCTTGTCTGCCATGTTGATGACCGTTTAGAGCTGTTCAAATGTTCTTGAATTCTTCAATATGGTCATCATCATAGTGGACATTGATGTGTTTTGCTCATAAGCAGATGGTCATGATCTTGTTAGAAACTGGACAGTATCTCAATACTGATTTCCTGATGTTCTTGTTAGCCAAGACAACCCCTTTTCACATACATCTTTATCGTCTTCTCCTCTGTAATACAAGGCAAGCTCTTCTTCTGTCTACACTTATCTTGTTGTTCTTCCATCTAAATTCACAGAGGCCATGGTCAGGAGTATCTGTCCATCCCATGGGTCCATTCTTTAAGTTTTTCAACTTGCCTGAGTGTTCTTACATTCTAAGTAGCAAAGAGTGTAGTGTGGATTGAATATCAGTGCATTTCAGTCTGTTTCAGCCACTTTACAATCTCTTCTTCTCAATCAAATACTGTGTGTATTTATCATTACCAATGTGTGCATGCCAATATATGACATCAACAATTACTTCACACATTTGTACACACTTTCCATTAAAACCATAAAATTGTATTTAATAAATGAATGGTTGATATTGCAATATCATGATATGACTTGTATATCTCACCGTTTGCGCACAGCAATTCACATGCACTCACGAATGCCTGCAGGCAAGCGCAGGCGGGCACGCGCGCGCGTGCACACACACACACACACACACACACACACACTCCCTCTTTCACTCTTACCCTTTGGAAGATTCAACAGCATTCACCACGAAATACTGTTAGTTTCTGAAAAGCTACAATACTTTCTCCATGCTACTAGCCTTCGCAAGCAGAATAACCTAATGCCTGATTCATCATACCTTTTTTTGTCAGACTGGCGATGTTTGCTTAGTACTAGCAATTTGTTAGTAAACTGAAAAGACACCGTCTGCATACAAAAAGGGAGACAACACAGAAAAACATTGAAGAGCTTTGAAGACTTCCGAAGCAAAAGAGTTCTGTCAGGGTCGCGAACTTTCGTAACTTTGTCCGTGTCGAACAAGCCTCAATACATTCATATGTGGTAATTTCAAAACATGGCTGCAAATATGAAGCATGACAGAACACGACGACAGCAAACGGAAGAAGAAGAAGAAGACCCTGTTGAGAAAATGATAAAGAAAACAGGCTGTATTGAGCTTCATTATGCTGTGCAGGTATGACTCAGCCAGTTCACAATTTAAGCAAGTTGAGCTGGTGCAGGGTAGACTCTAGAAGCTGAGAGGGTAACTGAGACCGTTGTTGCCATACAAATTCAATTATTCCTGCCCAACCTATTTGTTGGGCTTACATTCTCACAGAGAGAAGCCATTCTTTTTGTGAGAGCGGCAATCAATGATGTCGACACGAAGAGAGGCCACTAAGCTTAATTTCTAATCTACGAGGCTAATGGGGACTTGCGTAGACTCAAGAGTATCAATGTCATTTAGTGTTCTTGTGCATCAGAACTTTCAGCATCGCCATAAGAAGCTGTGAAATTGTAGGCGTTTTTGAAACTCTTCGACATGTTACTAGCTGTAATTTGCATGCGCTTGTGTGCAAGCATCTGTGTGTGTGTGATCTGCATCTGTGTGTCTGTATGTGTGTGTGTGTCTTCTTCTTCTTCTTCCTAAAATACTGGTTCACTCAAAAACGAGTAGGTCACCAGCGCGCATGTTAAAAAGTAAAATAAAATAACATAAAACAGTGCAACTCAAGACTGTTGGCCCCTGGAGCAAATTTGGCAACAAGGGGTCGCACTCGATTCAAGAAGTTAAAAGCAATGGCCAAATTCAGGCCCAGGTAAAAGTAAAATATCTGGGGAAGTAAAAATAGAAAATCGTCAATATGCAGATCTCAAAACTGTCAAATCAACTTGTCCCCTAAATGAGACTGCACTTGTGGCAATCTTGATGGCACCCGGCAGTGAGTTCCACAGCCGTACAGAACTGGGATAAAAAGAATGTAAGTGGCTGTCAATATTTGATGCAGGTATGGTATAACATTGACCGCCACTCCTGGTGCTACTTTTATTCAATACTAGTTGTTCCATTGGAATATCAACTACTTTAGCTCTGCCTTTGAAGAAGATGTTAAGTTTGATAAAAGCTCTTCTCTCTTCTAAGGGTTTCCATTCTAATTTCCTCATGTTCTTCCTAGTATTCCCCTTTTCTCTGATGTGGTTCCCTGTTACAAACCGTGCTGCTCTCTTCTGAATCTTTTCGAGGTTATCAATGTCCTTTAGATGGTAAGGATCCCAAACTGAGCAACCATATTCCAGTACTGGTCTAACCAGTGTTTTGTAGCAGTCGTCTTTAACCTTTTGGGGGCAGTCATTGATATTCCTGTATAAGAAAGCTAAGATGTGTGATCAGAGTTAAGTGGAGAAAGTGAACATTTACTCAGCTGGCCGTTGCTCTTCATCTCCAATGAAAATACTCGAAGCGAACTTTTCATGGTACTTGGAGAGGGAGGGGAGTGGGAGAAGGGAGGGCTGGGAGGGTAAAATGCATCCACAACCTTCTAAGACAGCCAAGTGGAGAGTTGCACAGTTTTATGTGGAATGATCTCTGTGACATGTGTGCGTGTGTGTGTGTGTGTGTGGTGCATATGTAGTGTGTGTTTGGAGAGTGCTTGTGTGTGCATGCATCCGTGTGCCGTGTGTGTGTGTCTGTATTTTGGGAGGGCTAGAGGTGACATGATTGAATGCTACAAGTACCTGACTGGAATTTATACTGTATCAGGGAACATCCTTCTGTGCGACCCCCACTCATGCACTTGAGGCCACAGTCTTAAATTGAAAAAACCCTCAGTCAGAAAGCAGTCCGCCAAAATTTCTTCAGTGTCCGTGTAGTGAATGCCTGGAACTCTCTGCCTGAACAAGTGGTGTCTGCGCCCACACTGAACGTCTTCAAGACCAGGATCGACAAAGCATGGGCAGATTATAAGTTTTCCTTGGACTCCAACTGGTTTCAAGCGCCCAAACCCACACGCACCAACCTGTTATTAGTTGAGTGTGAAAACATTGAAGATGAAGGGACAAGCATTGACTGCAGCGCCCGGCTGATACTTTAGGCGATTAGCCTGACTACAGCTGTACTTCTAAAGTAAAGTAAAGTGTGTGTGTGTGTGTGTGTGTGTGTGTGTGTGTACGTACAAACTAAAACAAACTTCATATTCAAGCACAGTGCAATGCAACAAAATTCAGATGCCTTTAGAACAGGTTGTACATAGAAATTTTTTATGCTAAATATTTGGGCTGTTGATGTGGTAAATATCAACATGATCATTTTCATTATGCCTAACTAAACATATTCTGGTTTGAACTTCTGTAAAAACACAGCAACACATGTGCACACACACACACACACAGACACACACACACACACACACACACACACACACACATTCTTCTAAATAATCAGTCCAATGTGTAATATTGCTAGTACAGTAATAGCTTGATTTAAGACTCGCAGAGATCATTCTAAACAGAACCGTCTGCTTTAATATTTGCCTAAAATTTTGTGTGCCGTATATCATGGGCCCACAGGGTCCAATGCTTTTTGGATATGAATTAGATTTTGCCTTATATTTTGGGTCTGCAGTGACGAATGTTTTTCAGAAGGGCTGAAACCTTGCTGTACAGTATGGGTTACCAAAGACCTTTTTTTTTTTTTAAAGAAGAAAGACTGTGCCTTGATTCTGCGTTTGTGTTTCTTCTGTATGTCAACAAAAGCAAACAATTTTTGGTGCAGATGCTGGGTCATGCTTTATTGACAGTCGTAAAATTTGGTGGAGATAGATTCAAAACAAAACAGGAAAAAGCATGACTCGGTTGTCAAATGAAAAGCGTGACTGTCCTTCATCAAATACCGTCAACACATTGCAAAGGTTTAAGAATAAACGACACGGACATAATTCATGAATACAATCATACCCAACCTCAAGTTGTTTTTTCGTTTAATGAATTCCAACTTGGACATATTTGACCCTGTTATGTGACATTGTGAAAGCATTGAAACCATATAGAATACAGTTTCACTGTAATTTGAGCCATAGCATTACAAATGAAATGAAATACATATATATATATATGCACATGCACACACACACACACACACACACACACACACACACACAGAGATGTTCCTTATTCTGTCTCCCTATGTATTTCTTCAATATACAAATCCAGGCACATCACACACAAAGTGTGACAAACGAATACACACACACACTCTCATACACACACAGGCATGCAGGCATGCACTCATGCACACGCATGCAACTTACATCTTGACTGTTGTTGCTAATTAAAGTAATTTCAACAGAACAGACTTTTTTACACTCAAAAGATTTGCAACAAAGACATTGATTTTACAGAATTTTGTTTTGTTAAAGAATTTCTTATTTCAGATTTACAGTACATTTACCTTACCGAATGTTGTACAAATGAATGAAATATTTCACTAAATTTACATCAGATAACAAATCACACCAAAACCAACTCATTCTTGAATTGACTAAAACTGAAAATGGATAGACTCCAGTTTCACTGTAATCATATGAAACATAAGTGCTTTTATGCAAACAAGACAAACATTGTGAAATGCTAGGAAAACACAACTTAAACGACTGTTTAAATGTTTGTTGACAGGAATGCATGGCAGATCATCAGGACTGGCGCAAATGTCAGCAGCACGTGGCAGCGTTCCGGAAATGCATGACAGAAAATCAAAAGAAAATGAAACCAGGCAACAGCTGATGCACGGATCAACTGTCAGATTTTTTTTTTTCAGTTTGGAAGTTTGAATGTAACAATGCTGATTTTGTACTTATTGGCATGTCCTGTTTTATCTCTTGGATGACTGTATTGGAACAAGCTGATTTTAAAGCGGGGTTGAAAAGCCTGAATGTCTTCTTACGGTCATGTGCCTTATTATGGGTTGTAAAGTGAAAAGAAAGAGGTTGAACTTGAAGTTCCCATTGCCTGCTGGGTGTAAGGACAGTTAACTGTCAAGAGTTTCACTGTGTTTAGGGCTCGGCATGATGGGAGGTGTGGCCCATCCTTCTTTCTCTACCGCCTTTAGTCTTTCCCGATCTGAATCGGATATCCATTTACTGCTGTGTTGACAGCGATGGTTTCGAAACTGAAAGAATGAGACCCTACAAGTGGTTCCAACTTGCCTGCCAGCTTCACAAGCAAATGCTCAAACCATTTGACTATGGGTCCCTCTGCGGGGTGTTGGACATTGGGTGTTCTTGGGCGAAACTTTTTAACACGTCTCAGTCTTCCCATTGAACTGAATGGCAATGCAAATGGTCAGTTGTTTATTTTGTAACTAAGCATTACCAGGATAACAGCGAATGTAGAGACATAATTTAGAAGGCTGCCAGTTTCCTGAAGAAAAAGAAAGAGGAAAACTGACAATGGAAGGGTGGATGAATCATTTCATAGTTAGATTTTCCATAATGTGTGATGGTCCAAAACCTGGTGTGCTTGCACCGTCTTTCATATGTACTATTGAGAATTCAGCTGCTCCCAAACATGCCTCTGCATGTTTCTTTTCAAATTTCATAAGGTAGAGAAAAGAAAAAGATACAGCCGAAGGTGTGGTGGGACCCAGAGAAGTACTGTCTTCAACTGCCGAACAAGCCTTTTGAGGAAAAACTGTTTCAGGCTTTTGCTTAGCACACCTTTGAAAGTCCAATACCAAAAAAAGAAAATCTGCAGTATGATTGAAGTGGAATAACAACAAGCTCACAATCAGACGCAAGTTCAAGCCCTACTAGGGCCCTACTGTCCATCTTGTCATTGTGGGGATGTGGTTGTAGTGTTAGCGGGGTCCAGAATCCCCATTCTCCTGGGATGGTTTCTCCTGTCTCCCACATAACCATTGATGTGTATGTGGACGTTAGATCATGAATGTTGTGAGGAAAGTGCTTGACATGGAATTGCTTAGCCACAAACACAGGTACCACATTTGCAGAGAGAAGTATTTCTTGTGGTCCGTTCTCATCCAGGCATGCTGATTCTGCATGTCTGCAGATTCCCTTGGGAGGGAAGGTGGGTACAGGAGCAGAGGGTGGGGTGGGGTGGGGGTGGGGGGGGGGGGGGTGTTGAGGGGTCCAACTATTTACCCTTGGATAAATTTTTTTTCCCCAATCAGAAATTTGAAAAGAAATGTGATTGAAAACTTAGTGAAGGCATATTTGGCAGAATGTACAATGCCAACCTGATTAAATGAAAGGAAACAGAAGATAAGATAATGTTGCTTATAGCCCAGCCGACCGCAAAGGGCCACATCAGGGCTGTAAGGAAACAGAAGATGAGTTGAAATGTTTGATAAGGCAAAAGGCAGTTTGCCCGCAGAACTAATGGTCATGAGTTTGAACCAATCTGGGATCGTGGCTTAAAAATCCTCTCAGCTCCACCAGTACATTTTATCTGATTCAGATCAAGAAAGGTCGAGGGAGCAGAAGGAGAGCGGTGGGCCCAACTTCCAAAATGCTATGCCCAGGGCAGAGGAATCCTCTACCTGTTAGCTGTCTTTGTAGTCATGATGCTATGGAACCTCAGCTTTTTAGCAAAGTGTTTTAGAAACACCAGCTCATCATCTGACTTCTTACCCCTCCAGTTGCTAGAATTCCCTGTATTTTGTTCATTTCTTAGGGCATCTGGCATGCCTTTGTTCACATCACTGTTGATTTATAAATAGACATACAGTTGTTGTGTAATGAAACCTTGATTAGTGTGGTTGTCAGAAACAAGAACAGGCTTGTTCATTTTGTTTTGCCCTGTGTGTGTGTGTGTGTGTGTGTGTGTGTGTGTGTGTGTGTGTGTGTGTGTTGTTGTTGTTGTTATTGTATGAGGTACACAGACACTGAATTTGGGCAGTTTCATGAAAAATTCTGGCAAAGTCAACCTGTTCAAAATGATTTGAAAATATTTTTTCTTAGTCATGTAGTTATACACAATACATATTTTGTTTTTACTTTGAGAGCTCCTTAATCTTACATAGATTTTTGTTGCAAGATTTTTGATACTTGTCAGTGTTTCCGCATTTCTTTTCTTTGTATTGCTCTGTTGTTTGTCATCCATGTTCTAATTTTGAACTGTATTGTGTATGTGAGGTATTCATACATAGCTTTCAGTGGATGTTGAGTAAATGAGAGGGTTGTGTTTGCCTTTCAGTGTGTGTAAAAGAAGACAGAGAGACCGACAAAGTTGAAGCATTTGCAAGATCATTTGAGGGAAATTGAATAAAAGCAAGAGGCAAAATGTCCTGTGGACTTTCTAGCATATGCCAGTGTTTATTTGAATATGTATGACATGTCTCTGTGACTGCTTGCTTGTGTGTGTGTGTGTGTGTGTGTGTGTGTGTGTGTGTGTGATGCATGTTTGGGTAGCTTGCATATGCACTTGCACATCGGAGAGAGGAGGAAAAGCTATAGATTGGATTGAGGATGATCATTTACAGAAAGAGCACACAACTCGAACAACTCAAAAGAAAAAACTGCTGTGTAATTGTATTTATTCTCAGGTAATACGGGAACTTGCAAGAGAGCTAAATCTCAAGTGAATATTATATTGGCACAAGCAACACACTGAATTTCAGTGGGAATGAGATGGGGAATGTAACGCCAGAACGGCACACAACAATTCTCATTGCACAACAAATGCTGTCGCTCTACAATCAGTATTTCCATGTAGCAGCACCTCAGATTCTTAACACCTGTCCTCTACCCAAAAGAATATCCCTTTTTTCCCCACTGCTGCTACCCATGAAAAAAAAAATCTCTGGTTGGTATTATTTATCCAAACATTGCATTTTGTGCATTTAAGCAATCCATTACACATAAATAAATAAAGGTACATCGTACCTGTTCAAAGAGATAATAATAAGCACAGAAAAATCATACTTCACAGAGTTGTATAACAAACGATATTGGTCACTTATAGGGTGTTCTGATGATAAGCGTGTAATATAAAACAAAGATTCTAAGATAGTCTTTACTATACTAACCTGTTTAAAAGATTTCCCCCCTTCCTTCCCCCTCCCTCCTCTCCATGTTGTCCCCACTACCTCCTTGTCTGCTCCCTTTTCAAAAAAGTAAAACAAAAAACTGCATATCATCTCTTTGTACATGGACTGAATTCATGAACAGATTTGACAGCTTCATGAACACATTTCACAGCAATGCCAGCCTGCAAAATAAAACAAAAACTACAAAGCAAACAGAACAGAACAGATATATAGTTACCAACATAATGTAATTTACAACACTGACAACACACTTTATCACATATTGATCAGATTTTGTCTTTTCACTGTTATTATTCAAAGGAGATCATTTGAACATTTCTCCTCCCTCCACTTCCACTTTCTTTTTCCCTTCATCCCAACCCCACCCCTTTCACAACTCTTCCATCCCTCACATCCTTCATCACTTCCTCTCTTTTTTTTTCTCTCTCTGCTTCACTTCTTTTCTTTGCATATTTAGATAAACACACCCACACACACATACAAACAGCAATAAATACATACGATAACAGAAATTAACAAACTATAATGTAGAATAACACAGTAGTGCAAGCCCTTTGAGAAGTAATGAAAAAGACATCAACACTGGAATTATCTCACATTCATGATTTTCTGATGAAAAACTCATGATTTTCCACAAAATCCCATCACCACCACTTGTGCACACATACACACACACAGGCGTGCCCATGCATCTGCATTTTCATAAACCATAAGATCTATTTTCTTATGTTAGTTGTATTGTAATGCTGCTGACAATACTTTCTCATTCCTGACATCCAAACATCCTCAGACAGCCAAAATCCTTGGATTATATTTCCCTGCCACATAGAAGCTGTCCATAAATGGAAGAAAAGAGTATGAAGTCCTAGACCCCTTGGGGGGAAAAGATTCTGTGTAGAGGGGGAGGGAGGGAGAGCCCGTCAGTTCTCAAAATCTCATTGTGAACATTCTTGGCAAATGTGTACAAATCATTTTTCCAGATTAGAAAAGTAGTTACATACTTGGAATCAAAAACTTACTTGGAGAATATTTCGACAGGGTCGCCCTGTCTTCTTCAGCTCACTGTTGCTGTTGCTGTTGTGGCAGCAAGGCTTGATGGAACGACTGTTGTGTGTGGTGAACGGTTGTCAGGATCTGATTGTAGATGGGGGGAGTTCAAAGCCTTGATCTCTGTTCAGGCTGGGGCGTCTGGTCTTAATTCACAGACGCCAGACGCCCCAGCCTGAACAGAGATCAAGGCTTTGAACTCCCCCCATCTACAATCAGATCCTGACAACTGTTCACCACACACAACAGTCGTCCCATCAAGCCTCGCTGCCACAACAGCAACAGCAACAGTGAGCTGAAGAAGACAGGGCGACACTGTCGAAATATTCTCCAAGTACGTTTTTGATTCTGAGTATGTAACTACTTTTCTAATGTCGAATCCAGAAACCTATATTCTTATTCATTTTTCCAGAGTTATCCTGAACTCTCGGCGGTCATAGTATCCAGTGTCTAGGCTAAATATTCATGGTTTTTTTCCATCTTGTTCTGTCATTTTTTAGCTGTGTAAATGATAAGGTAACTTGGGCAGTTTGCTTATGCCTATAGATTGAATCACATATGGAAATAACCAAGTACACAAAGTGGAACTGAAACTGCATGTGTACTTGAACTGATTTTAAGAAAATATTGATTATATGGGCTAATGTATACTTGAACTGATTTTGAGAAAACATTAATTATATTTGTTAACATATTTTACCCAATGCTATGGGAACTGAAATAATTTACTTTTCTGGTTAACTTATTTAGATAACCAGAATTTAGGGATAATGAATCCAGATGGCATTACCTGAAATTTTTATTTACTTGTTTGGGTAAAGTGTACTCATTATATATGTATATATATATATATAATGTTCAAATGTTCTTAGCCTAGCTTCCACCTATGAAAGGCTTCTTCAGGACTCCGGTACAATCAAACAACTCCATCTTTATATATATGCTGCTAATACCGAAAGATTAAATCTTGATGTCAAGAGTTTTCTTTCGGATATATATATATATATATATATATACACATATATTCCCACCCCACCCTCACCCCCTTTCCTACCATAATGATCTACACTGATTATATAAAAAAAATAGCATCACCATGAAACAAGTGTTTGAATATTTCAGAACGATAAGCAAAATCATGAAGGAAGGAAAGAATGTTAGGTATGTTCTCCTAAAACAAGATGAAGACAGACAAGAAAATTGTAAAGGAACAATATGACATCAACAACACCAACACAAACACACACACACATTTAACATATTCCTAAAGAATGAGAAAATTGGGATACTGAAGCGAGCAGCACATCTTAATGACTAATCAGCATCATTATACCCTTTCATCTTTACAACCAGCAGTAAAGTACACTATATCAACAAAGAATGACTATTCAGTATTGATTACCGAAGTTCAAACCTCATCAATGCCTGGAGAAAAGGAACTAAAACAGCAACAGTAAAACTTAAAATCTGGACTGAACGGGCCAAGCAGCAATGTTATTGCAGTGAAAAATTTTTTAAACAAACTTGACGGCACAATGTTCATCTAATCATGAAAAAAAGCTCAATTCAAGAAAGAAAATGGTGTGGATACTTCAAAATTGCAATGGTTATCATGACTGGAATAACTTATTGTCAGCATATGCAAGGTGAACATCATCCATTTCATTTACGATTTTTTTCCCTTCAGTTCCATGGGCTAATAACAAAACTTTTGCTCATGAGAGAGTTAATGGTCTACAAGAGTGGGGGGGGGGGGGGGGGGGGGGGGGGGGGAATCCAAAATGTTCACTGTAATCAAAATGAAATAGACAAATTCGTTTTGAAACATCTCGCTCTCTCTCTCTCTCTCTCTCTCTCTCTCTCATCACACACACACACACACATACAAAAGAGGGAAAAAATCTCAAGTGAATGGAGCATACATACGTTTTAGTTTCCAGCAACTCTAACAAGTCTGACATTCACTGTAAATTAATTTTAGTGTATACACAATGATCACACATCAAAATCATTATTCATACAAACTGAGCAAATGGACCAGAACAAAGCCTGCAGCAAGGACGGACCACCTGTCTCAGAAGCAAGTCTTCAGTTCTTTATTTTGCATATATGTGACTTGGTGTGTGTATTCATGTGTCCTTCATCCATTTACGTATCTGAGACTGAATGTAGGAGGCTGTCATGAAAATCACTAAGTACTACACTGTCCTCATACTATGTAGATAAATTACAGTTAAATTTGAAAAAGAAACCTGCACAACTATGATAAAGGGCAGCATCTCCCTGTATTTATCATTCATCATGCTGGTAGGAAAGATCATACCGACAACTGCAGTGCCAGACCCAAACTGGTCATTTGAACATCCTCGATCTCCTCTGTAAAGCAGACAACTCAACTATAATATCCCATTCTGAGCTCTTGGGCAAATGGGCACAGAGCTGAACTCCAGAGACTAATGGGTTGCAGCTCATAATTCATCAATCCAGTGTCTTGCCACAAGCAATATCCTTACAGCTGTGAACCATCCGATGATGTTCTTGCAGTCGGTAACCTAGTACACCAACTGCCAACTTTGGCAGCTGCGCATGTCCTTGTAGTTAAGCTTTGGGTGACGGCCCTTGGTGTCTTGCTTGTAGCTGCTGATGTGCTCGCAGTCCTGCATGTTGGCAATGTCACCACGGATGTGCTTACAATCCTGCATGTTGGCAATGTCAGCACTGATGTGCTTACAATCCTGCATGTTGGCAATGTCACCACCGATATACTGGCAATCAACCCAGTGAGCTAACCTTGGTGTCTTGGTACCCCTGATGTCCTGACAGTGCTCAGTCCAACATGCCAACTGACTTTGGTGTCATACAATGATGTCCTTGTACCTAGCATGCCAGAACAGCTGTCTTCCAACCAGTAAAACAGATACCAGATTGGTTAAGCAATAATTTTGTTTCCTTATCATGGTGCACTAAATTAAATTCACTTAATTTTATGATTTCTTTGAAGTAAATACACAAATCTAAAGAAACATGTATATGTGCATACATACACACATTTACACACATTAACTGATATAAATTTTATGACTCGGACATATACTCAGCTTTGGTTTGGTTTTCAAAATCTCTGCCTTTATCAGCACAAGATAATAATCTGTCCAGTTTGTTGTTGTTTTTTTTTTTTTTTTAATCCCAGACAAGTGGAAAAGACTATTAAATCAGCACAACACAATAACTTGTCCATTCTTTTTAAACTTGGCTGAATAACATATGCGATCAGCAACAATGAGTATCAGCTGAAAAATCTCGCTCACTGCTTTGAATGAGATTATGGGGGTGAAATATTTCAAGTCATATCACATGCTGTAATGTGTGGCATCAACAATAACAGTTCACAATCCATAATTAAGCATGTCACCATTGAGCAACACTGTGTTTCACAGTTAAGCTGTAAAAAAAAAAAAAAAGTCATACAATGATCTTGCTCAAATGAAAGGCTGGCATGAAATATAGAACATCCATTAAATACAGACCATGAATACATGTGATCAAAGCAATCCGAATGACAAAGAAGTGAACATGCACACACAGAATTTTCATAACATGATCAACATCTGAATGTAAGCACGCAATAGCTAGACATCTGGTGATTCAGACAGAGGTGCTGAGATCTGTGGTTTGAGTCCCAGCAGTGCCTTGTCATGCAGTGCATGAAAGGTGGACATTTTCTCAACAGCAGAGGCCTCCTATGCAAAGACCTAGTCACTGAATTTTGTTTGAGTGTCTAAAATTCATACTATGCAGTATAAAATTCACGCCAGTCCATAGTCCCACACCTCATTTCAATTTCATCATCATTATCATCACCGCCCAGCCAGCTAACACATGACCTTTTCAGGGCTGTCTCCATAGAACAATGCACACACCAGTGCTTACCAAATACACACCGAGTTCACAACATGGTTACCAACCTGTAGACAGCCTGGGCTGATAGGACTAGGCCATGCTGCAGGCGTCAAGCATTCCGCTTAATTTTCCAGTATCAGATTATAAAAATTTGTTGAAAAATAATTATGAACAATTAGGCATAACAAAAATTCTTGAAAATTTAAAAAAAAATAAAAGGACAGCTAGTGTTCAAATTGACAAGCGTGAATCATACAGAGCAATTGCCTGTGGAGCTGACAGCCATGAGTTTGAGCTACACATGAAGTCTGATTTTTTTTTCAGCTTGAAAACCCTCTCTGTTCACCAGCAATAAATGGGTACCTGATTCAGTTCAGGGATGGTTAAGGGCAGCTGAAGGAGAGGGCTGGGCTCCACCTTCCAACAGGTCTAGACATGGTGAACCTCTGACAGTACGCTACCTTATGGTGGACAGGAACTTTAACCTTTTCTAACTTTAGCAGTCTCACTTGCACTGCCTGGCAAAATGTACAAGCGTACAGTCTTTCCTTTCATGGCTGCTAAAACCTTTGTTTTAAGACTATTGCAATGAACAGTCTTGTCATGGCACAATCTCTGATTGTACAGAAACAAATCAGGAGAAAGGGCGTAGGGGAGTGGGGAAGGAGGTGGGAGGGGTTCAAGTCGAGGCATGTTCACAGTTCAGCCGACCACAGAAGCCACGTAAGGGCTGCAATCAAGTTAAATATAGAGCTATGTACAAAATGTGAAAACTCTATAAAAAAATAAATAAATAAATAAAAATCAAGAAAATCTTAAACTTTACAAGCTGATGCTAAACAAAGTTTATCAGTTTGGAAGGTGGGACAAAAATGGTTGCAAACTATAACACACACATATCTCTCTCTCCAAAATAAAAATAAAAAAGTAAAATAACATCAACAAACAACTGATGTTATTAATATTAAAAAAAAAGAAAACAAAGAAAATCCTGTGACCATTTCTGTTAGAAAAACATTCTGACCAGCCGCTGATATTAAACATGCAGAAAGCATTAGAGAATTTCGACAGATTCTATCTGATCATCAACTTTGACCAGCAATGACCTCTTTCTTTTAAATATATTGTAGGCTAGCCTGCCCTTCTGTGTTTCATTCATTTCGCTGTCTGCCCTTCTGTACTTGGAATCTCATCCATCCTTTATCTGTAGAACTGTCTGCAACAATGTCTGACAAGTGGAAAAACACTTAACAAATAATACAGTTCACCTTTTCCCCACCCCTCCCCTACCTTTTTGGCTGAACTGTGGTCACAAGAAACCTGCCAGCTTCCCCTACAACCTCAACACTTCACTTCGTGACCAAGTGCTTACAGCACGAAACGTTGAAGAGTTCTCCAAAAGGTACCTTTTTTCTTTACCTTTATATTTTCAACTTAACAAATAAGCTGTGACCACGATATACAAGAGTGACATCATGGTTGGACTAGAATGTATTCCAACGCCCACAATATAGCACTTTAAACAAATCAAAAGAATGTGAATACAGCATTGGTTTCCAGTTTAACCCTTTCAATGCCATAGCAGCTGCATGGCTAATGCAGTCAGAATACCACAGTTGACGGTTGGCAGCATGACCATGCTGTGATTCATTTCTTTGTTTGTGTGTGCTTTTTCTTTTTAGCTAGCCTCTCATATTTGAATAGCACATGGGGAAAAAATTGGAGTTGCATCATCTTTAAGATGGTGTATAAATGATAGCAATTGATCTATTGGTTCAACAGTTACAGCCTTGTAAATCTAGTATCCCACAGTAGCTCTGCTAATCAACTGGTTTTCAGCTACTTGCAACTTGGGGTTGGCAGGGGATGAAAGGGTTAAGGTCACGTCTTATGCATTCACCTACTGGGTTAAGTTCATGCCTTATGCATTCACCTATTGGTTAAGTTCATGTATTATGCATTAACCTATTGGGTTAAGTTCATGTCTTATGCATTCAACTATTGGGTTAAATTTTCAAAATGGGGTGACTGATGGCGGCGAACGAAGCAAAATTAGGAATAGAGTTTGTTTAGAACTTACCGCCAATGACATAGACAAACAAAGCACATGACAAGACACGATGCATTTCAACCACTTGGGTCTTCTTCAGGCGAAAAAATAAATCACATTTGACATGTGGGACAGTACAAACAAAGAACGAAAAAAGGAGAAAGAAAAATGACTCATCCGTTTTCGTCCATGTGGTCGGTGGGCGGAAATGACATGGGGCCAGGGGGATTATGGGAGAGGAAACGGAGGGGGGGGGGGGGGGGGGGGTTGTGTCGGGGGAGGTGTGTGTGTGTGATATGATAGGGTTGTGTGTCTAGTTTATTGGGATGGTGTGGTATCTTTGTGATGGTTGTGGTAATGGTGGATTGATAATAATGGTAAGGGGAAAGAAGGGGGGGGGGGGGGGGGGGAACTGAGGGGAAAAAAAAAAGAAAAAAAAGAAAAAAAAAGGGGGGGGGGGGGGAAATTTAAGGGGAAGGATAAAACAAAATTAAGATTAAATAGATGGAGGGTTGCTGTAACTACTGTATGAAGTGAGTGAAAGGGATGTGGTGGTGGTGTATGTATGTGTGTGTGTATGTGTGTGTGTTGGTAGGGGATATTTCCAACTGATGTGGAAGTGGTGGGTATGTGTGTTTGGTTATTGTTGGATATTGATGCCTTGGGGGTGTAGTGTGCCCAGTTTGGCATTGGGTTAAGTTCATGCCTTATGCATTCACCTATTGGGTTCAGTTCATGTATTATGCATAAACCTATTGGGTTAAGTTCATGTCTTATGCATTCAACTATTGGGTTAAGTTCATGTCTTGCGCATTCACCTATTGGTTAAGTTCATGTCGTATGCATTCACCTATTGGGTTAAGTTCATGTTTTATGCATTCACCTGTTGGGTTAAGTTCATATCTTACGCATTCACCTATTGGGTTAAGTTCATGTTTTATGCATTCACCTGTTGGGTTAAGTTCATGTCTTATGCATTTACCTGTTGGGTTAAGTTCATGTTTTATGCATTCACCTGTTGGGTTAAGTTCATGTTTTATGCAGTCACCTATTGGGTTAAGTTCATGTTTTATGCATTCACCTGTTGGGTTAAGTTCATGTTTTATGCATTCACCTGTTGGGTTAAGTTCATGTCTTATGCATTTACCTGTTGGGTTAAGTTCATGTCTTATGCATTCACCTGTTGGGTAAAGTTCATGTCTTATGCATTTACCTGTTGGGTTAAGTTCATGTCTTATGCATTCACCTGTTGGGTTAAGTTCATGTCTTATGCATTCACCTGTTGGGTTAAGTTCATGTCTTATGCATTTACCTGTTGGGTTAAGTTCATGTCTTATGCATTCACCTATCAGGTTAAGTTCATGTCTTATGCATTCACCTATTGGGTTAACTTCATGTCTTATGCATTCACCTATCGGATTAAGTTCATGTCTTGTGCATTCACCTATTGGGTTTAAGCTCATGTCTTATGCATTCATCTATATGCATTCAGACTTGATTGTGTAACTTTGCAACACTCATTCTTCATGTAATGACAACATCATTATGTAATAATAAGCTCTGTTCAAGAAGCATTTTAGTAGAGTCCAAATGATTTTTCCGAAAGATAACAAATGAGTGCTAAAAATCATGCAGTTTGTGCAAACTTTCCAGACAAAAGTATCCACAGACTGAACACAGATATATTGCAACAGAGTAGCATTTAACCCTTACACCACTGGTCTTGCAGTCAGTCTGTACTGTGTGAAACAAGGCTCGCTCAGGCACAGTACAGGTCAAAGACAATGGCAAAATGTGATCTACGCTCAAGTGGATACACTTCCTTCCACATCATTCAAATTTGATAACAAGTAGGTTTTAGGCAAAGAAAGGCAAGAGACACAAGGTTAACCTTCCCTTTGACTTTCACAGCCTTTTGAGATACAAGTATGCCGTCAAGTTTTCTCATCTGCCGTGGTAAAAACCCTTTGCTGTCTTCTGTTGCTAGAATGATGTCAGAGTTAACTTTTGCCATATGTCACCTACAATTTTGCATGTCAAAATTTTGCATGTCATAGGTCATGGATTCCACCCCACCCTAACCCACCTTACCCACCCCTCCCAAGTCTGAAATTATCACTTCAAAATTTGTTCATTATTGCTAAAACATATGACACTACATTCATTCACCCACAAAAATGGAAGACAGTTCCTGATTATAATGTAAAACTTGGATACTGGAGGATCATCGCATACGATATGTACAGAACAATTGTTCAGAACAGCTCACAGTCACTTTGCAAGTTTCAGGCAGTCAGCGGAGGTTTTCTCACGACTGAGATACTTCCACACTGTAACGTTTGCAAGATTTCATTCTATACACAATACTGGATCCTTGTGGTTTATCCTGACAGCCAGCAATACTTTCTAGAAAATGACAGTTTTCCACACAGATATCGCAAAGGGGGCATCCCTGTTCAATAGGCATCATAATAAAAACAAAAGAACAAAAGTGGCGCAAAAATTTTAAATCATCATCAAACAATATAACAACTGAGACCATGCGATGGTCTTTCCATGATTCTTCTACTGCTGAGAAAAATCATTTTCTCAATCAGACAGTTTAGCTAGGACCAAACCCATACTTTATTCATCAACATACTGTCACATGAACTGGACAAAAGTAAACTTTCCTCTAAAACTGATACCAAACAAGTAAATACTAATCTGGACCACCTTTGGGTCTGCATTTTCAAGTTCATTCAATTTATTCACAATGATCAATTTCATGTCAGCAAAATATCCCCTGATTAGAATGTACAAAATGACTTATTTACACTTTGCAGCTTAAACAAAAAAATGTATGGAATGTCTACCTGAATGGAAGTGACAGGTATGTGCATAGCTAAAATTCATCAGGAGTGATACTGTATGTGTGCACAAAATATTTCTAAAAACATTTCCAAATATCTCTTCCATACAAATCATAATGTCAGTGTTTTATGCGCTGAATAACAGTTCTGATGCAACAGAATTTCAAATGAAAAGTCTGCAGATTTAACAGCAGTGTGTGTGTGTGTGTGTGTGTGTGTGTGTGTGTGTGTGTGTGTGTGTGTGTGTGTGTGTGTGTGCACTGTGTGTGTGTGCATTGTGTGTATATGTGTATGCGTGTGTGTGTGTGAGTGTGTGTGTGTGTGTGTGTGTGTGTGTGTGTGTGTGTGTGTGTGTGTGTGTGTGTGTGTGTATGTGTGTGTGTGTGTGTGTGTGTGTTTGTGTGTGTGTTTGTGTGGGTGCATGCGTACACATGTGTGTGTGTGTTAAAGTGTAATTTGTTCTTGCTACCTATATCATGTTCAGGCGTGATGGGAATGGGGTAAGGGGAGTGTCAGAACAGGGAGGGGGTGGGGGAGCCAAAGGGGAGAAAAACAGAGAATTGAGGGGGGAAGGGGTGGGGGACAGAAGGGGCAGCAGTGTGTGTGTTTGTCTCTGTGATCTTATGTGTGTCTGTGCATGTGTTCCATTTCTTAGTCTTGTGTTTGCAAAATTCATTACAAAATACATGAACTCAATCTGCCTCTTAACTTTCATACTTTTCAGTCAAAAACATAAATTACGGCACAGTAGTAGCAAATAAATTCTGCTAGCATGCTTCTGTCCTAAATTCCAGTTCATTTTCCTTGAATATCCACCCAGTTTTTTCATGTCCTTGCGCTATTCAGAGGTGTTTCTTGTCTAACTTGGAGCTCTGTTTTTATGCTATATCACTTTCGTGACTTCTAAGCCCAGAAACAACTAAATAAGATGTAGAATGAAAAGTACAGAAATATTGTCTTTTTTACATAATTGAATTCAATGTCATACATATATACACTCTCATATGAACACACAGGATTTCCATCATATTTTCAGATAAAACTTTGCTCTCTCTCTCTCTCTCTCTCTCTCTCTCTCTCTCCTGTCTCCATTTCTTTTTCTTTCAACTGAACACTTCCTACATCAGATTTAATCAGGATGATCTCTTTCTGATTATTCATAATCAAATTTGAACGAAAAAAAAAAAGGCTTGTGACATTATCTAACACCATAACATGTAACTTTCCCTTCTTTCATCAAATTCAAATACGCATGTACAACTTGTGACACGACAATCCCATATTTTCCCCCAAATGTCTTCAGCAGCAGCATCTTCTCCACAAAACAACATTCTTTCAATTTTTTTTTTTACTCTGACTACTCGGCAACACACTGCATTGTGAAGGCAGCAGAAGAACTGAAGCAAAAGCTTAGCGTATTAACAACTTGGACAGCCACACTTCCAAGCCTCTTCACTCCCTACAGATTACTGAGTAAGAAACTAAAGTGTACTTAGAACAGCACAGACCCCTGCCAAGGGCTGACAATCCTAGTACTTGTCATACTTCAGTAACAGGACTTAAAGGACCATAAGAAGGACCTCCTAATAGAACTATTCGTGCTTAAACAAAGCATTATGGTACTTGTCACACTTCAATAACAGGACTTAAAGGACCATAAGAAGGACCTCCTAACAGAACTATTTGTGCTTAAACAAAGCATTATTGTACTTGTCACACTTCAATAACAGGACTTTAAGGACCATAAGAAGGACCTCCTAACAGAACTATTCGTGCTTAAACGAAGCGATATTTCAACGCTTAAAGTTCAATAAATTTTCAAAAAAAAATCTTCCACAGTTGTCTTCAAAGTCTCCCGAGTCTCCATGTCTGCTTCACATCACCTTTGACTTGTTTTTTCCTCCTCCATTCAATGGTTATATGAAGTGTCGTGTCCTGTTTTCGTGTTCTTCCTCTTGGTTCCAATGAGGTGTGGTCATGATGCGCTGTGTATGCCCTATACCACTATCTGAATCCATACTGTGTATCATGAGCTCTTCGCAAAGCCACGTGATCTGTCCTGGGATGAGCATTTTCCTGGCATTTTCAACACAGATATAACTTCAATTTCAAACTGGTGAATTCTGATACAGCATTTAAAACACAGAACTTACTCTTAACTAACAAGCTTGAGTGTAGGTTGAATTTCTGAGTTCTCTCTCTTCATCATGTACTGCATGCTACGTCAAAGGCACATGGCAAGCTGCATCGTGCCTTCTTTCACTTTTACATCCAATGTTACCCTCAAATATCAAAAAGATTTTTGAAATCATGGAGTGGAATAAAGAAGCTTTTGAGAGGAACCTGAAGGACCTTGGAGCTGTAAAAAAAAAAGAAAAAGAAGAAGAGAACGAAAACCTGCTGTTGGAATGAAAGGATCATTCATTGAATTCAAAGAACTTTTGACTATGAGTTAAACTTTTTTTGTATGTGGCAAATTCAGTTTATAAGGTCTTGACAGGATTTGAAAGACCCTTTCAACCCTGCAGCCCTTTGCTCAATGAACCTGGATTGTAACATGGATCCACATAAAGTCTTGAAATATTGTAGAAATCAAGACATCTAAAACAGCTTGAATTATTTCTCATCAAGATTTAAACATTCTTCTTGAGAAATGTATGAAAATCTAACGAAAGAACCCTATCCTGCTAAATTAAAAAAAGCAAAAGAAAAAAAACATCTTTTGAATCGGCTACTTGACTGAGACCTGCATTAAAGTTGACTCTGTTCGTCCTTCGGCCGAGTTCTGTTTTTTACCGCGGTTCATTCTAAATCTGTTTGATAGCTTTTTTTCTGTAATCTTCCTGGTAAGACAAACAATCCAACCGATGCTTGTGAAAATACAACCTTCTACAAGCAGGAAATTAATAGAGAGGAATATTCCATCATCATCATCAATAACATAAGCATACACAGCAAGATATGCTAGCTGTTCCATCAACTTATCAATAAATGCATTCTTTTTTTCAACACATATGCATATATTCATATATCTATACTATTCCATCAGCCAAGAACCATGGATTATGGCAGAAAAGTACTCCCCATTCAAAGTGAAGAACAGAGACCCCTGAAATTAAAATGAAGAGAATGCATGGGACAGGGCCAGGTCTGCAATGACAACACCATTATACTTTGTGATAACCATTCCTTCTATCCATGGTTCCAGGGCTTCTGAAAACGCAAAAAATTGCGTACAGTACGCATTAAAACTCTACGGGACGCACTGGGTGTCCGTGTAAGGGGTCCTCAGGGACCCCTTCAAATTTTGGTGAAGTCAGACATAAAGTGAGAAAAGACTGCCTTCAACATCGTAAGTTGGGTGCCGTAACATCGTAGGTCTGCTACACTTCGGACCGAACCCATCCCTTTTCAAGTTTGAACAGTAACAAAGCGAGTAGGGCAGCCTCCTAACAACATACGTCGGTCACTTTTGTCGTCTGCTGAGGCTGACTGACTAAGCTTAACGCTAGGCCACGGCATCGTTTTCAGTTGACCGAATTTTCCTACTTTGAGCCATGTGATGTCACGATGACGCTTTTCATTTTCCCGGCAGGAGAGAGGCATTTCCGCGAAGCCTTTGTTTCCAACATGTCTCTCGAAGCGTGGTTAACGAAATCATCGTCGCAAAAGCGAAAAAGCGTAGCAGAGGAGCAAGATCGAGAACGGATACAATTTTTGATGTTTATTTTGTTGTTTTTATTGTGATGATGTGTCTGTGACAATTGCAGTGCGCGTGCAGGGATGCAATTTTTTAACGTATATTTTGTTGTTTTTATTGTGGTGTAGGGACCCCTTAATGTTAGCCTGGGACCCCTTAAAAATCTGATGAAGGGGTCCCTGGGACCGGAAAGATTTTCACCCCAGCAGAAGCCCTGGGTTCTTACTGTTTTGAGAGGAGGGACAGCTTATTTCCGTTTCATGATACAGAACACTGTGTGATACCCATGAAAGGAGCAGGTATGTATCTCTCAAAAATAAAATAAGTTCTGTAGTGGGCTTGAAAAACTTTACTAATTTCATGATTTTGAAAGGATAAGAAAACAGGAGTGGTTTGCTGCATTTGTAGAGAACATGGGACAGAGAACAACATAGAGTGTAGAAGACGAACAAAAAACAGAAACATGTCACAAAATGCAGAGAACGCCGATGTCAGTGTTGATCTGCAAGAGAAAAGCAAAGAGCTGGAGAACAGGGGTATGGGGTTTGGGGGCACCTGCTTGAGGCTGGAGCATTTTTAAATCTTTGCAAGAAGAAGCCTTTTGGGAAAGAGAGATCCTGGGTTTCATACAGTGTCACACTGAGATAATACACCCCCCTTCCCT
The DNA here is from genome assembly GCA_018398815.1 of Conus ventricosus. Classification (NCBI taxonomy): domain Eukaryota; kingdom Metazoa; phylum Mollusca; class Gastropoda; order Neogastropoda; family Conidae; genus Conus; species Conus ventricosus. The sequence continues at coordinate 54,934,152 of CM031605.1, forward strand.
TTAATATTCTGTGCTTCACCCCTCATCTGCAGCTGATTTCCCTACCTGTCCTACCTGACAAGATAGTCAAACCTGTGCTGCCACTGACAATCTTTATTTTCACTGGCATTCCCTCCACTTTGGTGGAAAAGCTCCGTTTTCTCCTATATATATGTAAAAGACATAATTTACCAACTATTCAAATCACTTGAGATTCTTGTGGGTGCTGTTAACAGCATTGTTAACATGCTTGAAACTGTCTCTTTTAATTCATTCTTTTTGTTCTGTGGTTCCCATCACTAGAGAATCCATGGTTCTTTTCATCCATGGTGGACAGAAGGAAGCGATCAGTTTATCAGTCATATTAACAGCATACATCTTCATGCTGGCTGACAACATACTGAGAAACTAGGTGAGCTGTCCAGGTACACTGAACACCTTTATGTATTGTCCTCATCACTGGAGAATTCATCTTTGTACTTGGAGTGCAGATGACCATTGGATGGGGCATGAGCGTGAGGTGAGCCATTGACAACAAACGCCTTGTTGGTTATGGCGGCTCCGTTGCTTGGTGGACTGTGGGCATCTTCCTTTCCAATGTCGGTGTGCTGTTCCTTGCCATCACGGGTGAAGAGGGTGGTCTCCTGCATGTCCTCAAGCAGTCCTGAAACACAGGTTTCTCATCAGTTCTTCTGACAGAAACAGGATTTCCAATTTTGTCTTTGACCGAGAAAAAAAAATCCTATGTTGAACATTGTAGCATTTTATGTCTCGAATTTTAACGTTTTACACCTACAATTAGGTATTTAACCCTGGATTTTTACTTTGTTCGTAGTTCTCCCTTAAATATGCTCTAATGCCTCATTTATATAGCATCTGCAGTTAGCTGGGCCACACAGAATGTGACTGAGTTCAGTTTCAAAGTCCCCTCCACATCTTTGGTTGGGTTACATTCATGCCAAAGTCTTCAGTATCGTTGGATTCATTGGAATTGTTGTTGAGCTGATGCAGTAGGAGTTGTCTACACTCCAAAGGGGATATTAACTAAATCAGACAGGACCTGCAGCTTAGCATTTGTTGTAGGGGGCATCCTGAGTGTTCTGAATCAAGGCAGGGACTGCTGTACACATCTGAACTGATCTGGCAGCTATGTATATTTTTCTTGACCAAAACCCCACTGTCAACCTGCCATGAAACTTTCTGTGGACAGCACCATGATAGGACCATCCTAAGGAAGATGAGAAATAAAAGAAATTTTCATAGCACTTCTCTAAAATTGCACATTAGATGAAGCAAAAAAACAAACAAACAACGCGGCTTTCATCAGACAAGCAAAAGGAAAGTCCCACCTGTAATTTCCAAGTCGTATATGGGCAGAGGTCTCTCACCATTGACCATGAACAGCACAGACCTGGACGGCCAGAACAGGTGCAACAATACGGCATATGCAAGAATGTCAACAGCGTAGCTGATGCCTGGAACATAACATCACACAATTTAAACCTGCAAATATTGCAGCTCGTGTCTTATACAGTATTAGCAAGAATATCCCACTGCCAATCCAGTCCTTGTTACAGGCACTGAATGGTGAAAAAACAAACAAACAAACAAACAAATGACAAATAAAGTACAATACACGAAATAATACAAAGCTGTACAGTTCACATGTTTGGTGTTTGCTAGTGCACTACACCCACAGTCACACTATATCCTGGGTCTCTTCCTTATGTCACAGATGCTCAAAACTGAACAAACATTGAAAAGAATATTCTGTTAGTTTTCTGCATAGCCTGCCGACTTAGATGGCAAGTCATGCAATGGGTGAAGTCCACAGTCTGCTGCAGTCGCCCTGTCAATGTGCACCATTAGTCCACAGTCTGCTGCAGTCGCCCTGTCAATGTGCACCATGAGTCCACAGTCTGCTGCAGTCGCCCTGTCAATGTGCACCATTAGTCCACAGTCTGTTCCAGTCGCCCTGTCAATGTGCACCATTAGTCCACAGTCTGTTGCAGTCGCCCTGTCAATGTGCACCATTAGTCCACAGTCTGCTGCAGTCGCCCTGTCAATGTGCACCATTAGTCCACAGTCTGTTGCAGTCGCCCTGTCAATGTGCACCATTAGTCCACAGTCTGCTGCAGTCGCCCTGTCAATGTGCACCATTAGTCCACAGTCTGTTGCAGTCGCCCTGTCAATGTGCACCATTAGTCCACAGTCTGCTGCAGTCGCCCTGTCAATGTGCACCATTAGTCCACAGTCTGCTGCAGTAGCCCTCTGAATGCGCACTATTTTTCCTGGAGCTCCACTGAACTGGGCCAGGTTTGGATAACGGTTAGACAGGACTGAAAAAAATATTGCAAGGGGTGTGCAGGCCATACCATTTACCTGTGTGGGGATCTTGGTTTTGTGGAGATGGGACAGCAGTTAGCAACATCTTGTTCTGAAGTTTAAGATGGTGACTTGTTGGGCTAAGTCCACCTAGTGGATACTGTGTTCTCTGACCTGTCCTGTTCTACAGTTGATGATGGTGACTTGTTGGGCTAAGTTCTGTCCTACTGTGTTCTTCGACCTGTCCTGTTCTACAGTTGAAGATGGTGACTTGCTGGGCTAAATCCTGTCCTACTGTGTTCTTTGACCTGTCCTGTTCTACAGTTGATGATGGTGACTTGTTGGGCTAAATCCTGTCCTACTGTGTTCTTCGACCTGTCCTGTTCTACAGTTGATGATGGTGACTTGTTGGGCTAAGTCCTGTCCTACTGTGTTCTTCGACCAGTCCTGTTCTACAGTTGATGATGGTGACTTGTTGGGCTAAGTTCTGTCCTACTGTGTTCTTCGACCTGTCCTGTTCTACAGTTGATGATGGTGACTTGTTGGGCTTAGTCCTGTGCTACTGTGTTCTTTGACCTGTCCTGTTCTACAGTTGATGATGGTGACTTGTTGGGCTAAGTCCTGTCCTACTGTGTTCTTCGACCTGTCCTGTTCTACAGTTGAAGATGGTGACTTGTTGGGCTAAGTCCACCTAGTGGATACTGTGTTCTTCGACCTGTCCTGTTCCACAGTTGAAGATGGTGACTTGTTGGGCTAAGTCCACCTAGTGGATACTGCGTTCTTCAACCTGTCCTGTTCTACAGTTGAAGATGGTGACTTGTTGGGCCAAGTCCTGTCCTACTGTGTTCTTCGACCTGTCCTCTTCCACAGTTGAAGATGGTGACTTGTTGGGCTAAGTCCACCTAGTGGATACTGTGTTCTTCGACCTGTCCTGTTCTACAATTGAAGATGGTGACTTGTTGGGCTAAGTCCTGTGCTACTGTGCCCTTTGACATTATCATGATTATGACTAATATGAGACAATGTGACATAAATTTGGGGACAAAGCAAACTGCCCCGAAGTTTGACATGGTACAGTATATCAAAACTGTCCTCTGCTATAATCTACATTGTCGTTCTTGTCTCTGTGACCTACACAGCCTGCACAAATATACTGATGTCACACAGATCTGGTTCTCTCCTACCAAAAATTTTCATTTGTATCTCCTTTGGCATCCTCAGCAATGTCATCAGTGCTGGGGTATGTACATATCCTGTAAGCCTTGTTACAAAACAACTTCCACCCCTATAGCTCCATCCCTTAAGCTCAAGAGATCAAATTTGATGACGCTTCATTGTGGTCCCCACAGCACAGCATAGTGCATTACTTCAGTGCTTGTATGGAGGCATGGGTTGGTTACATTTTCTTCCAACTGATCAGCTATTACCGATTTGTTATAATTTTGTGCCCTAGCAAGGACTAAGCCGCAGTAAGCGTGTAGTGTAAATTCACTATGAAAAATCTTCTGTGAAATTTAGTAACATTTGTTTTATGAAAGACCATCACTATCATTTTCACATGTCCTTTTGGACCCATCACCCGTTGCTAGTGTTATTGCAGTGCATTGCCATGTGGTCAGTCACCCATTGTAAGAATCCTTGCACCTTGTTGTGAAAAAAATTTAAGACCTTTTTCCTGGGGCATTTTTGTCTTCTTCGACAGTACATTTACCCCTCAGTAAAATCCTCTGTTAATCAAACTTATTACCAAGAGATTTCATTAAACTACTAAACACTTTTATATTTTCAAAAGTTGATCTTACTAGATCTAGGGAGATTTGAACTTAGAATTTATTTGAACTTCTGCACATTTACAGAGATTCCTCATCATACGTCATGATACAATTCCTTTACAAAACTGAAACCTGAAAAGACAACAAAGAAAAACACATCAGATCACTCACTGAGAATGGTTTTGTATCTCCACAGGGGCGACACCTGCGTGCTGATGAGGGCCAGCATGGGCAGATAAATGAACCACATCAGGAAGAAGGCGCCAAAGTGCTGGATGAAGCTGAGGTTGTCATGCGGTGTATGGTGGAACGTCCGCCGCAACTCTACCACAAACCACACCATGGCGATCAGGCGGAACGCCAGCGTTGCGTAGCCCGGCCATGTTTGCCATTCGTCTGTGTTAGAGATGATGTTGTCAATCTCAACCTACAACCAAAAGGTTCTTGATTCAGCCATTATACTGTAGCTGGTATCTTGACTAACAAACTGAATTACACCGTATGTCAAGATGATACAAATTCTTAAAATGTGGACAAGTTCAATGACTTATAACTTGAAAACCACAGGCACTGAAAAGATTAAGAAAATTTCTAGGAATGATAAAGTGCCTGATGGCTGAATCCCTGTGAAACTTGTCCAGTGTGTACATGAATTCAAGGAAATAGGACATCATGTCCACTGCCAGGCTTTCAATCCAAGTGAGGTAAAAACCATGGCAAAATCTAGGGTGCCAGTGATATCATAATCATCTTTCATGCCCATTTAAAACATTAAAAAAAAAATCATCTGTTTGAACTTTCCAGGGTTTTTATCAATATACGATCATCCTATTCCTCTAAACACCCTACTAGACAGAACCCTTTGCCTCCTCTCACCCCTATGCAACCCCAATGCCATCCCATACCCCATCAGTCTCTCACTTAGTCTACTCTTACTCTCTCTTTTCCTGTCTCTTTCTTGTTCTCATCAGACTCATGATCTTTCAGTTTGGGGTAATTAACAATTAGTCAATTACTCAATGGTAGATCTCATTTCCCCTAACATGTGCTTTTGCTCTCTTAGCACATTGATATCATCACCTACAGTACACAGGAGATTTACATGATTTATTCGATTTATTTTGCTGCATCATTTATTTTTAAAGCAACAGTAAAAAAAACTGTGACTGAACCACACTTTCTTCAATTCTTGTGAATGGGAGTTGGGACCCATTATCACACACACACACACACACACACACACACACACACACACACACACACACACACACACACCACACGTGTGCATGCACATGCATGCACCTCCACATGTGGACACACACACATGTACACAACACAAAACACACTAGTACAAACAGGGGATGATAGTGAAAATAGACGGTTATCATGCTAGTTAAAATCCCTTAAATTATTTGTTTTAAAAGTAAGAGGAAATAAAAACAAAACACCCAAAACGACTTCCCCCAAGGCAGTTCAACTGAACCCCTTCATGACACAAAACCACAGCTCAAAGCCATAATGTATTCCACTTGAATGTCAAGACAACCATAGCCAGAGGCCAGCAGCCTGTGCTGGTGATGGAAATGACAAAGAGAAGGCCAAGACTTAAAACGCACATAAAATCCTGAACAATTTCAAAAGGACATCAAGGGATGGCACAAGATCTTATTCTTTTTTCTTTTTGTTTTCTCTTTGCAGCGAATATCTTCTTATGTGTGTCAAGTAAGAGTGTATACATGTGCAAGATGGGAGAAAGCTGAGATAAAGAGAGTGAACACAGGTGTACGATGAGACTTCTAGTTTTCTCTCAAAAGTTTCCTGACTTAATACCATGAAACTCAACATTTTCCATACATATTACCCCTATGAGGGTGGCAGCAGAATGTATTAACTACATAGTACAAAACGCACTGCTAAGCAGTAAGCACTGAGCGGCTAAGCACAGTGCTAAGCAAGCATTGGTTGGGTTTTTTCACCCAGTAACATTGTTAGATATTACAACTGAACTTCTCTATTAAAAAATGTTGATTATCAAGTTAGATAACATATATCTGTTCACAAAAAAGAATCTTGCAAACTGCTTAACATGCTTTGTAAACAATCATACAACCATAAAATTGACATACATACATACGTATACTCTGAAAAAAAGGAACGAGTTAGAACAATAGAAGGGAAAGGTGGTGGCAGGAGCAATGACAACAAGGGATGGGGGGAGCAAGGGATGGGGGAAGGAGAGGGCTGGGACAGGGATGAAGGGGAAAGAGAAGATGGTTATAAAGATGGGGTTGTAGTCTTCAAAGGAAAGAGAGAGAACTTCTCAGAAAATGGGCTTGTGTGGGTATGCAATATGTGTGTAGTCATGTGTGTCTGTACCACATGCATGTTGTGTCAGCATGTGTGAGTAAGTCACTAAGTGTCCTTGAGTTAAAAAAAAAAATCAAAAGAGTGATTCTGTACTGACATGTCTCTATCTAATCCCCTTCTGAGGTAATGGCCAGCCTGGCAAAAAGCAAAATTTACAGAGCCTCTGACTATATATAACTGTGTGAGAAGAATATTTAACATTCTAACTATACCTGCAAGCAAAACCTGGCAATGAAAATCAAGTGCTGCATTGTAATGTGAAGAGAAAACTGTTGACTGTCTGTCTCAGGGTACTGAATGTGCGAGAAGGATATTTAACATTCTAACTATACCTGCAAGCAAAACCTGGCAATAAAAATCAGCTGCATTGTAATGTGAAGAGAAAACTGTTAACTGTCTGTCTCAGCGTACTGAATGTTTTGTTGTTTATGATTTTTCTAATGTGTACACACACACACACACACACACACACACACACACACACACACACACACACACACACACACATGCATACATACACACACACGTACATGTACACACACACACACAATGATTGTATGCATGCACAAACAGGGAGAGAAAAGGGGTCAAAGGGGCAGAGAGACAGATGGACAGCAGAGAGAACTGGTTTGGAGGGATTGTGAACAATTTGTTCAATAAAACTGTTTCACTTCAACAAAATCCTACCCAGGCAAGAAAGAAAAAAAAAAAGGCTTCCGTGCCAGCCAGTCATGTGAAGATCTCCAATCAATGATCTGTGCTGGCAGCCTGGTTTTGTGCAGGGTGGTGGTGGTGGTGGTGGTGGTGGTATTTTACAATATGATTTGAGCCATGTTTTCCTGAAACTGGTCAGCTACCTAACTTGTTACTTGCTGTCTAATATAATATCCACACACGCGCACTCAGCGTTTTATGTTTCTGCCCTTCTGAATTCCTGCCCTTTTGAACTCTCTTTACATAATGTACTAATTGTCCCCCTGGCCAAAGGCATCACCCAGACTTAAAATACATAATGTGTACTATCAAATTGTCCCCCTGGCCAAAGGCATCACTCAGACTTAAAATAGAATAGATCATGCGCTCTCCTTGGGGCTAAACAAAGTGTAGCTATAAAAAGAATTTTTTTATAATGGCGTCAAAAACTATGACGTACTTTTTTTTTTATTACACAGAATTCTTTTTATATTCTGTTTTCTTCGCAAAATTTTCTGTCAAAACAAACAAACAAACAAAAAACAAATGATAGAAGAGAATATCTTTGACGAGTTTGAGATTATTTGCCCTTCACTCCTGTCTGTTAATTTGCTATGCATCAGTGATCTACTTATACACTCGTGTATAATGCACAAACGCACAAACACACACACACACACACACACACACACACGCACACACACTCACAAACATGCACACGTGACATTCTTCACATGTGTCATACTGCATAATATCTACAGTGTTTGTGCAACGCTTCCTCCTTAAAATTAACATTTTGATCACCAAACAAAGAACACTAGCTATAGTATAATTCATCCAAGCACACAATATCTTGAAAGACTTCAACCTGAAGCAGGAAACACTCACCAAATTCCAAATGTACAAGAAAAGGTTTAAGACAGTGTAGACCCCACAGATCCCAAACAGCACAGACTTCCACTTGAGCTGGTCAGTGGTGATGCCCCAACCTTTGGCCAGCAGAAGTAAGAACATCATGAACAGGCACTGCACGCCAATGTCCACCAAGGTCCCCACCTTACTCATCCAGTCCACCCCCTTTCCATTAAAGGCAAACACTGCCACGTGAGTCAAACTCAGCGTTGTGCTCAGCAGCTCACCGGCAAACACCACGGTCAGCAGTTTGGTGATCATGTGTTTCTGTTTGAGGAATGCATACATCCACAGGGCCAAGATCACAGACACAAGGAGAAAGGCCACCATGTGGATTTCGAACACGTCATGAAATTCAAAGGAGAACTGATGTTCGAAAGGGTTGAGCGCCTTGCTGGAAGGGTCACCGTTGACCAGCCAGATGTCATAGGTGATGGCGAGGGATTCTCTCATGGCTCTGGGCTGCCATTCACACTCCTTGTGGAGACGGTCTCTTGTGCAGGACACTATGCTCACGTACCAAAATCTGGAAAATTTGAGAGAGAAATTTTATACAGATACATACATCTAGAGGATCAAGACTTTTGTTGTGAATGTCAAACAGAAGCATTTTAACATATAGTTTCTTGAAATTTGGATCATGCTTCAAGTTTAACAGAATGAACTTCAATGTATAGATCTACAGGTGCATGTGTGCAAGCTAGTGAGTATGTTTGTGTGTACATGTATGTGATGCATGTAAATTACTCTTCTCATTGTTCCTCTGACAGTAGACTGTTAAAGTGCCATGAATCAGATTTATGTGAACTGTCATTAGTCATGCTGAATTGGTGGTCTAGATCCATATCACCATGTAAACAAATGAAGAAACATTTTAATGAAATGAGGCAGGGAACAGTAAACGATAAACAGTAAACAAGTGGGGTATGTTTTGCTCCCGTAAGAAAACCTAACACAGAGTAACTTTTATTCAAGACTGGCACAGCCTTTTAAACTTGAATAAAGTCAGACAAATACATAGACGAACAATCTAATAGTGGGTGAAAAACCAAGCGCAGGCCAACAACTGAACTGTTTTCATAGTAATGACTTGGCAAAGATTTGGACTTAAGGAGGGGAGGGGGGGAGATTTGAAGATGGAGAAACTGGGAACATGAAATTAAGAAAATATGTTACAGATATGAAAACTCTTCACTAGCTGCATAAGGGAACCATCGCAATCCCTTTTGAAGGCAGTTATTTGTATTGCCTGCTCCGAGGCCTTTCGGAGCAGGCAATACAAATATTTTATCTGCCTTCAAAAGGGATTGCGATGGTTCCCTTATGCAGCTAGTGAAGAGTTTTCATATCTGTAACATATTTTCTTAATTTCATGTTCCCAGTTTTTCCATCTTCAAATCCCCCCCCCCCCCCCCTCCCCTCCTTAAGTCCAAATCTTTGCCAAGTCATTACTATGAAGACAGTTCAGTTGTTGGCCTGCGCTTGTTTACCCCCCCCCCCCCCCCCCCCCCCCCCCTATTAGATTGTTCGTCTATGTATTTATCTGACTTTATTCAAGTTTAAAAGGCTGTGCCAGTCTTGAATAAAAGTTACTGTGTTAGGTTTTCTTATGGGAGCAAAACATACCCCATTTTAATGAAGGCCTTGTAGTCAGCATTGTTTCTCTGATATTCAGATATATATTTTTCTACAAATGTTTCTATATGTCTGTTTTAAAACAGAAGACAAGTGTATGCTTAATCAGTGTAAAATTCAGCATCCTGGCAAAATTGCTCAAAGCATGAAATATTTTCCACAGATGAAATGAATCAATTGTCTTGATTCTAATAAACTAAAGATTCCAGCTGAAGTCTGAAATTGATAAAAATGGATTATGTGTGTATATATATATATATGAATGAAGAGATGTATCCAAGGTAAAACTAAACTAAATGTATCAGTCACGTATCCATGGTAAAGCTATGACGTTCATATATATTCATAACTCTAGATTTGTATACCATTCAAACACTGAAGAATATTAATTTGTGGTGAAGAAAGCTGACTGGCGTTCTGAAATTTCCAGAAGCATATTATCTGAACGCAAAATATGTGTGTGTGTGTGTGTGTGCGTGTGTGCGTGTGTGCAATGTGTGGTGTGTGTGTGTGTGTGTGTGTGTGTGTGTGTGTGTGTGTGTGTGTGTGTGTGTGTGTCTGTGTGTGTGTGTGTGTGTGCATGTGTGTGTGTGTATGTGTGTGTGCACTGTGTAGTATGTGTGTGCAGTGACTGAGTGTGTGTGTGTGTGTGTGGTGTGTGTGTGTGTGTGTGTGTGTGTGTGTGTGTGTGTGTTGATGTGTGTGTACACGGACATATATGTATCCGAACAACCATCAGTCTGGTTGTCCAAATCAGTTAACCCTGCAAGTGGAAATGCTCTTCCCTTCCTCTTTCTTTTTAATACATGTATGGAAAGGGACATGCAGTTTGGCAAACAGAAGAGTCCCATGAAAGCACCTGAAACTCACATCAGTTTGGAAGCAGAAACATTCAAGGCAAAACACACATGTACTGGGTCAAGTTACTGCAAGTGCAAAGCTGACTGCCTCTTTGCCCTGTTCCAATAATTCTAACCATTTGCTCTTTTCACACCACCACATATGCTCCTGAGTTACTGATCACTCATAAAAGTGCCAATTAATATTATCAACATGTGATAAAAAAAAATGCATCAATAAATTATCAAGTGCTGTATGTGTACTGTATCACATAATGCGCGCACACACACACACACACACACACACACACACACACACACACACACACACACACCACACACCAGTGGCATACAGACCTGTATCAATTATCTTCTACTAAAATAACGACATTGTTACCATAATCTGTCAAAATTTGTAAAATCTGAAAAATAAGTGGCCTACCTGGGCTGTTCTGTGTCGCGCACTTTAAACGTGAACTGGTATCCGGGTAGCACATTGGAAGGGTTGTCTTCATCAGAACACAGCTGTCCTGCAGGGCATGGAATTGCCCGCTGAAAGTCTTCCACGCCTTTCGTATTGCACATGTAATCAAATGCTATCGTGTCTATCTTGTGAAACATCACTGGGCATACCCCCGACAACGGCAAAGTCCGGTTGCCATAGAAATGGATGAAGTATTCACTATCTACCACCACTAGTGTCAAATCCTCGCGACGTACTGCTTCTCCCGACGTGTCCACGACTGTGATGTTGCCGTAGATGTAGCCCTGAGTGTCGTCCAGCTTTTGCGGATTTGTCTTCTGGAATCCGAACTTGGCGAGAAAGACGAAGAAATCTGTAGAGTTCCATGTTCCTTGGAGGTGCAGTGCGGCTGTTGTACGCAGCGCGCAGGTAACCAGCAGGGCAAACTGTAACGATGGCCTCGTCATCCTGTAATACAAACGGTTCAGGTTTTAAAACGAGTCACCACCTACCAACGAGGAGACTGAATGAAGGTTGGATTCTGATAATCGAAGCACGATATCGTTCGCAACTGACTCAAGGTCCACCATTTTGAGTTTGACACAGTCATGTGATCATCTCGCCCAGCCTATCAACTTCCGCTGTCAATGAGTTTTAATTCCCTCGCCTAAGAGAGAGAGAGAGAGAGAGAGAGTGTAGCCTGTCGCGGTCAAATTAGCGACATAGCCAACCCAAAGAGCAATATGCTTATCACCTAGACTAGTTGAAGTCAACTCACAAAAGGTCTTCACACACAGAGAGTCACACACGCATGCACGTACGCACGCACACGCGCCCCCGTACACACACACACACACACACACACACACACACCCTCTCTCTCTCTCTCTCTCTCTCTCTCTCACCTCATTAAAACAGATTTTCTGAAAACACGCTGGGATTTCGTTACAAATCGTTCTTCCGTAAAATCCTAGAAGAAATCAAAAATGTCGATCTTTCTCAGAAACTCAGTTCACTTCAGACCAAGATTTTCACGGAGTAGACTTGTGTAAAGTGATTATGTCTGACATTATGTAAGTCCGAACATTTTGTAAGAACATGTTTTATTGTTAGTGGTGCATCGCATGGACTGCCAGCAATCGGCTGTTACTCGTCTGATCACGATAGTAACGAGGGTTCAGCGTACGCACTGTGGTGGTGGTGGTGACGCCAGAGGCGGCGTTGGTGGTGGTGACGGAGGTGGTGGTGGTGGTGGCGGTGGTGTGTGTGTGTGTGTGTGTGTGTGTGTGTGTGTGTGTGTGTGTGTGTGGTGTGTGTGTTGAGAGAGAGAGAGAGAGAGAGAGAGAGAGAGAGAGAAAGTTTTCGCGCGCGCGCATGTGTGTGTGTGTGTGTGTGTGTGTGTGTGTGTGTGTGTGTGTGTGTGTGTGTGTGTGCGTGCGTGCGTGCGTGCATGCGTGCGTGCGTGCGTGCATGCGTGCGTGCGTGTGTGTGTGCGCGCGCGCGCCCGCGTGTGAGTAGGTGTGTGTATGTAGACTGGAGATGATGTAGGCCTATTACTCGCATAGTCTTTTTGAGTATTGGAGCGTATACGTCCATAGATCTGGAT
>CM031605.1:54951742-54956742 GCA_018398815.1 Conus ventricosus
ATACATGTTGAATATTTACATCAACCAAAGATGAGTTGGCGGGACGAGAATACGTAGAGACGGGCAGTGAAACTGAGTGATATTGTTCTGGATTGTTGGGAGTGTATTGGGACGGTACTCAGGAAAGCCGGTAGGAAGGGAGATAACACTACTCTTTTTCATAAAGTATGAAGGCACAAAGGGAGTTGACAATTAACACTCTTGTCAAAAAGGACAAAGGCACACATTAAAATCATCAGCAATTTACGCGAGTACAGCAAAGCACTCCTGGACAAAAGCGTTGTTTTCAGCCGGCCTGCGCGCTGTTTGTGTGTTTGTTTATATGTCACCTCGACTTCACCACAAAATAAGGGTTCTCTCGTTATTGTTTGGCCGTTTTCCTGCAGCACTTTTTCTTTGATCTTCCACGCTACAAAAAGAAAGCTCTTTCACCGTCAGCCTTTCACCATCCTCCCCTAATGGGTTACAATGCGACTCAATTAATACCGTTATATGTCGAGTCTGTGTTGCTCTACAACTTGGAAACACGGACCTTAGCAAAGCAGATGGAGAAGAGTCTTGATAGGACGCATACCGCATGTTGAGGATGGCATTCAATGTCTCTTGGAAGCAGCACATCACTAACGAAGAGCTATATGAATACCTCCCTAGAGTTAGTGACAAGATGCTTCACCTAGCCGGTCACTGTATGCCACATCCAGAGGAGGTTGCTTCACAACTTGTACTGTGGCAGCCAGCTGGAGGGAGACCGAACAAGTGAAGGAAGACAACAGACTTCGTTGATCTTCTCAAAAGGGGCACTGGCCTCGAAACATCGATGAGATCAAGGCAGCTATGTTGGACAGGAGCAACTGGAAGGAGTACGTCACAGAGGCTCGATCGGGAGATCGGCCTAACTGAACTGAACCGAACTGATACCACTGATACCTATGAAATACATAAGCCTGTTGTAGCACTGAGAGAGAGAGAGAGAGAGAGAGAGAGAGAGAGAGGCCTTTCAGTATGAGTGTAGTTTGGGCGACTCAGGGCAATTATTTTTGAGTAGTAGGTAGCTCGACTATCCCAATATGACGCGAAACTATCACACCTTACTTATGACACCAGTTCACCGCTCAAGCATTCCGATAAGACTAACATGAGAAATGGTCACCTGTCTGAACTTCATCCTCAGGCCTTTTGGTGTGTACAGTGTTTTGCTTGATGAAATAAAGAACTCTTTCATATAAAGCACTGTTCTGTCTGGTATTGATTTGTTACGGCCCAGCCTACCAATTCAAATTTTATCTGAATTTCAGCTATCGAAAATCTTATGAACGCGATTCGTCAAGTAACTCCTTCTTCTTCTAGCAGATCCGGGTTTTCTCTTAGTAAAAATTAAAATAAAATAAAAAATATAAAAAAGGTATGTCAAGTTAATGTGATATATAGTAATTTGCTTTCGTATACATCAAGGCCTATCTCAACAGTGTTTTCTGAGATAAGAATGTCTCGTTTTGTTTGGTTCTTCTCACACTGTTCCGAACAGGTCGATGTTGAAATTTGATTAAAGAAACCCGTCTTGCAAAAGATTACGAATCGAAAAAGAGAGGAAAAAAAATTGATGACATGATTTGAGTCGGAAGGGGGAGAGAGGGGAAAGGGGATGGGGTGGAGGAGTGGAGGGGAGAGAAGGGTAGGGGAGAAGGGAGGTGGAGGGAGGGAGGGTGGTCACGTCACAAATCAGCGCTTTCCAAATCTCCACCGGCGGCAAAACCCGACTGTTGGGGGAGGGAGAAAAGAGAAGTTAGAGGGCGAGGAGGGGGGGGGGGGGGGGGCGAGGAGGGGGGAGGGGGGGAGGTGGCAGCGTTTGCATAAATCCAGCAACAACCCAGACTGTGTGGACCCAAAAGTCGATGACAGCGAATAAGAGCGTGGTGGGAAAGAGGTCTGGAGAAAGGGAAAGGGTGGTGATGGTGGGGGGTGGGAGTATGAGAGGGCAGGGGTGGGTGGGTGGGGAGGCGAAAGCGGAGGTCATTCCACACAAAATTACGTATTCCTCATATCGATTTTCTGCTCTCCAAACACGATGTTCTGACTGTTACCTCTGATGCAGTTGGTATCCCAACAGCGCCCGAAAATTCTCTTTCACAAAGTTTTCAAATTTTGATTTATTTCTTTTTTTTACTAAGAGAAAACCCGGATCTGCTGGAAGAAGAAGAAGAAGAAGACGACGAAGAAGAAGAAGTTCACCGTAAAACAAACAAATGAACATGCCTGTATTGAAAGTAAGTGATAACGGCACTGACATGCGGCCACGTAGTCAACCGGGTCCTCTCACATCAGCAGAAGTGATCGAAACCACCATGGCATTCTGTTAACATTATGTAACAGTCAGAAGTCATGCGACAAGGTCCATCTATACAATCCGAGGAATGAAAGGGGTGGTTGCTATTGACTAGCGCATGTCAAATTTTCGTCTAAACGAAAGTGCTTGAAGATTTCAGCAAGAAGCGAATAGGATCAGTTAGGCCTCAGTCACACGACAATGTTTTCCAACAGAATTACCCATTCCAAAGAGACTTTCACAATCTACAGCAGTATTTTGATGCTAAGCTAGACAGGAAATGCCTGAAACCCGTGCTGCACGCTTAATTCGGCACGAAGCTCTGTTCTGCGACTCCCGTGTGTCATTGCTCCTATATTTGTTGTTGTAAACACAAAAGCGAATTGATACCTCGTATAAAAACGCTGGGGAGGGGGAGGGGGGGGGGTATTCATTGAATGCGTGTGCTGACCAGCACTATTCCACAGCTACAAGGTTATAACCGACTTTTGATATTAGAAATTGTTCCACAAGAGAATTTGACATAAAGAAATAAACGTGTTTCAGATAGAAAGCCTACTTTCTATGTTACCTGATATTTTCATATCTATTTTGTTTTGGGAGGATCTGTGTACGTTTGAAGTGCTAGAGTTTGACAGATAGCGAGTAAGCCTTGGCCTAAACATACACGGTAGATCATTCACATAGTCAGTTTGGGTTTCAGAATATAATATTTGTAGTGTTACACTTTTTAGCCAAATAACCTTGGACCTGAATATGTACGGTGAATCGATCACATAGTTTTTGTTTCAGAATATAGTAGTTGTAGTGTTACATTTTTTAGCCAAATAACCTTGGACCTATGTATGGTAAATCATTCACACAGTTTTGGTTTCAGAATATGGTATTTGTAGTGTTACACTTTTTAGCCAAATAACCTTGGACCTGAATATGTACGGTGAATCATTCACACAGTTTTGGTTTCAGAATATGGTATTTGTAGTGTTACACTTTTTAGCCAAATAATCTTGGGCCTAAATATGAACGGTGAATCGATCACATAGTTTTGGTTTCAGAATATTGTATTTGTAGTGTCACATTTTTTAGCCAGAAAAGCTTAGGCCTAAATATGTACCGAAAATCATTCACATAGTTTTGGCTTCACAATACAGTTAGTGTAATGTCACACTTTTTAGCCAAATAACCCTGGGCCTAAATGTGTAGAGTAGATCATTCGCATGGTCAGTTTTAGTTTCAGAACAGCTTAGTTGCAGTGTTACACTTCTCAGCCGTTATACCATGTCATCAACTTCTTCAGTATGAATGAATTATCATAGCAAGGACAACGTACGGTGCTGACACAAGAACAACAGCAGTGGTCGGGACATTGATAATAATAATACACACTTTCTATGAAGATTTGAGTTACCCTGCTTGAACTCAACACACACTACATTTGGGTGGTGCGCTTTTCCAAAAAGTTAATGTGATGGTCATCGACATCTACATCACCATTTTTTTTAAATAACGATGAAATAGATCAATGAATAAATATCGTTTGATAACAATGATGAAGTAGGTAAATGAATACACGTAATCAATACTAAAAGCTACACAAAAAACCGACTTGTTTTAAAAATCATCATCCCAGTTTCCATTTGTAATTGGACTTTTACATTGGAACACCCCCCCCCCCCCCCCCTTCCCACCCATCCCCCCAACACACACACACACACACACACACACACACACACACACACACACCACACACACACATACACACACACACACACACACACACACACACACACACACACACACACACACACACACACACACACACTAGTTTCAAAACATGCATGCTGAGATCATACCTACGGTAGATATGAGTTAACTGCTTAGCGTTTGTGATCGCAAGTGGTACACATTATTTGAGACTGTCGTCAGACACACTACCAAATTTTCCACCGTGCCCTCTACTAAATCTGCTCAACGTAAAATCTGCTCAACGTAAAATATGCTCAACGTAAGTGTAGAAATATATATATTTTTTTTTATGCAGTTGTCAAGTTTGCTTATGCTTGTATGCGTGCACACTGTTTATGCAAAAAGACAAAAAAAAAATAAAAATAAAAATTTAATTTAAAAAAAAAAAGGAGGAGGGGGGGATCTACTCTACGTATAAGTACTGAGAAAGGGAAAGAAGGGGGCTGGGGTGGAGTGGGGGAGGGGAAGGGCGTGGAGAGAAAAGCGTGTATTCTTACAATTCTTCATTTTACATGTTGATTTCACTTACCTTTCAACGAATGCGTAGTAGTAGTAGTAGTAGTAGTAGTAATCCCCGGCCTCCAAACTGTCCCTCACTGATCATAAGCCCATGGTACGTACGTAAGAGACGATGATCAACGAACGCGACAGTCAGTGGTTCAAAACTCACCGACGGCCTCTGTCCCCGCCTCTGCCTCTGGCTCTGTCTGCCGCTCCGTTCAGCCCAGGGTGGTGAGCCAGAGGAGGAGGAGGAGGAGGAGACACAGACAGACAGTAGGCGTTGAAACAGAGCATCCAGGCGTAAACCATTCAGCCACCAGTTCTAGTCGCGGCAGCAACACTCGGTGTAGGATGGGTGGGTGGGTGGGTGGGTGCGTGGTGTCAGCTGCAGCCGTCACCAAAATGCGCCGTGTGGAGTTCTTGTGAAAAC
>CM031605.1:54971742-54974242 GCA_018398815.1 Conus ventricosus
AAAGTGTCGTCTGCAAGGCTCAGTTGCCGAAGGCTGTTCGTCATGATTCAACACTCTTTCAGTTTCGTCCAGCATGGACTTGGCAAAATATGATTGCAGTGAAGGATATTTAATAATTATAGTCACGTTCACGTTAGTGGACGCAGCAAAATATGACAGCAGGGAAGGATATTTATATAATTATAGTCACGTTCACGGTTAGTGTCCACACCTATCAAAGATGACACGACAGACAGTGACAACCATCTGTCCTGTGAGAGGTCTTCAGCAAGGTACAGTTACATTCACGTCTAATGTCCACCGCCACTAAAGATGAAGTTAAGGCAGATATGGATCACTGATCTAGACGAATGCTTCACGTACCTTCAAATTAATTTCAATCTCCATACCCACCAAAGATGATTGGGCAGATGACCATCACAGGTGAACTGGGGTTGGGGGCCACACTGGAACCACCAGAACGACAACACGTTAACACCTATCACCTACCTATTCTGGAGTCTTGAAAAGACCGTTGGGGCATCACAGAAGACTTCGCAACCAGCTTCCTCCACTCCTCCCGGTTCTCAGGCGTTTTCAGGCACATGCTGAGTGGGACGCCAGTCCATTTATGTGAACACGGGCAACGAAGGTGGCAGTTTTCATATTTGGCACCTGCAGATTCGAACTCGGACATTTTTACTGCGAACTCGGTGCCCTCAGTCCGGCACTTCATCCCCTATAGGGGGTCCTGTGTTTTATTGATATCCGTGGCGCGAAAGCAGCACGCACAACGGCAATCCCATCAACAGGACAGACATTCTGGCAGCGTTGGAGATTCAAATTACCTCCCCTCCCCTCCCCCATCTGTTCCCATTACACTTCCTCAATACAGCATCAAAGTTTCTTTGTGTCTGTGTCTTTGCGTGTTTGTCTGCCAGTCTGATGTTTGGTTTGCTTATGATTATAATTGAGGTATTGGGATTAAAGACAAGCTGTAAGCAATTCACAGTCCACGCTCTCGTTTAACACAGCGGGCTGCCTGCCTGGGCAGAGCCGACTGAAGAGCTGCCTGATGGGCTAACCATCCGTTTATCGTGTCATTCAGTCGAATACAGCCATTCACTTTTTCACTCATTCCTTCAATATTTCGCAAAGGATGCATGCTTTGTGTGTACGTGTCATTCATATCAACAGCCAAACTGACCTTCTCTTCTGAAAGTTGCTGATTGATTTTACGTGCGTGCGGAGACTTGAACCTCGATTTTGAGGATCACGAGCCAAGCGGTCTAACAACTGAGCTGTTCCGGCCCCCGGTCTAACAACTGAGCTGTTCCGGCCCCCCCCCCCCCCCCCCCTCCCCTCCCCTCCCCTCCCCCTCCCCCTTACATCCTTCCCCTGTCTCTCCTCCATAAATTTGTCACGGAGACGAAATCAATTTGTGCACACAGTTCTGCACCGGTGGAGCTCAGTTGTTTTGTTTTGGTTTTTGTTTTGGTTTGTTTTCTTTTCTGCGAATTTTTTTGTGTAAAAATAAAAAATGCAGAAAGAAAATAAGAAATTGAGCACACCGCATACCATCAGGATTTGTTCTTTAAAAAAAATCGAAATTGTTCAGTTTGTTATTTGTTTAAAAAAGATAATCTAAAGTGTATATACTTGTTGCCATTGTTGTTAATGTTGTAATTGTAAGCTTATTGGGGTTTTGTTGCCATTGTTGTTAATGTTGTAATTGTAAGCTTATTGGGGTTTTGTTGCCATTGTTGTTAATGTTGTAATTGTAAGCTTATTGGGGTTTTGTTTGTTTGTTTTAACAATTCCGAAGCTTGTCATCGATAGAATCAAATACTTTGTAGAGAAATGTACATTCTTCCTTTTAATATCGTTTGTTTATATCCTGCTCTTGTTTATCCCCCCCCCCCCCCCCCCCCCCCCCCCCCCCCGCTTCCAAGCCTCGGTATATTCATTATAATACTAATGCCAATGCTGTGCTTTCTGCAGATACACGACAGACTTGAATCTGTAATAACACAATGTGAATGTTTGATACTGTGCCAAGATACAGTGCGTTATGGAATGCACAAGACATAATACAATAACAAATAAACCACGAACTTAACATTCTGTCCTCGTGCCAACGCACGCACACACACACACACACACACACACACACACACACACACACACACACACACACACACACGCACGCACGCACGCATGCACACACACACACACACACACACACACACACACACACACACACACACACAACGCACGCACGCACACACACACGCACACAGAGTGTGAATCACGTTTGACTCATAGTATCAACCCGCCATAAAAACCACCCACACTCCCAGGACACATTGCAGAATGCAGAATATTCATCTCGCCATTAGGCCTACCGCTGTACACAGACAAAAACTGTGCATAGGAAACTTCCAGTCTGCAACCTCCAGCTAAACACTTTCCGCTTTGAAGGCACTTTTCCCGGGAACACTTTTGTCTTTATGTCAGAGTT
>CM031605.1:54984242-55011742 GCA_018398815.1 Conus ventricosus
CAAATTCGGCGCAAGATGGGCGTGGACTAAAGTGATTAACACTGATAATTGAAATCCTTCATGCAAGTCCAACACTGTGCCAGGCTCTTGGACGGTCAGACACTCAGGAGCTCAAACTGTCTTTTCAGGTGTGGAATGGTAGACTGGCACGTGCGTAATGGGTAAAAAAAAGAAAAAAAAAGCGAAAGTCAAGGCAAGTCAAGTCAAGTCAAGAACACTTTATTATCCCCAAAGAGAAATTAAGAGTGGCCATAAAAACAACGAATCACGTATCACACCCACCCACTCGCGCGCGCGCGCGCGCGCACACACACACACACACACACACACACACACACACACACACAGACACACACACACACACACACACACACACACACACACACACACACACATATATATATATATAAGTAATGAAACAATGAGATAAACAACAAATCTGCTGTTATCCAAAATATTTCGGCTACTTAGCCTTCTTCAGCAGGAGTTCTTCGTTTGTAAACAAATGCAACGTCATTATGTCTTTTCGATTATATATATATATATATATATATATATATATATATATATATATATATATATATATATATATATATATATATATATATATATATATATATATATAGAGCTGGTAGTATATTTTTTCCGGCTTTTTTTTGAAAAAGTGCTCAACCATGCGGGAGCAGCTAAAATAATGATTAAAAGCAAATCTTAAAACCGGGACTACAAATTTGTTTCGAGGTCAGTCCTCTCTTCAGATCCCGTGCACGGGATCTGAAGAGAGGAAAGACCTCGAAACAAATTTGTAGTCCCGGTTTTAAGATTTGCTTTTAATCATTATTTTATATATATATATATATATATATATATATATATATATATATATATATATATATATATATATATATATATAGCTGGTAATATATTTTCCGGCTTTTTTTTTGAGAAAGTGCTCAACCATGCGGGAGCAGCTAAAATAATGATTAAAAGTAAATCTTAAAACCGGATGACAAACTTGTTTCGAGGTCCTCCCTCTCCTGGCACGGGATCTGAGGAGAGGGAGGACCTCGAAACAAGTTTGTCATCCCGGTTTTAAGATTTACTTTTAATCATTATATATATATATATATATATATATATATTATATATATATATATATATATTATATATATATATATATATATATACGCGAACAAGCTTTCTGAACGGGATCTTACTGAAAGTCGAACTATGAATCAGGAGTTTGATGGAAATGGGAACAAAACTGTTTTGGTTCTATTTGTCTTGAATTTTGGAACTGGGAATCTTCGTCCATAGTTTTTTTTGAAGAACATGAGAACTGTCGGCAGCAAACAAACCCAAAACATCCCAGCTGTACGAACTGGCCGACGCTCTTCGCGTCTGTGAGTGTGTGTGTCTGTGCATGTTACGCCCGTCTGTCCTCTACTGTATTCACCCGCTGGACAGCCGTCAACAGCTATAGCTATGGCTACGTGTCAGTATGCATCTATACCGAGCAGACATTAGGTTAATGAACAGAGATTGTAGTCCTGTTTTGTTAAGAAGAAAGAAAGAAAGAAAGAAAGAACTTTATTCACAAAACAGGAGTGACAATGAGAACTGTGACGGAGTATGACAAGCTTAGGCTTGTAGCAGGTACTCAATGTGCACCACAGTTTACTTCTTTTATTCATTTTTTTTAATACTACTATTGAAAATTGACAATAATGATAGAAACAGCGAGAACGTCGGAAAAAAAATTAGTAATGAAATTACATTCAGAAAAACCCAGACAACGACCACACACACACACACACACACACACACACACACACACACACACACACACACACACGCGCACGCGCGCGCGCGCGCGCACGCACGCACGCACGCACGCACGCACGCACGAGAGAGAGAGAGAGAGAGAGAGAGGAGAGAGAGAGAGAGAGAGAGAGAGAGAGAGAGAGAGAGAGAGAGAGAGAGAGAGAGATTTTCTGCCGCCCTCCAAACTTTCCATGTTCTATCAGTCTTCAGCCTGGACTGATCTCACAGCCTTTCTCCCTGCTCTCCAAACTTTCCGTGTTCTGCCATCTTCAGCCTCACAACCTTATCCCCGAGTCCTACAGCATGGTGAGTAACCTTGCTTTATACCTACTGTGTCCTTGTCGAGAATGGGGTTCAGAGGAGGCGGCTTCGCCACTGCTTGGCGATAGTAGAGCGCAACGCCAGTAACGTCTAGAAAAATTTTTTTAATGTAACTGCTGACTCTGGCTTCCATCGACTGTCAGCCCCGCCATGTCTTCCTGCGGTGGGCTGAGCTATAAGCATCATGAATTCAACTGAACTAAGTCAATTGTGCTGATGCTGATATCGCATATCAGTAGAGACTCGGGGTGTTTTGAGTACAGCATGAACTGCAAGCACCAGATTTCGTTCACGTCGTGGAGCTTTTACCTACAGGCATTCCTCTGCCATTTGCTCAGTTTTGTTTCCCTTGTATGTCTTGTTCAAGGAAACGTCATACACCTATGTCTTCCAGGGCTCTTGATTGGTTCAAAAATAGTTTCAAAACGAAGTGACAGAGGGCTGAAAATGAAGCAATATTTAGAAAGGAAGGGGTTAGTTACCGCCACAGATACAGACAAACAGAGCACAGGACAAAACACAATGCGTTTCGACCTCTCGCGTCTTCTTCAGGCAAAGACAAACAACATTTAGTACAAAATGGCCATTTTTGCGCCGAATATGAGAAGATAAGTGGTTTGTCGTTCTTCGTTTTCACTGTCCTAAATGTTGTTTGTTTTTGCCTGAAGAAGACCCAAGAGGTCGAAATGCATTGTGTTTTGTCCTGTAATCTGTTTGTCTGTACCTGTGGCGGTAACTAACCCCTTTTCTTTCTAAATTTTGGTTAAAAAATGTCGTGACTGCTGGAATGGCTTGGTTGGCTACAATCAACGTAACCGTTTCAGCTATCTTTCTTTCCAGCATGGAGAGGTTCTGTGATTTATTTGGTTTGAAACCCATCCTGGAGGAAACTGCTTACTCGTGTAAACTGCCTCAGTGTTTTGTGTGTGTGTGTCACTTTCCTTTCCTGAAAGGTGACGTGTCGACCATAAAGGTATTTAGAGGGAAGTTTGGTATCCATTTTCGATGACTGTTGAAGCTGCATGGCCACACTCTAGATGACTACATTGCGAATAGAAACAGTACTTACTGGAGAAATTGCTCGGCCCATTGCTCTACCATCTTCTAGACTGATCCAGGCTGTCGTGAATTCCTTTGTGAAGAACCTCATTGACAAGCCGTGGGAATTCTTCAGATTGTCTCGTAGGTTCTATAGGACTCAAATCAACTCGAGGGTCAGGTGAATTATCGTATGTCGGTGGAAACGACCCATGTCAGATGGAGTTTCACCATGTCAGAGTCCCTTTTATCTGCCTAAACGCTTTGGACTGCGTCCAAAATCATTATGGTTTCGTCTATACAGTCAGACATTCCTAGGGATGCTTCCTTCCTGGAATGAATTATATCAAAGTACTTATTTCATTGGAGGTATTAATAGTCAGCCTCGCTGCCATGACAAAATGGATTTGTCCCTAAAGCTTCAGAAGTGATAACAGTCCGAACTAATGGCTGATATCACTCTAGTTCTGCATTTGGGAACGTGCACGTCATCAGCTATCATCCATTCATCGCTGATCTTAAAAATTCTTCAAGGCTGGTTCTCAAAGACACCGGGACGTATCTTATACGACAGACGGTGGTTTTAATGAAGTCCAAGAAATGATTTTGCTCAGGCTTTCTGAACTGCTTTCTTAACCACAACTAGTATTGGTGACCTGTCATTGAATATTTTCTCTGGAGCTGCAGGCCACACCAGCCCACGGGTTTCAAGTGGTGCCTCGGTCTGAGGGTCGTAAAATGATTTCTTGATATGCTGTCCAAGAGTTTCTCTGCTCACTGTAATTGTCCCTCAGTTTGGCTACCTGAAGTTACCCTACTTGTTTACTGTTTATTGTTACCTGAAGAAATTCCTGGAGAACTTGAAAGGATCTCCGAAGGAGCAGTATTAGGTTTTCATCTTTTTGCTCCTTCTCCTGAATATTTCTGCTTTGCTAGGGGCATTGTATTTGGCTTTCACGTCTTTCCAGAGTTTCTTTCGTCCCTTCATCTCTGATTTTGAGGCAGCTTTAATCTGGTTTTTTTTTTTAGATTCCGCTGCTCTCTTCCGGATGTTATCCATCTCTTGCTGACGTGTGGAGTTTTTCAAACGATGTCTTCAGTTTTTGTTATTTTGCTCTGTGGGAATCTACACAAGTTGCCACAATTTATCCAAATGTTGCTAATGTATGCTCCAGTGTGCTGCTTCCTGTCAGCACACCCAGTTTGTAGATTATCTGTCTTTTTCCCATTCCTCTTAAACACTTCGGAGTGACAAGTTCAGTTCTGGGCGTTTAGCATCAAGCCTGAACATACTCCTCGTGGGAAAAGTTCCCCTTGATATTCTCGACGCTATTGTTTGAACCCTGGCCTCGCTTTCTGACGCAGGCTACCTATCTGCTGGCGAAATGTGTAAATGTTCAGACATCAGAGTTTTTGATGCAGCCATTTTCGTCCTGTGGATCTTCGTGCCGTGCTCGGTGGACAATTTCCTTCAACAGACACTTGGGAACTCCACCAGATCGGTTGATCGTGCATTTTCAGTTGTGATCGGGTTGGCGCCCAAGATTCATCACTCTCGTCCCTTTTAATGAACCATGGGAATAAAGTACAGCCCTGCTATGCCAAAATGGAACACCATTGCTTCATCTTCATCATCCTTATCCTCATTAATCATCATAGATTCTTAAAAAAAAAATACAATAAATAAAATAAAAAAGAGCTTTCGTGGCCTTTCATGTTCTGCTCTCGTCATGTGGTGACCGCCGTTTGCACTTTCTCCATCTCCACTCCCCCCCCCCCCCCCCCCCCCCCCCCCCCCCGCGTTACACACACACACACACACACACACACACCCACACACACACACACCACAACGCACGCACGCACCGCACCCGCACGTATGCACGCACGCACAACGCATGGACGCACGCACGCACGCACGCACACACACACACACACACACCACACACACACACACACACACACACACACACGTATGCACGCACGCACGCACAACGCACGGACGCACGCACGCACACACACACACACACACACACACACCACACACACACACATCACACACACACACACACGCACACACGCACGTATGCACGCACGCACGCACGACGCACGGACGCCTCGCGCGCGCGCGCGCACCACACACACCAACACACACACACACACACACACACGCACGCACGCACGCACGCACGCACGCACGCACGCACGCGCGCGTGCGCGCGCATACACACACACACACACACACACACACACACACACACACACACACACACACACACACACACAGAGCTCAGGGAAATGGTTGTCCGAACAGGTCTTTTTCAAAGCTGTTTTTAAACTCGGGCAGAGATGAGATGCGCAGACAGGATGGCAACAAGTCTGAAACTGGTCCGACATTACTTTTCATTTGTTAAGAAAGAATGAACTTTGTCATCAGCTGTGCGATAGCATCAAAGAATCATATACAATCTTTTCTGTTTCTTCTGAAACAAGTTAATTTTATTTATTCATACATTCACCTTTTTTTTTGTGCTGGGGGGGGGGGGGGGGGGGGGGGGGGGGGAGGAAGCGACGGTTATCAGGTTGTTTACGCTTTCTGGTGCATGAAAAAGAAACGATTTGAGTAATAGAAACACAAAACATTTGAAAATAAACATGTCTATGGTCACTTAAGAGAGACGTATGAAAAGCCATAATTAATACAAAAGTCAGTTCCAGAACTGTGCATTAATTATAATCACATTAACCATGGTACAAGAAAAAAGAAAGAAAGAAAACGATTACATACTGGGCTTAACCTGTGAAGTGGCTGCACACTAAAAATTGATATGGCAAGGCCTTGCTTAGGGAGTCGAGTATTTATAGATGGGCGCAATTAGAATATTTGAGAAATTTTTATTATGTCTGCAAGTTGATTCTCCTCATTTTGTTTCATATGGACATAAAGGTACAAGGCAGGTGGTTCCAAGCATACAGATTAAAATTTAAAATGAATGGGACTGCTTGGGTGATTCGAGCTGGCACAAAGATATCGTGTGCGACCCCTGTTGCCAAATTTTGCTCCAGGGGCCAAGAGACTGAGTCGCACTTTACTTCATGTTATTTTGTTTTACTTTTTTAAAACACCCGCGCTGGTGACATACTCGTTTTTGAGTAAACCCAGTTTTTTAGGATGAAGAAGAAGAAAAAAACAAGAAGAAGAGAAAAAAGAAGAAGAAGAGGAAGAAGAAGAAGAGGGTCACAAATGAATACAAATGCCTGAAATGTGTGTCAACTAAGGGGGGGGGGGTCATGTATTTGAAGATAGTTTGTGATTACATCAGTGAAAATCCCCCAAAACGAAAGAAATCATTGGTAGGGGGTTGTTCTTTTGATCAATTTCAGTTTAAATGCCGGCTCAAATTTATGGTAAGCCTCAACACGCTTACATTGATTATGTGGTGTTCTAGTGCAAAATCCTAATTGTGGCGTGTGGCCAATAATCTTCTAAGAGAGATAACTTAGATATACCATTAAAGTGATGCTCCTTTTCAAGAAAGCAGGAAAAGCCCGCACAAAACGATATAATGAAACGAAAGTGAGAAAGTACTTACGCTTGGTAAGTTAAAAAGTAAAAAAAAAAAAGAATAAACCCTGTTGAGTAAGACAGCGCATAGAAAAATCTGTTGTGAGAAGTCCCTTTTACCAAATTGGCATCTTTGACACGCTTCACTCAGGACAACCGTAGAAGTTGAGACGGCACAAAGCCATTTGTCGCGGGGAATGATTGTCAGCCCGATAAATTATGGATGTTTCAATGGAAGAAGAAGTTCTACAATCATATAATCGTCTGTTGACTCATTCATTCATTGGATGGTAAAGCGTTGCAGCCGTGTGCCGTCCAGTGGTTCAATCGATGCCTCGCGGCTCATGACAGCAGAACCCAGAAACTGGCAAATAGTAGATAAGTGAACAACAAGAAGAAACAAATCACAAGATAAAGAAATAAAGCACTGCCATCAGAAAAAGAGAGAAAAAAAAAAAGTTATACGGTGCAGAATGTATCTTGGTCGGACACCAGAGAAGAAAGTAATTATGAGGCTTAACGGCCTGTGTATTAATTACGTCCCACACAACTTCTACTACTACATGAGTTTTTAAATGATTGATTTTGGTCCATAAAGTACCAGTTGGAATGCGCCTGAGGTTGTGAGTGCAAAAAATGGGGTCACATGACCCCCCATAAAATTTGTTGAAAAGTACTACGGGTGACACAAGGTGACAAAAGGGTTGAGCTACTTACACTGGCCCTCGCACCCCCCTGACCCACCATCTCAAGGCTTCAAACTTTCGGGAGTGATTCTATGGCATGAAGAATGTAGTTGTTCACTTGAAGCTCTGCAGACACTCGCACACACACACACACACACACACACACCACACAACCACCCCACTGCGCGTGCACACACACAAAACACACACACACACACACCACACACACACACACACGATCAAATTGTATACATTGATAAGAGTAAGTGAGTCCCTTTTTAGACTTCAGGCTGCTAAAATGAAGGCGCACTTAGGAACTTAAAATTACTTGTGTTGACTCCGCACAAATTTGCCTGAGCAAAGCTTTTTGCAGAAACTTCTCTTTACAAACATCATGCTGCCTTTGTTTGGTTAGGCAATCATGAATAATTAATGAACAATGATTTCTGGAAAAATGCCTGCAGTGGACGCCAGCATTAGGTCCCCTGAGCAGTCTGGGGGAAGTGTTTCAGCATGAGATTTACACATGTATAGTACAAATACTGAATAGTACAATGGTTTCCACCTTTCAAAAATAAGAAAATGGATGTACATACAAAAAATACAAAAATCTAATCAGATCCAATGAGAGCAGAGAGCAAAACACTTTTTAACTTTTAGAGCCCCCATCCCCTTCCCTCGCCTTCCCCTTTCCCTGCTGTATTTCCCTTTGGTTATTGAATTTTAAGATGAAGGTGCAGTATCTTAACTAGCAAGATCAGAGAACACATAGCTTTAAAAAGCTGGATTAGTTTCATCTCGGGAATGCTGTGGCTGACTTGATGAGCGGCCCTGATACCTTGAAAAGTTCAATTAAAATTTTGTTTTAAAAAATGAAGAAAAAAAAAGAGAGGGACTGGATGGACAGGGAAAAGGGCAGGGTTGTTTGTAGTGTAAAATGCTGTTGTGTCGCCGGGGCTTCGTGACGCATAGTACAAATCCAGATGTGTGTATGCTCTGATCTTTCAAGCGGAGCTATGAAAAACTGTAATTTTAGAAAATATGGCTCCTTCCCAAGAATTGAAAGCATGAAAATTTGGGCTATGTAGTTGGGATTGTTCCGAAGATTAGCGTAATTGCAGTGATGTAGTTTTCCCACGGTCTCCGGTCATTGACCGATAAAAAAGTAAAGGACCGATCGGCTCGCCTCCACCCGGTAAAATTGTAGACCCTAATACAAGCGAAGCGGTCGCTGTCCTATCGTTTTCGCGAGGTCGCGGACAAGTCTACAGCCGTTTTATTGTGCGGAGGCGTGCGGGGGACTGAGTAGCGTTGAAAGGCAGAGCAAGCGCATTGGTGTTCGGGAAAATTTTGCACAGCTCTGAGGCTAAACGCACTGACTGAAGCGCGATGCGATAGGCGAGAGGAGGCACAGACTTAGAATTCAGCAAGAGCGAGTAGGCTAACTCTTGTTGAATTTCCGGCCTGCGCACGGTTTATTTTCCTTCACATCCGACAGTGGTAAAAACGTGTGCATCACGCCATCAGTCTTCATCATGCACCAAAGCAAGAAAAGGGGACAGTTGTTTCGCAACAATGATGCTGAATGAGTAATTTCTGTTGTCGTTTGCAGCTCGCAACAATAAAACATTAACATTTAGTCATGAACTTTTCCATTTATTTTACAACTTTCACAAAGCTTTGCCCTGATTCAGTCATCAACATAATTGTGTTGATTTTTATTTGTTTTTGTATTTTTTAAATACTTTTCTCAGTTCTAGTCGGCCCGGAACCTTGAGTTAATAAAATACATTTATCACAATGAATCCTGTTCCGAGTCTGGGGGTCCTTTTATTTTGGTTACTCCAGGACACTGTGTCCTATTGACATTTAATCTTTGGACACAGTGTCCTATAGGGTGATTAAAAAATCTACATCACTGTAATTGTAGGGTACCAAAAGTTGAGGATCCCCTCTCTCGCTCTCTCCTCTCTCTCTCTCTCTCCCCTTTTCTCTCTCTCTCTCTCTCTCTCTCATCTCTCTCTCTCCCCATTTTTTTTTCAAATTAAGTGACTTTGGACCCCAACTCTCTATCCCTACCCCCGGTTTAAAAGGAAAAGTCCACCCAGAAAAGGTTCAGTCACTGCATCAATGATTATAATCTTGGGGTTGCAGAGAAGCAGGTGTCACTGTCACCCACTACCAGTAGCAGCGCCACCACGACCCATTTGGGCATCACCATCATTTGAGCTTGGTGCAGCCTGCTCAGCCACTTGGGATCAAAGGTGTGTAAAACCAGGGATTGAAGTCCGTTTGTGAAACTCCGTCATTTGTGTTTACTTCTTGATTATTGTAGTTTTTGTTGCAGAAATGAATGGATAATGCTTTGGATATCAGGATTACATGTGCAAGCTTGTTGTTTGTGGAGCTTTTGAGACAGAAAGAAATGAAATTTTATATGCGTGTGGGAGAGAGAGAGAGACGGTGACTGATGGAAAGAAATTTGCATTAAACTGGTGGCTAAATATGGGAAGGGATGAGGGATGTAGCAGAGAGCAGTGCGTATGGAAAAACAAATGTAGTTTCAGATATAAGGCGCTTACATGCTCACACAGAAGCACACGCATTTTATACCACACACTCACACAGACTCATACACCCCCAAAGTCAGATGATTGTTTTATATACATGCACGCACAACACAAGCATGCATACATACTGAGAAAATACATGCACTTACACCACCATGTAAACACACACACGTACACACTCATGTATACATGCACAAAACAAGTAAACACAAACACCACACACACAAACACACACACACATTCACAAACATGTGCTCACACAGTCGGATGTATGCTTACCAAACAAAAACTGAAATAACTGTATGGAATTTTTGATTGTGTCTTATTATTAATATTGTAAGCCATAGGGGTTTTATGACATTAACCTTAGCTTTTTTTTCAGTGCATTGAATTGATGTGGTATATTCTGCATAAGTCTACACCCTGCAATCCAATATAATCCAAAAATTGTTTGCAAAACATCAGTGATTTTATTTCTCAACATGATTTCAGTTTATCATGTTTTGTTTAGGTTATACATTGCTCAATATTGAGTGAAGCACAGTAAAACTTAATGGCTCAATGCAGGAAAAAAGTAGGAGTGTATCTTCTTGAAATCACATGCTGCAAATGAAAGGGAAGGACAAAAAATGATGGATTTTCTTAAAACCAGCATTATTGTTAATGAAACTACAGTCACTGTAATGATTTGCTTCAAATCTATGTGCGTCTTGGACTGATGACAGACACCCAAATTGACAAAAGACACCCCTTTGCCCCGTAGTTTTTGATTTGATTTGGTTTGCTGACTTCAAGAAAATGAAACGGACAGCAGTGTTACAGAAAAAAAAGAGAAAATACAAGTAGACACTCAAAACGAATTGGAAAGAAAATGGAGATTTGTACACGGCACAAAACAGGCAAGTAATTTTTCAACAAATATCCACCTCATCATTTTGTTGGTGACTGCAACAGGAAGGGGGAGGATGTGTTGTTCTGTGCATTTTTGTCTGCTGGTTGTAACCATGAAAGAAAAACATATTTTGACAAAAATGTACATCTGTTTTAAATATTGTATTTTTTTAGTCTCTTTTGTATTGTATGTAAAATCAGTAATAATTTATACCTTTTTGTATTTTATATAAAGTCAGTAATAATTTATACCTTTCTTCTTTTTTTTCTTGGTATCTTTTAATGTCTCCAGTTACAAGCATTCGTTTCCTGTCAGTTTGAAAAATGGGGAAGAACTCTGTCTCTCTCCCGATGCAGGATAGTTCTCAAGGGGGTCTGGATGCTCTCCTTGTAATATTGATCATAAACAGGAGTAATCCTGCAAATGCCCGGCAGGCTGTCAGAGAACACAGTCAATTCTATAGACAGCCCGTAGGTGAAATTAAGTCCAGTCATTATGTATCATTAATTCTGCTTGATGGCTTAGTTGTAATCAGAACACAGACTGGATAGAGGAGGGGGGTGTGGGGTTAGAGGGGAGGGATGGTGGGTGACAGATGGGGGGGGTGGTAGGCAATAAAAAAAAATCAAGTATGTCATGGTGGTGCTGTTCTAACCATGCTGTATGTACCATGGATTTTTTTTTCCTGCTGGGGTAAGTGTCATAAAACAGGCTCTTTCGTTTCTCACGCTGTTATAAATAATTTTTGTCACTGTGCGATCGCTGATAATGCCCTGACTCAGATGCTGATAAGAGACAGGAGGAAAGAGCGCTGGGGTACTCACTGGTTGGTTGGTTGGTTTCCCATCATGCTGTGACTGCATGAACGTACAGATGGTTGGGCCCGTGACATGTGAATGCCTCTTTGTGTGTGTGTGTGTGTGTGTGTGCATGTGTGTGTGTGTGCGTGGTGTTTTGTGTGTGTTGTGTGTGTGGGGTGTGTGGGATGTGTGTGTGCATGTGTTGTGTGTGTGTGTGTGTGTGTGTGTGCAAAAACTGAAGCAAAATGGAAAAAAAAGAATTGAAAAATTTCTGCATTGATTGAATTTCATATGGTTGTAATCATAAAATATTGCTAGCAGTTGCTTACAATGATAGGTCATGATAATCTACGAAACATTTGAAATCATATATGACAGTGTTATATAACATTTTTCACAAAAACAATGTCATATGTAAAAATGGGATATGCAAATATTGTGGGATCATCGTAAACATAACAATGGTGTATGTAAGTTGTGTGTGTTGTTTTCGACTGTGTGTGTATGGTGTGTTCGTGCGTGTGTGTGTGTGTTTGTGTGTGTGTGTGTGTGCCTCCATCTTTTTCTGGATGCCATTTGAGCATTCTGGGATCAGTTGATATTTATTGTGATCTTGCTGCCATGTGTGCTGGTTTTAACACCTTTTTTTCAAGATTGCAATGTAATCAACGTCAAGCTGTTTTTTATTCTTTTTAATTTTGCAATGATAAGAAAAAATGATAATCGCCCTTAAGTCTATTGGTGTATTTGTTAATGTTTTTCCGGGTTTAGAAAGAAAGGCCTGGTTTGTTGTGAAATTGCTTGCATGAGGAAATTCGTGTCTGTCTTTGGCTTTCCCTCCATTCCCTCATTTTTTTACACGTAGGATGCCCTCACTTCTATCAGCGACATCCGGGATAGTTAGGGTGGGTTGTGATTGGTTGTCCAGTCCTTTCCTGGCATTTACAGCTGCAAGTGGCGTGGCGGTGGGTTTAGCGGTTTACTGGGCCCGCCCAACTGATTGGGTGTTTGCTTTGGGGTATCTGGCTTGGATATGGGGTATGTGGCGGCTCAGTTTTGCTGACAGACTTTTGGGGATGTACCTGGGGCAGTTTGTCCAGCGAAATGAAAGGAATTTGTGCAGGCTTTTAAACGTTTAGTTATTATATGTAGAGCTTTTTTTTTTCGCTTTTTCTGCCCCCTGCCATTTATACCCCCCCCCCCTTTTTTTTTCTCCCTAACTTGCTTGTTTGTGTGTGTGTGTTCATGACTGCTTTAGTCTTTTACCATGCTTCACCTCCGGGGTTGCACTTGCCGTGGTCGGAGGGCTTGCTGGGTCCTGTGACCTTAGGCCTTTGCTGGCGGGGGCTCAATACTTTAGGATAGGCTGGGTTTTTTAAAAAACTGGGTTCTTGCCGAAAGCCCAAATGCTGTCTGGCCTAAGCATAAAGTTGGTAAGAGTTGATGCTGGTGTGCTTTTCCCCTGTCGATGGCTAAGGGTAAGGATCCTGTAAGAGTCCCGCCTTTTCCTTTTTGTTTTTGTTTATTTGGCCCTTTTCTATCTTCGTTTCCCCCTTTAAGTCTTCTTTTCCACACTCCTTTTCTCTCTGTGGGGCTCCTTGAGACCGCCCTGTTTCGTGCGTGTGCGACCTTGTCGGAGGGATGAGACCTGGTGATTGGAGGGCCAGGCTTCAACACATCAATTTGGTCGGACCTCCTAGACAGAAGTACACTTTGGCCCGGGTTACTCTAATCGGCTCCCTTCTTGGGGTGGGTCAAGACAGACAGTTCCCCTACTGGCCCCAAGTTAACCCTGCAGTGCTCAGCTCTCTGTCCCCGGGAGTTGAGCATGATCAGGGGGGATAGGGTTGGTAGTTTCTGTTTGTCGTATATCTCTCCCGAAGCCTGGAAGGGGTCAAGACATTGGTTTCTTGGCCCTGGCCCCTTAGTTGGACTCCAAGGTGGGTGGGTAAGGGAGAGATGAAACATACTAAACTAAACATGGCTTTATCAAAAAACATCCCCCCCAAAAAGAAAAGAAAAGCAGCATCCCCTGTTTCAGGAGATCTTTATTCTGACAGCGATTCAGATACTGAGGTACGACAGAAGACAGGTTTCTGGGCTTCCTGGCTCGTGATGGAAGGGACGGAGCAGGACAGACCCCTTTCAGCTCTGAGCCCTTTTGCTATCCAAAAGGGCTTTCAAGGTATAGCAGGTGACCCTCGGTCCATCAAGAGGTTGAGAAATGGCTCGTTTCTCATTCAATGTAAATCACAAAAACAATCTGAACAGCTGCTGAAGGCAACTAAACTAGTGGACAGGGAGATCAGGGTAACTCCCCACAAACAGTTAAATTCATCGAAAGGCATGATTCGCTGCCGGGATTTATCAGGAGTCTCAGAGGCAGAAATCAAAACGGAGCTGGCATCCCAGGGTGTGACGGAGGTGCGCAGGGTGACTGTCAAGAAGGGTGCGGAAAGAGTGGCCACCAACACCCTCTTTCTGACCTTCTGCAACCCTGTGCTGCCTCTGGTCATCAAAGTTGGCTACCTGAATGTCCGGGTTCAGTTATATGTTCCATCCCGTTGAGGTGCTTCAGGTGCCAGAAGTTTGGCCATGTCAGGGACCGCTGTTCAGGGCAAGAGGTATGCAGTGTTTGCTGCAAGGCAACCCATGATGGGCCGTGTCAAGATCCGGCACATTGTGCTAACTGCGGTGGCGACCATCCCTCTCTTCAAGAAACTGTCCTCTTTGGATTCAGGAATCCGCAATTCAAAGAATAAAAACTGAAAAGAAAATTTCCTTTTTTGAGGCCCGCAAGCAGGTTGTGGGCAGTCAGACGCCGACAGCCTCTTCCTATGCTTCGGCTGTAAGGAAAGTTCCCACAGTTTCCACTCGATCAGTCTGCTGTCAGACTGATGACTTTACGTTTTCGAAGACACTGCAAGTACGAACTGTCAACTCTGGTGGAAGCAGGTCCACCACCTCTCAACCCAAAATGACTGCCCCTGGTGGAGGCAAAAAATCCGCCACCCCTCAGACTGCCCAGCAGTCTACAACATCTGCTGCTGGGCAGATTAAAAAACCAGCAATTCCCCCTTGAACTCCTCTGTCCAGTGCCCGTGCGGGCAAGGGAGTTCAACCCAGTGTGGAGATGGTGGAGATGAAGACGAAACCTCCACCATCTCCCAAACCCAGACCACCTTCACCTGTTGGCAAGTCTGCCAGCAGGTCTGTAGACCAACATACTCCAGTGAAACTAACCAACAAATTTACACCCTTAGAGGCAGATGTTGATGAGGAGATGACCTGATTTCTCTCCTTTTCGCCCTCTGCACCATGGATAGTAGAATATTCCATTGGAACATCCGTGGACTAAAATCCAACTTTGAAGAGCTGCAGCTTCTGTGTCAATCTATAAAACCTTCTGTTGTGGCTCTTCAGGAAACTCAAATTCAAAGCCAGAAGACCTTTACTCTTTCTGGCTTTAATATTCTTTCAAATCCTGCACAACCATCCACGTTGGGACTGTCGGGCGGTGTTGCCCTTCTCATACACAAAACTCTGCTGTATAGTCCTGTCGCTCTGTCTACCTCCCTTCAAGCTGTTGCTGCGAGAGTCACTCTCCACAAGACTATAACAATCTGTTCTCTTTATTTACCTCCTTCAGTCCCGGTTTGTCGGCAGGACCTTGTCAGTCTGATAAGAGAACTTCCTCGACCTTTTTTGCTGTTGGGTGACTTTAATGGTCACAATCCTCTTTGGGGTAGTGTCAGTACGTCATCCAGAGGTCTGCTAATTGAGGATGTCCTTTCGGATTTGGATTTGTGTTGTCTGAACGACGGATCTGCAACTTACCTCCATTCTTCCACAGGTTCACTTTCGTGTTTAGATTTGTCGGTTTGTGACCCCTCGCTGGTCCTGGACTATGAGTGGTCTGTCCGTGACGATCTGCACGGAAGTGACCATTTCCCTGTCCTTCTACAACCTGTAATAACTGACACATCTCTGTCTCTCAACATCTACATTATAAGAAAGCAAACTGGGATCTATTTGTAGCCACTATTTCTAAGGAATTCCAGGACACTGATTTTTTTCAGAGTCCGGACCCAGCTGAATCACTGACTAACACTATGATCAAATGTGCTAAAGCCTGTATTCCAGTGTCTTCCGATAAACTTCAAATGCAAAAACACCCTGGTTCGATTCAGAATGCCAACAAATTTCCAAAGTTCGAAAACGGGCTCAGCGTCAGGTATACCAACGACCTTCGGGTCCCAACGCTCGAGCCCATCAGAAACTCCGTGCTAAATCAAGACACACTTTTAAAATCAGTAAACGTCGGTCCTGGAGAAGCTTCTGCTCCAGGCTGACATCAAAAACTTCCAAGAAAAAAGTGTGGAACATCATTAAGAAAATCAAAGGGAAGAACACCTGTCCCACTGTGAACCATCTCAAGTTTTCGGATTCTTTAATAACAGAGAAGAAAGCAGTTGCTAATCTGCTTGCTTCAACCATTGAAAAGAATTCCTCCTCTTCTAATAAATCAGCCACTTTTGTCAAAAACAAAGCCCTAAAAGAAAAATCACCCTGCAACTTTTCGTCGGACAACATGGAAGACTACAATCTTCCTTTCACATTAAACGAGCTGAAATCTGCCTTACTCTCTTGCAGCGATTCCTCTCCAGGTCTAGATGAAATCCATTATCAACTCTTGAAACATCTTCCGCAAATAGGTCTGAACATCCTGCTACAGGTATACAACCATGTGTGGACTACTGGTTTCTTTCCACTTTCTTGGCGGAAAGCCCTCATTATTCCAATTCCCAAACCTGGAAAAGATCTTTCTAACCCATCAAACTACCGTCCCATAGCTTTGACCAGCTGTGTTTGTAAATTGATGGAAAAAATGGTCAATGCTAGGCTCATGTGGAAACTCGAAACCGATGGCCTTTTGGCGAAAGAACAGTGTGGTTTCCGCAAACATCGGTCTACAGTTGACCATTTGATTCGTCTGGAATCTACTCTTCGGAACGCTTTTTTGAACAGACAGCATGCAGTGGCAATTTTCTTTGACTTGGAGAAGGCCTACGATACCACCTGGAAGTCGGGGATACTTCATGATCTCCACGATCTGGGTTTTCGAGGTCATCTTCCGCTTTTCATTCAAAATTTTTTGGCAGAACGACAGTTTCAGGTCCGGGTTGGCACCACTTTCTCTGATGTCCACGAGCAGGAGTTGGGTGTTCCACAGGGGAGCATGCTATCTCCTGCCCTCTTGAATATTAAAATCAACAACATTGTTCAATCAGTTCAGCAGGCTTCAGACTGCTCATTGTTTGTGGATGATTTCGCTGTCTACGCAACTGGAAGCCTGTACCCGAGTGTCCAGCGCAGGCTCCAGCTTTGCGTAGATAAAATCCATCGGTGGGCTGATGAAAACGGTTTCTCCTTTTCTCCAACAAAGACGCAGTGTATTCACTTCCATAATTTCCGTCAGTTTTTTCCAGATCCTGAACTTCAAGTAGGGAAATCTCCCATTCCAGCTGTTAAAGAGGCCAAATTTCTGGGAGTCATTTTTGACCAAAAACTTAACTTTCTCAGCCATATTAAAAACCTCAAAACTGCTTGCCAGAAGGCACTGAATATTCTGCGGGTCGTAGCACACACCGACTGGGGCGCTGATAAGAAAACTTTGTTGCACCTCTACAGAGCCCTGGTCCGTTCCAAACTGGACTACGGTTGTGCTGTGTACGGCTCCGCAAGATCATCTTACCTCAAACTCTTGGACCCTATCCACCATCAAGGGCTTCGTCTCTGTCTTGGAGCGTTCCGCACCACCCCTGTGTACAGCCTGTACGCAGAGGCGGGTGAACCTTCACTGTCTAACCGCAGGCTGAAACTGTCTTTGAATTATTATATCCGACTGTTCTCAGAACCGCAGAATCCTGCCTATGACTGTGTCTTTGACCCTCCGTTCCAAAGTAAGTTTGAAAACAACCCGAAATGTATTCCGCCGTTTGGTCTTCGTATGCGGCCTCACGTGCGGAATGCAGGTCTAGACCTAGGAGTTGTGTCGGATTTTTCCAAGTTTCCGGATCAACCTCCGTGGACCTTTTTCACACCAGAGATTTGTTTCGACCTCGCAGCTTTTCGCAAAGAGTCTACCAGCTCTCTGGCATACAAGGCATTGTACGCTGAGCTCTGTTC
Source organism: Conus ventricosus (assembly GCA_018398815.1). Classification (NCBI taxonomy): domain Eukaryota; kingdom Metazoa; phylum Mollusca; class Gastropoda; order Neogastropoda; family Conidae; genus Conus; species Conus ventricosus. The sequence continues at coordinate 55,002,128 of CM031605.1, forward strand.
CAAATTCCCATCCTGTCAAAAAGTTTTCACTGACGGTTCCAAGTCTGAAGATGGAGTGGCCTGTGCAGCCTACTGCCCTGGGGCTCCTTCTCAGATACTGTTGGAACATATACATTCCGATGCTTCTGTCTATTCTGCTGAACTTACTGCTCTGGTACTGGCTTTGAAGATAATCTCCCATTCTTCAAAGAGGGACTTTCTGGTTCTGTCGGATTCGCTGTCAGCTTTGGAGGCCATAGCTGGCCGCAACCTTCAGCATCCAGAACTTTTACTTTTTTTAAAACTTTTTAGCAAGTTGAAGGCGGACGGTTACAACATTACTCTTGCTTGGGTTCCAGGTCATGTTGGCATCGGCGGGAACGAAATGGTTGATCGTTTAGCCAAGAACGCCACAAGAGAGAAACTGTCCAACACTTATATCCCCTGCTCAGATGTGAAACCCAAAATTAACGATTATGTGAGAGACCTCTGGCAGGAGGATTGGAACACACAGACGAGTAACAAACTCTTTCAGATCCGTCCAAACCTTAAGGACTTCCATCTACGTCGGGTGGTCGTAAAGAGGAAACGGTTCTGTGCCGGCTGCACACCGGCCATTCGTTATTTTACCCATTCTTACCTTTTAAAGAGTGAAGAAGCTCCGTGGTGCATTCCATGTCATCCGCCACTCACAATGAAACATGTTCATTTAGAGTGTTGGGACTTGCACGATGTGAGACACAAACATTTTACAGCGGAGTCCATGAAGATCCTGTTCAGGGATGTCCCGCCTGACGTGATCCTTGAGTTTTTGAGAGAGATTAACATTTTTCATCTGATTTAAGATTTTACGGCAGAAAGATTTTTAACAAAGTTTCTGGTGCGTTTGTAGACGATGTCATTTAACGAGATGTGTGAAAGTTGGTTTTTTTAAAAAAAAATTTATAATTTATTTTTTTTTTAAAAATGACTGGTGAGTTGATTTTAACGTGGTGACAGCCCTGATGTGGCCCTTTGCGGTCGGCTGGGCTATAAGCAACATTATCTTATCTTATCCTAACCATGCTTCCAGGGTACTGTAGTTCCTAGAGACACACAAAAATCTTTATATATCTGGAACCATTAACACTTTTCAAATCAAATTTCAGATATCTTTCAAACACATAATTTCATGTATCATGTCAGCAAATGTTTGTTTCTGTGCATCCAAATGGAAAGAAATAAAAAGTTGTGTCATTTGAAGTATACACTTCAGTGATACAGATCCTGATGGACTGATAGTTTAGAGAGTGGTTATTGGATACCGCAACACACTGAATATGGGTCTAGGTGGACCTGCGTTGTCAGTCAAAGGGTAAACTCTCGGGGAGTCTTTGACAAGCATGGGTCTTGAACAGCCTGTAAGGTCTAAATAAGGATAAACAGAGTAAAAATGCACAATAAAGCCAGTCTAAACTGTGTGCAGGCATTGGGGGAACTGCGGTGTCCAGAGTGTATAGTCAAGAGCATTGTCCAGTGAAGGTTAAAAAAGAAGGGTGGGCTCTTTGTGTAATAAATGTTGATTCTTCCTTTTCTATGCTGATAAGATTACTGGGAGAAGCCCTTCTGTTGATTTTAATAAATGAATGGGTGGGTAGCTTGAACATCTCAAAGTGATATGAGCACACTTTTGCTGTTGAAAAACTCATTTTTTTAAAAATGCTTGAAAATCCCCACAACATGGAAATAAGAAAAGATGATTTGATGGAGACCCCAACATTTCATTTGTTGCATACAAGTCTGGATAACTGTATTTGAACATTGACAAAAGCCTTCATTTATTACATATTGGATGGATTTAGAAGCGTGGAATTCTTTACAAAATATGAAGGAGAAAAAAAGGTACCATCTCACTGGTATTGATCTTTCATTTAAATTTTAAAAAGAAAAGTTATTAGTACCATAGGACAATCCAGACAAACAAATTACAGGACAGAACACGATGCATTTCAACCTCTTGGGTCTCCTTCAGGCCAAAACAAACAACATTTAGGACAATGAAAACGAGGAACAAGCAACTACTTATCTTCTCATATTCAGCACAAAATGGGTGTTTGTCTGGATTGTCCTGCGGAAATAATAACCTTTCTGTTAGTAATTTGCTTCAGTTTTCACCCTCAGTCATCTCGCTTTAAAACTAACTTTCATGTAAGTTTGGAGAAAAAAAAAGAAGAAAAAAAACAAATGAAAAGGGAAATACATTGGAAATAGATAATGCCAATTAAATGCGTCCATACCACTATGTGATAGAATAACACTCATTCCCAGATGAGGCTGAGGGAGGAGGTGCTGAGCAAGGGTGAAGAGGTTGGGGGGATAAGGGGGGCAGAGTTCTTAAGGTTAAGGAGGATGGAGGTGAAGGGGGATGAGAGAGGTAGGGGGAGTCTGGACTGTATTATACATCCAACAGGTCTGTCATTGATACTTTGTCCGACAGCTAGAAATTTTCATTTTGTCATACAAAATGTTTTCCACGTATGAAATGCAATTGGCATGAACATGCACATCAATGTCTAAGAAAATTGCTGACCAGTGCACACCCAAAAAATTATGTACCTCACCTACCTTTGCCAAGATTGAAAAAGGTTGTCTCCTTAGCACTGTGTACACAAAAGCGTACAGTTTGTTTTCAAAGATCAAGAATGCAAAACAAGATGCAAAGCATATAAATGTACTCCCAGTTTATCTTCCTGAAAAACTTCACAATCAAACATTCATTGTAATGTATTTGACGTCACAATCAAACTTGGTCATAATGTATTTTGTCACTGAGATATTCCATAAAGAAGAGAAACCGTTTTGGGCCGTTATAGCCGTTAGTAACAGCTGTTCTGGTAAAATAAAGCATCGGGCATCGTGCATGACCCATAATGAACATACCTACAAATGTATGTGCTCTGGTGAATGTGCCCAAGTGAGGTGACATGAGGCTGTAGTGTGAATTGCCCATTGTGTGTTTGTGTTTACGTATGTATTAGTGTGTTTTGTGTGTTTTTTTGGGGGGATGGGAGGTTGGAGTGGAGTTGGGTAGGGGAGGGAGGGGGACCAAGTGGAATGAGAGGGAGGGATGGTGGTGGTGATATGCCATTAAAGTTTGGGGTTGGATGTGGTTGATACAGACATGTCATATGCCAGCCGAGATCATAGATACTGGGGGACCCTGCCTTGCTACGAGCAGGCTTTTGATGGCTGTGTGAGTATGTGTTTCACAGAAAAGGCAGGGAAGAGAGTACTGTAGTGGTTGAATTCATGTTTCATTGTTTGTTACATGGACAGAAAAGGCAGGGAAGAGAGTATTGTAGTGGTTGAATTCATGTTTCATTGTTTGTTACATGGACAGAAAAGGCAGGGAAGAGAGTATTGTAGTGGTTGAATTCATGTTTGTTACATGGACAGAAAAGGCAGGGAAGAGAGTATTGTAGTTGTTGAATTCATGTTTGTTACATGGACAGAAAAGGCAAGGAAGAGAGTATTGTAGTGGTTGAATTCATGTTTGTTACATGGACAGAAAAGGCAGGGAAGTGAGTATTGTAGTGGTTGAATTCATGTTTGTACATGGACAGAAAAGGCAGGGAAGAGAGTACTGTAGTGGTTGAATTCATGTTTGTTACATGGACAGAAAAGGCAGGGAAGAGAGTATTGTAGTTGTTGAATTCATGTTTCATTGTTTGTTACATGGACAGAAAAGGCAGGGAAGAGAGTATTGTAGTGGTTGAATTCATGTTTGTTACATGGACAGAAAAGGCAGGGAAGAGAGTATTGTAGTGGTTGAATTCATGTTTCATTGTTTGTTACATGGACAGAAAAGGCAGGGAAGAGAGTATTGTAGTTGTTGAATTCATGTTTCATTGTTTGTTACATGGACAGAAAAGGCAGGGAAGAGAGTATTGTAGTGGTTGAATTCATGTTTCATTGTTTGTTACATGGACAGAAAAGGCAGGGAAGAGAGTATTGTAGTGGTTGAATTCATGTTTCATTGTTTGTTACATGGACAGAAAAGGCAAGGAAGAGATTATTGTAGTGGTTGAATTCATGTTTGTTACATGGACAGAAAAGGCAAGGAAGAGAGTATTGTAGTGGTTGAATTCATGTTTCATTGTTTGTTACATGGACAGAAAAGGCAAGGAAGAGAGTATTGTAGTGGTTGAATTCATGTTTGTTACATGGACAGAAAAGGCAGGGAAGAGAGTATTGTAGTGGTTGAATTCATGTTTCATTGTTTGTTACATGGACAGAAAAGGCAAGGAAGAGATTATTGTAGTGGTTGAATTCATGTTTGTTACATGGACAGAAAAGGCAAGGAAGAGAGTATTGTAGTGGTTGAATTCATGTTTCATTGTTTGTTACATGGACAGAAAAGGCAAGGAAGAGAGTATTGTAGTGGTTGAATTCATGTTTCATTGTTTGTTACATGGACAGAAAAGGCAAGGAAGAGAGTATTGTAGTGGTTGAATTCATGTTTCATTGTTTGTTACATGGACAGAAAAGGCAAGGAAGAGAGTATTGTAGTGGTTGAATTCATGTTTCATTGTTTGTTACATGGACAGAAAAGGCAAGGAAGAGAGTATTGTAGTGGTTGAATTCATGTTTCATTGTTTGTTACATGGACAGAAAAGGCAAGGAAGAGAGTATTGTAATGGTTGAATTCATGTTTCATTGTTTGTTACATGGACAGAAAAGGCAAGGAAGAGATTATTGTAGTGGTTGAATTCATGTTTGTTACATGGACAGAAAAGGCAGGGAAGAGAGTATTGTAGTGGTTGAATTCATGTTTGTTACATGGACAGAAAAGGCAGGGAAGAGAGTAAAGTAGTTGTTGAATTCATGTTTGTTACATGGACAGAAAAGGCAAGGAAGAGAGTATTGTAGTGGTTGAATTCATGTTTGTTACATGGACAGAAAAGGCAAGGAAGAGAGTATTGTAGTGGTTGAATTCATGTTTGTTACATGGACAGAAAAGGCAAGGAAGAGAGTATTGTAGTGGTTGAATTCATGTTTGTTACATGGACAGAAAAGGCAAGGAAGAGAGTATTGTAGTGGTTGAATTCATGTTTGTTACATGGACAGAAAAGGCAAGGAAGAGAGTATTGTAGTGGTTGAATTCATGTTTGTTACATGGACAGAAAAGGCAAGGAAGAGAGTATTGTAGTGGTTGAATTCATGTTTGTTACATGGACAGAAAAGGCAAGGAAGAGAGTATTGTAGTGGTTGAATTCATGTTTGTTACATGGACAGAAAAGGCAGGGAAGAGAGCATTGTAGTGGTTGAATTCATGTTTGTTACATGGACAGAAAAGGCAAGGAAGAGAGTATTGTAGTGGTTGAATTCATGTTTGTTACATGGACAGAAAAGGCAAGGAAGAGAGTAAAGTAGTGGTTGAATTCATGTTTGTTACATGGACAGAAAAGGCAAGGAAGAGAGTATTGTAGTTGTTGAATTCATGTTTGTTACATGGACAGAAAAGGCAAGGAAGAGAGTATTGTAGTGGTTGAATTCATGTTTGTTGCGTGGGCAGAAACAGGGAAAAATTAGTAATAGCTGAAATCATGTTTGTTACTTGGACAGCAAAAGTAGCATTAAAAAAAAAAAAAGGTTAACTGAATTCATTTCCGTCACATTGACAAGAACACTGTGGGAAAAGTAGTACTGGTTTGATTCAGGTCTGTTAATTGGATGAACAAGGTAGGGAAAATGTTGTACTGGCTGAATTGATATCTGTTACGGGGAGGAGGGGGGGGGGGGGGGTGCTGAATGAATTTATGTCTATCACTGTTGGCTGTGGCTGTGCAAATAGTACCATTTTCTGTAATCCTTTCCTGGCTTGACTATCTTGGTGTGTTTCTAGCCGTGCCTTCAAGGTATGGAATCTTTAAACTGCTAAGAATTTAAAGCAACACAGCGTTTTTTGGTCTTCAGTGCTTTCAGGTTTTATAACCTCTTTTTGGTTTGGTGCACTCACGTCCTGTATCTCAGTGAATTGAAAGCAACCTCTTCTGCCTCTACTGTTCCCTCCGCGATAGTAGCCCCTAGCGCTTGCCTGACCTACTTCAAGTTCACAGGTCTTGATGTTCTTTATAACCATTTTCAGTTGACAGAGTCAATAAAACTTCTCCACTCTCCTTTGGGAACTGACGCCCAGAAGTATAGGAGAATCGGCAGCAGGTCAGTGGTGATTTGCTCACATTAAAACGAACAGAAATAACACTAAGAAAAGATAACTGGCCTCTACATTCCAGACTTCCAGTCTTTTATACCGTAGTTTCGTATAACAAACTAATTTTCATGTGTTGCATAGGAAGCTGTGACTGCCTTTTCACATCTTACTCCCTATCAAATCCCAGTGTAAGATGATTTTTCTGAGGCCTCAGGCATTCTGAAGTGTGGTACATGGTGGTTTGTTTCTATGGCTAGGCCCTCCACCCCTTCCTCACCTCCCACCCCCCTCAACCGTCCACCCCATCCCCACCCCAATCCTCCAGCCACCTCCCTCCCTTCACTTATTCTGTTTGGTTGTATGATTTTTCGTGTCAACTCAGTGTGTGTGTATATGTGCTTGGTGCTCTCAATATTCAAGATGAAAATTAATTAACCAGGTCTTGTCAATTTGTCAATTGAAAATTTTACTCATTCGTTTTTATTGAAGGGAGAAGACCCGCCTTTCTGTGTTGCCTGTGATAGATATCTGTCCAATGTATTCTTTTAGACTGCTGGGATTTATATGACATTAGAAGGAAATATTACACTGCAGATAATATGAAGATTCTTTTTCGTGATGTTCCCCCTGACAATATTTTTAACTTCCTAAAAGAAGTGAATTTATTTCATGGTGTGTGAATTTGGTGGTGTTAGATTTTCTATACCCAGTATTGATTTTTGCAGATTACAGTTAGTGATTTCAACCTGTTGGTTTTTAATCCTAGGATTGGTTCTTTTAATCTTTTTTTAATGGGTTGGGTAAGGTTTTGCTTTTAATCCTTTTTTAACATATATACGTGGCAGTTTGAAACGTGGCGACAGTTCTGAGATAACCTCTGCTGTTGACGGGACTATAATTTTAATCTTAATCTTAATCTGGTCTTGTCATTCCTGTCTGTTCTTCTTCTATAATTTTAATCTTAATCTTAATCTTGTCTTGTCATTCCTGATCTCTTCTTCTTCTTCTTTTTCATTTATTTATTCATTTATTTGTTTATTTCATCTTATCATAGAGATCTGTTTCATGTCTTCTTACTCTTCACTGTTTCCACCCAAGCCCAAGTCTGTCTCATCTCTACCTATCCTTGATCATCCGTGGTATGTCTGTGCTCTTCCTGTGTGGTCCCATCGCATCTCATGCTCTGTTCTGTCTCATTCCTTGTGTATCATCCCTTCCAATCCAATCCAGTCTTTTTTCCTTAGCCAGTAAATCTTCCAAACTTATCCTGTTTTATTCATAACCTGCAGATTTTTTGTTTGTGTGTATTTAACTCTATCTGGCGTCATTCCTAGTCTGTCATCTCTTCCTATCCTATCCTGTCATGTCTATAGCCTGTCATCTCTTCCAGCCCCATCTTGTCATGTCGATAGTTTATCATCTCTTCCTACCCTATCCTGTCATGTCTATAGTCTACCATCTCTTCCTACCCTATCCTGTCATGTCCTTAGTCTATCATCTCTTCCTACCCTATCCTGTCGTGTCCTTAGTCTATTAACTTTTCCTACCCTATCCTGTCATGTCTATAGTCTATCATCTCTTCCTACTCTATCCTGCCCTGTCCCGTCTGGACCAGCACTGCAGGTGCCTGTATCTTTCTGGCCTGGTCAGCTCCAGGATAGATCTTGAAAAGAATCAGAAAGTACAGTCCTGTCATGGAGTCTCAAACCAGTATGGAACTCTTTGGCATCATCGTTATCATTCACATCCTCATCGATGAATTATCATAAAATCTGTGGTCCTTCATGCTCAGCTCTCATGGTGATTTTACTTTCGATTCCCCTCCCTGTTCATGATTGTTGTCTGTAAATGTCAAATGTCATCAGCATTGTCTTGTACATGGATTTGTAACTGGTTGGACATGATGAAGCCTCTGAAGAGGGCGCTGACCTTTGGGTGTTTTTTTTTTCTGTGTACGCAGGCTGATATTCCTGCGTATACTCCCTGTATAGACAGGCAAGGATTAATCCCATCTACCCAACAAAGGGAGTGGAGTTTTGTGTAGTATGTCCGGTTTTTTTATCCCACCAATAAGGCAGCCATACTCCAGCTTTGGGGAAGGTGCATGCTATGTGTAATGTGTCATCCATACCAACAGCCAAACTGGCCTTCCTTTCCAAAAGTTGGTGATGGGATTTTACATGTGTGCAAGATGTTACGTGTGCGTTCACACACAGAACCTCGATATATAGTCTCATTTGAAGGACTGTATGGGAAATGGAGTCAGAACCAATAATAACTCGGAGGAAAAATCTCCCTGAACCGAAACAGCCCAGCGGAGATTCGAACATGCAACCCCAGGATCACCAAGATTACAAGTCCGGTGCTCTACCACTGAGCTATTCCTGCCCCCAGGCGCTAATCTGATGCTGGTTCTGTGACAAAACACTTAACTATATAAGAAGGGGGCACAGGAGGTGGCATGCTGCCTGTGTTTGGAGATAAACAGGCACCCCTAAGCACCTTCAAAACATACTGGGCAGCTTTGCAGTGTCTCCTCTGGTGGGTTGCCTCATGAGGACCTGACGTTGGTTGCTTCCTGTGGACTGCTGTGCTGGAGCTGTGACACGACAAACCAGGGTGTTGCTGGTTATGGTGGATCCGGATTTGAGTGGCGGGGGAAGATTGTCATGGATCAGGTAGGGACTGTGAGACAGCAATAACAACAAAAAGAGAGAGACGGAGAGATGGGGAAGGGGGTGATGGGAGAGGTGTAAAGGCAATTAGAGACGGCCATTTGTTCGGATGAAAAGTACTCACACGGGACCAGTTTGAACGGTGAAAGTTAGATTTCAGTTGTTCTTTTTGTTTTGTTGTTTTGCTCTTTATCACTGTAAACAAATCTTAAATAAATGTTAGCGAACCGCCAAGAGAATCGTGGACAAACGAGTCACAGAACGCCTGGCATCCTTGCGCTGAAGAGTGAAGAGATCGAAGCTGAGTACCAAATTCGTTCATTTTCGTTGTATTATTTGTTTTTGTCTTGCCTGAAGAAGACCTAAAAGGTCGAAACGCGTTGTGTTTTGTCTTGTGACTCGTTTGTCCACGTTCTCTGGGCGGTTCGCTAACATTTATTTAAGATTTGTTTAGATTTCCGCCTGCAGTCGTCTCACTTTGCAGCTAGATCTTTATCACTGTGTTTTTGTCTCTGTCCCTTTTTCTTTGATACACACGTTAACCACAAATACACATGAGCGCGCATGCATGCGCACATGTGTGCACACATGCGGGTGAATACTCAGTCACACACCCACAACACACACACACACACACACACACACACACACACACACACACACACACACACACACACACACACACACACACAAACACACACATGCACACGTTCACTTCTCTCTTTCTCTAGCTTTCTTTCCCGTCCTCCCTTCCTCTCTCTTACACTC
>CM031605.1:55016742-55021742 GCA_018398815.1 Conus ventricosus
CAGTTTTTGTTACTTCAAGTATTTTGGAAATACCGGCATGGTTAGTCCACCATACTTCTGATGTTTGTTTTTTTTAAACAACAAAAAATAGTAGTTCTACAGCATTTACAAGTGCCAGAACTTTATTATTAAACTCTTGGATGTTAGAACCTCCAGATTGTTTGATGGGCAGACTTGATTACATTGACAAAGAGCTACAGCCTTTTTTTCTGGAGTTATTTTGAATTTGTCTTGGTTTGCTTGTTGAAGACATAATATACAGAGTGTTTCTCTGCTGTTTGTTAGACAGATGCGGCCACCAGATAAGATCAGTTGTTTTATTTGGATTCATGTGGTGTGCTTAATCAAAGGCCAGGTTGATTACCTGGTTATGGATCTTTGTTCGTTTTGAAAGTGTGAACAGATTGTGTTGTTGTTGAGAGGGACTGGGTTAGCATGACAATTGGGTAAAACTGTTTTGCTCGTTGGAAGCACTGTAGATGCTTTGGCCTTTCATTACTATTATGTAGGTTGCATGACCAACAAATGTAGGGATTCTTTCTGTGAACTTGTTTGGTGAATGTAATCAGAAAAAAATGTGTGATTATGTGATAATGAAACCATATTTCTTTTAGGCATTGTAACTGTTTAGAATTGTTTGCTAGACTGTCTCAGTTTTGCAGATTGTTTGAAAATGTGTGGTTCATGCCGCCAAGGTATGCATTTGATCTGAGTTTTTCTTTTAAATGGGCGTTTGGGGCAAAAAGATGGAAGACCAAAGATGTCACAAATTTTAAAAAATGAAATTAAAAAAGTCAACGATCTGTTCCGTACTCCTGCCTCAAACCCAAAATAAACTTCTGGCAAGAGGTATGGAACTCACAAACTCACAATAAACTTTTCCAGAAACCTCAAAGAGGAAACAGTATTTTGCTGACCACATACTGCTCAACCACATTTCTTACACGTTTTTACCTTTTCAGTGGTGAAGAACTTTCACAGTGCATGCAGTGTGATGAAAGACTGAGCACAGAACATCATCTGATTGAGTTCTGTGATTTAGGTAACTTCAGATGCAAGCATTTTATTGCAGTCTTCTTAAAATATTGCTTTTCGGTAGAGGTTTCTGAGAATGTGTGTGTGTATGTGTGTGTGTGTGTGTGTGTGTGTGGGTGTGTGTGTTTGTGTGTGTGTGTGCGTCTGTCTGTGTGTGTGTGTTTTAAAGGAAATGAATGTTTTGTGCTTGGTTTTGACAGTGACATGGAGCATGGTAAAATTCATTTTTGATTGGTCCTGTAAGTTTCATGAAGTGCCTTGTAGGATTTTTAAACCTGGCTGATTCATTTGTACGTAGTCCTGATTTTTTAATGTTCATTCAGCCCAGATATAGCTGCCATATTAGGCTTGCCGATAAACAACATGTTTGACATCATATACTGCGCCATGTTGAAACAGTTGCAGGCTACAGCAGTGGAGTAGCTCTGTTTGGCCAGATTTATCTCCCCTCTTTAGCTTGAATTTTTGTGTGTGTGTTGTTTTTTTTAATGAGGGATCTCCATCCTCCAGTTGTTCCCACATTGTTTTCCTTTCTTTTTTTTTTTTTAGAGGGGCTTACATCCTCTTTTTCCCATTTTTTCACATTTTTTTGTCTTCAAAGCCTCACGCCAACATGCATAGTCTATATAAAATTTGTTTGATTGAAATCATGGATATACTCAATAGTCCAGAGGCCATTTTGTTTGTCTTATTTTCAGACCGTGCAGAAGCCGTTTAATGTGAGAGAGATGGAAGATGTGAGCTGAACCAGGAAAAACAGGGGCCATTCCCCTATGCCAGACTGTTCAGTGTTCCAGGAAGCAGGTCAGCAAAGTTTGAATTGTCATTGAAGCACTTGTTTCTTTCACACCATGATTAGGAGTACAGACTATATGATGACACGGGGACTGAGAGAGCAGTAGTGCTTTGATTTGGAAGGAAAGAGGGATTAGGGTGTGTGTGTTGCAGTGAGATTGATCTCTTTTTGTGTGTGTTTTTGTTTTGTCAGTATTTCACATTTAAGTCTAACTGTGAGACTGCATTAAATTAGCAGCACTCCTGTGATGTTTGTGGCCTTCAACCAGGAGTTGCTAACTGCTAACTGCACACATGTGTATTGATACATTTTTTTTTAATGTTGAAGCATATTGTACAAGCCATATGTCCATCTGTGTGTGTGTTTGTGGTTGTGTCTGTACGTGTGTGTGTGTGTGTGTGTGTGTGTGTGTGTGTGTGTGTGTGTGTGTATACATGAACTTGTGTGTGTGTGTTTGTGTGTGTGTGTATGCATGTGTGTGTATGCATGTGTGTGTGTGTGTGTGTGTGTGTGTGTGTGTGTGTGTGTGTGTGTGTGTGTGTGTGTGTGTGTTTTCACTTATAGATTTATTAAAAGGATCTGTTTGTCTTTGATAATCCACTTCTAGACTCAAAATTGACAGTTTTTGTGCCATAGGATTTTTTTTCTTTCAGTCTTAGAGGTTTGCTTGCTTGTTTGTGTTTTACTTGTTATTTAGAGTCAGTAAAAACAAGATGATCTTTCTGCATAATTTCTGCAATATTAACCATAATGTGTACCAGACTGTTGTGACATCCCGATTTTTTATATTTTCGGGGATTTTGTTTCAAACAGAATGTAGATAATACTATCAACTGCAGAAATGTCGAAAATGACAAATGTTTACCAAAGTACTGTAATATACTGTGGAAAATGGTGTTTTTGTAATTAAAGTTGAATGTTAGAACCTGTGGTAACAACGTGTTGTATCTAATAGTGGAATGATGCAAGTTTTGAAATGATTGACACTTCTACCCGCACATGCACATTTGTTGTTGTTGTCGTACCCTGGCTAAAAGACTCCAGGGATCATCCGAACAGCTGTAGCACTTGAGCGCTATGGTGCAGATGCATCAGCTGGGGATGAGAACATTATGTGTGTGACCATTTTTGATTACCCCGCCATGTGGGCAGCCACACTCCGACTTCGGGGGATTTTGGAGACTGATGATGTTATGCTAGGAGCTTGTCACAACTGAAGGCAATCCCCGCTTAAGCATGCAGAGCATAACAACATTTTGATGTAGCCTTGGTATTCTAGCTTATGTCAGTTGGCCTGACACAGCCTTAAGCCAAGGCGGGACATGCACATTTGATCCAGGAGATCTGTGTTTGCATCACTGCGTTGACTCCTTACTGCTGGGTAGGAGGCATCGACACCTCTGGATGTTTGATTGTTGTCTGTCTTATAAGTCGGACACAAGACTGAACTAATCACATTGAATGCTTCTGGCTTGCCTTTTTTTTTTTTTCCTTTTATTCCTTTGGATATTATTTTCAGCTTTTGCTCACATTTGATGTCTTTGAGTATACATCAGGGTTGATGTGTGTATGTAGTCTTTTTGTGTGCTAGAGATTAAAGCAGCTTGTTGATGTTGATGTGTGTATGTAGTCTTTTTGTGTGCTAGAGATTAAAGCAGCTTGTTGAACGTGTCTGCTCAGGGCTTTGTTCTGGGTGTGTGTTCAAGCTTATGGGCTTTCTGTTTTCGTAAGCTGAAAACTCAACGGCTTATGGAAGATTTCTACTAAGGCCATGTTGGTGCCACATGGCCAAGCTTACATACACACATGCATGCGCATATACATTAAAGCAAGGGCACACGCTCAGCGCACATTCACACACGTGCACATACCTGCGTGCATTCAAAACCTTGCAGGTTGGCTCCTCATATTTTCTGATGCATAGTTATACTGGGTTTTCACTCTAGGAAAGAATCTGAAATGTATATATCCAATTTTAAGACCAGTAAAACCAAACCAAACCAAACCTCATCATTTAATGATTTCAACTATTCTGAGTTAACGTCCAGGAAGGGGTTCTTCATTTAAACTCTAGTATCTTAAAAACTATTCTCTTGAGATGCTAACAGTCTTATATGTAATGAGCATACAAACTCAGACATTTTGTCTGTGCATAGCTCTGCTTTTGAACGCAAGTATGAAAAAAGATCGTTCAAATTACTCGGTGAATTTAGCGCACCTCAGAGGAAGGAAATTCTGTGCAAGTGAGATATATTTCCTAATGGCTTATTGCATATTCATAAGCAGATAAACCAGTTTGAATAACCAGGATACTTCCCCTGAATGCTGATCAGGCCCAGGCTAAGAATTACTTCACTAGCTGTTCAGGCATGGGTTTGAATGAGTTGAATGAAATTAGAAAGCTCTACAACAGATCTTTTTTCCCCAGACATTTTACAAGTTGATTGTTTTCTAAATCTACATGAGACATTGTTTTTTTTTATTTTTTATTTCATAAACCACTTATTTAGAAGGTGCAGATTATTTTGAAAATATTTCTTGACAAAGAAAACATGGTATTAATAAAGAAAAATATGAGAGTCTTTGAAAAGTTTATGAGCCTAGTTTGCCCATCAAGAAAGCACACACACACACACACACACACACACACACACACACACACACACCCTGAGAATCAAAGATGACTGTTGTGATAGATAAATGTCTTTGACATACATAATACAGTAACATTTGAAAGCCAGGGCATTAAAGAGCAAGTTGAGGTGTGTACATAGGGATATTGTGTTCATGCTGGTTTCCTTTTTTTTTTTTTGTACATATTTATTTTTGTAATGTATGTATGAACCCTCAACCCAGCATATTGGTCGTGCTGAAATTAATTACACCGTTACAGGCATGAATTCAAGTCAGAGATTGCAGTCCAAGAGTTTGAAGAGTTGCATTCAGATATTATAGAGGTCTTGTCCAGGTTGGTTTGGCTTGATGTTTCTTCATGTGTGTGTTAATGTTCACAGACCTTCTAAATATCCCTTTAACAATTTGATTGTGTTGCTTTGTCCATTTGATGAATGTCAGTATTCCTTGATGTTTATCACAAAAGTCTTTGTGGGAAAAGGTGTGGAATGTTGGTTCAGTTGGAAAAAAAAAAAGAAAGGAAAAAGAAAAGAAA
>CM031605.1:55026742-55031742 GCA_018398815.1 Conus ventricosus
GAAAAGAACTGTTTTCCCTCGCTTAGTCATCCCCATAGAAACAAAAACATTCTACTAATTTTTTTAAAGTGTTTATAAAGCTCCACCTGGATAAGATAAGATAATGTTGCTTATAGCCCAGCCGACCGCAAAGGGCCACATCAGGGCTGTGCTCCACCGGGGAAAACGTAGACTAAAGGTATCACAAGACAAAACACGACGCGTTTCATCCTCTTAAGCCATCTTCAGGCAAGATACACAACACTGAGGACAAGGAAAATGAACGAGCAATCACTTATCTTCGTCCAGTTTGGCGCAAGATGGGTGTTGAATGAAAACGAGGCTGTCAGGAAGGAGACAATGTGAGTCGAAGAAGTAATGATGATGAAAATAATACTGATAGCGATAATGCTAATGATGATGATGATGAAGGTATTGAAAAAATACTTAAGTGGATTACTACACTTTCGGTGATGACATGACAAAAGCAGTTGTATAGGAGAAAGGAGAGGGGTTAGACGATTGTCGAACAGCATGGTTGCTGTGGCAACAATGTTCGTGGTGATGACGATGGTGATGACAATAGTAATGATGGTAATATCAGTAATAACATTGGTGTTAATAATAATGATAATAATGATAAAAGCAATAATAATGGTAGTGGTAATAATAGTACTGATAATGAAAGTAATGATACAAAAATATAATTGAAAATAATGTAAATAATAGTAATGATGATAAGTATTGAGTATCATCAACTCAAATTCTGTGAAGTATCATAAATGTTTTGGGTATTTCTCATGATTTATCAGTAACTGGCTGCTGTGTTGAGGTAGTGGGGGTGGACAGGTTTGGGTGGACAGGTTTGGGGTTTGGGTGGACAGGTTTGGGGTTAGGGTGGACAGGTTTGGGGTTTGGATGCTTACCAAGGACATGAACTTGTGGATCTTTCAGAGGCTCTGGCTGGATCCTGTGGATCTTTCAGAGGCTCAGTGGATCTTTCAGAGGCTCTGGCTGGATCCTGTGGATCTTTCAGAGGCTCTGGCTGGATCCTGTGGATCTTTCAGAGGCCCTGGCTGGATCCTGTGGATCTTTCAGAGGCCCTGGCTGGATCCTGTGGATCTTTCAGAGGCCCTGGCTGGATCCTGTGGATCTTTCAGAGGCCCTGGCTGGATCCTGTGGATCTTTCAGAGGCCCTGGCTGGATCCTGTGGATCTTTCAGAGGCCCTGGCCGGATCCTGTTGCTGATCCTGTCAGTGTTGTCCAGTGGGCATGGAAGATAATGAAATTTGACTTCTTTTTTTTGTCTTGGGCATAAAAGATTGTGAAACATAGAGCACAACCCTGTCATGTTGTCTCATGTACGCACACACACACACACACAAGTGGGTAAACATGCATGCGCGCGCGCACACACACACACACCACACACACACACACACACACACACACACACCACTCATGCATATGCATACATGTACATCATGCATGCACACATGTGCTCGCACACACACATGGGCCCATGCCCACACATCCATACACACACATGTGTACATTCACTACACACTCATACCATGATAAAAATGGCACAGCCAATGTTAGGTAGGTACTCAAGGTCTTACCAGCGCATTGGGCTAATGCGTAGTTCAGACATCTGCTAAGTCATAGCCATGAGATCCTAAAATTCTCTCATCTTAGTCATTAATTCATATATCCATCAGCTTTAAATCATGTGCAGTGCGGTCTCAAAACTTAACAGATGTGGTGTAGTGTACATGGACTAGCCTTGAGTGTGCTATCTATGGGGCTCAAGTGAGAAAATCAGAACCATGCAGTCAAGACTCAATAGGTATGTCTTGTTTTGTTTGTATTTCCCAACACTGCAGGGGTCTGTATCTCTTGGGCCTGGTTAATGCCAGAGTATCCTTTGAAAGGAAGCGTAGAGCACAGCCCTGTCATGTTGTCTCAGACCAGAATCGAGTTTCAGAGCAGCAGCAGCGGCAGCTTCATCCAACAGGTAGAGACCAGAAAAAGATACCAAATTTCGTGACGCTTTACGCCCAAGACAAAAATAAAAAATCTCAAATTTTCATGATCCTTCATGCCCAAGACAAAAAAAAAAAAATCTCAAATTTCGTGATCCTTCATGCCCAAGACCAAAAAAAAAACTAACTAAAAATCTGTGACCCTTCATGCCCAAGACAAAAAAAAGGGGGGGGGGGGGGGACCAGCCGCCGTGGCGAAGTGGTTAGCGTCGCGGACTCCCGGCTGGGAGGTCGTGGGTTCGAATCCCATCAGTCATGTGGGTTTTTTCTGCCCCGACCGGCTCCTACCCAGAGTTGAGTTTGCTGCGGACTCAGTTGGGAAGACTGGGACCACACAGTCGAGTTTCATCCACTTAATGGATGCGTTTCTGAGAGTGTTGCTCAAATTTCATGACCAACACTGCAGGTGCCTGTATCTCACGGGCCTGGTTGACGCCAGGATATATTATGAAAGGAAGCGTAGAGTACAGCCCTGTCATGTAGTCTCAGACCGAAATGGAAATCCGTAACATCATCTTAATCATCCTCATTCCCATTGATCAGCATTAAAAAAAAGTCTCAAATTCTGTGGCCCTTCATGCCCTGCTCTCATGGTGACCTCAGTTTCGATGTCCTCTCCGCGTCTGTGGCCTTGGTTTGCTTCCGTCGGGGTCACCGGTATCGGCGAGTCCATGGGGGCTGTCGTTGGACGGACGTGGTGGCGCCCTCCGGAGGGAGAGCTCACTCACGCCGGCTCCGCGACTAAGCAATTATTGTCGTCAGTAGGGGGCTTAGTAGGTGGTGTCCTGCGTATGTTAGATCAGAACAGGCGCCACTGAACACCACCGAAGTGACTCGGCAGCAGTGCAGTGTCTCCTCCGGTGGGTTGCCTCATGACGACTTGACATTGACTGCTCCCTGTGGATTGCTGGTGCCGGGGCTGCGGCGGGGCCAGCCGGGCTATGGCTGTGGACGGGGTGTCGGAATGAGCGGCGTGGGTGCACTGCCTCTGAGGTAGCGCAGAGAGTGGGACAGCAAAAAAAAAAAAAAAAAAAAAAAAAAAAAAGGGGGGGGGGGGGGGGGATCTCAAATTTTCGTGATCCTTCATGCCCAAGACAAAAAAAAAAAAAAAAAAAAAAAAAATCTCAAATTCCGTGATCCTTCATGCCTGACTTTTGGAACAGCCTGAGGAGTTTGAATTTCTCCTGGATGGTCTTGCCTTGTGTGAGGTTGTGTCGGACTCTTCAGCGTCAGCAAGGGCCTGGGGATTGTCATGGAATGGGTTTAGTGGTGGTTTGCCTCAGGAGGGGGATGCTCACTGACCCTGGCTGTGGGTCACAACAGTCCTCATCGGTTGAGTGTACAGCAGGTGAATGTTGGATCAGAACAGGCACCACTGATCACCACCAAGGGACTCGTCAGAAGGGGATTGCTTCCTCTGGCGGGCTGCTCCCGTGAGGATCTGACATTGATAGAGCTCCCTCTGGAGAGCTGGAAGTGGGACTGGTACTGAATGAACCTGGATGTGGTTGTGTGGGTGGAGCTGGCATTGCGTGTGTGAGAGCTGGAATTGTGTGTAGGGGGAGCTGGCATTGTGTGTGTGGGGAGCTGGCATTGTGTGTGTGGGGGAGCTGGAATTGTGTGTGGAGGGGCTGGAATTGTGTGTGGGGGGAGCTGGAATAGTGTGTTAGGGAGCTTGAATGAGAGGCATAAGAGCCTTGCTACTGAGGGTGAGATGGAAGGAGAAAACAAGTCTGGCAGCATTGATGCCACTGCATTATGGAGTCCACAATGAAAGGTGCTGGAGATCAGCGACGCCCTGTTCTCAACAAACGGTGAAGCTAAATTTAGGCATACATCATCCTCTCATGAAAGGTTCTTAGATATTTTCTCATTTTTGTTACTTGTAAAGGGTTTGTCAGGGACATTGAAACAAAAGATAAGGTAGTTTCAGTTAATATACACTCTCAGCCTCAGTATTTTGAAACTCCTTTAGATTTGTAATTTTACTTTTTTTTCTGATGAGAGACAGTTTTAAGGTATGTTATTAATTATTCTTTTTTGTTCCAGTTCAGAGATTTTGATACGCTGAATATGAGTTGTCCTGTACTTCAATTGTCCATGTCCTTGGCGGTAACTAGCCCCTCTCTTTCGAAATTTTGCTTCATTTTTTCCGCCTTCAGTCACTTCGTTTTGAAACTACCTTACGCTGTTCGGAGATCTTACTGGGCTGCTATTGATATTGGTGAATTCTCAGTTATACTGTTACCTGCAAGTTATTCCATCAGCTGGTTGAATTGAGGGGACTGTATAAGATGACAGCCAGCCCTGACATGACCCCTTGTGATGGGCAGAGCTATGGACAACATGAACTGAAGTGAAGTTGATGTTTGGTATCAGTGGCTTCTGTTGGTTTTTGTACTCCCTGTTTTTATAGAACAGGGAGTACTTTACAGTGGGAATGAAGAAATGCTGTCTGTCTATCTGTCCGTGATCAAAATGTGTTCCACTCGCTCCAGACAAAACTGCTGGGCCGATCTTTCTGAAGATTTGTAGGTATGTTTATTATGGGTCACGGATGATGCCCAATGTTTTATTTTACCAGAATAGCCGTTACTAATGGCTGTAACGGCCCAAAACAGTTTATGCTTTGCATCTTGTTTTTTCTCTGTCCAGCGACCTCACTGTGCTGATATTGTTATCAGTGAGCACTCCATTTTTTTTTTCTTGTTCCTGTTGAGATTTGAAACCAGGCTGACACTGATATCTGGGATTACTCATATTCTTTTTCCTGCGCAGATATGCCCACAAGATCGACTCAGTTGTCATTGACTTCTCTTTTGCGTTTAGAAATTGTGCTAGGTTGACACTCTTTTATCAGTGACTTCTGTCCCCACCACCAGTACTTCCCCCACCCCACCTCCACCTGCCCCTCCTCCGTGCCTGTTCAGATAGTCCACCAGGTCGATACAGTTATCGGTGGCTGGCTGTTCACCT
>CM031605.1:55036742-55049242 GCA_018398815.1 Conus ventricosus
ATAAAATCCTATAAGGTCTAAATGTGTAAGATTAATCCAATTTAGTGCTGTAAGATTGTTTCTATTTAGACTAATATTGATTTTGTTGCTTGTTGTTATGACCTTAATTTCCTCACCATTGTGAAGAATGACAACAGTAACTTTAAGACTGTCAACGTCTAAGTTTTGCCAGCTAATTAGAATTCCTTTAAAAAGGACGTCACTAACGCCACAACCCCATCCCTCTCCTTATCTTTTAAGACAGAAATTTCAAATATTATTGTGAACGTGTCTCCTAATTTCATTTGCGGAATGAACTGTAATTTTGTAGAAGCATCTTTTAAAACCGTTTCTCTTCGTGGAGGATGTACTGTTTTTTCCATACGGCGTTATTTCAATTTCTTTCCGACTATTGTCATCTGGCATAAGACTTACATGTAAAGGGCCAGAGTTGAATGCTTTTCTGAAACTTTTTTGACGGCTAAAATATGTAAATGGGCTTATGAATTCAAATTTTATTTCCATTCTAAATATGGTTCTAAGTGCCATTTGAGGTCAGGTTTTCGAACTATTTTATATTTCATACTGGCCAACATATTTGCCTCTAGATTGCGCAGTTGTTCTAGTTTAGGAAACTTTTTGCTGTCGCCAACCTCTTTGCGTTTATAATCAACATCTTTAGTGTACTCAAAACCCATACAAAAGTGCCTATCTCACCGTTTTGTTCAAAGTCCGCAACGTCTGCAAGGTCTTTTAATTCTAAGGTTATACACCTTTACAGGCGCTAATGTAACTCCGGATTCTTCTGGCCCACGCGACATATTTTTAGTACAACGTATTATTTTATTTCCAAAACAATGTGCAGGTTATCACATTTCACGACTTTCCCTGTTTTGTCTTTGATTTTTATATTAAATGATCCGACCCTCCCACAAACTAATCTTTTAAACTGTAAATTAGGGAATTGTATAATTTCATAATCGCAATATGCAGCTTTCCCTGACGGAAAGAGCTCTTAAAACAGTTGAGGGCCTTCCATCATATAAGTTTTCATCAGTGCTTAGCTCGCCCAAATGAACATAGAGTAATGAATGTAATGCAAGATTGAGCGGACTTTCCCCTCAAACGTAGTTTCATCTGGCGAAACACTAAAACTATGAGTGGGTAGATTGCTAGTTGTAAAGCCTAGCATTTTAGCTAGCTCTCTATCAAAATCGTATTTTGCTTCTTCAGGTTTGAATGTTAATATTGTTTTTAGATTTGCATTGTTTAAGTTTAAGAGTAATGTCTAAGTTACTCATTGCTTCTTTTAGTGAGCAAATACCCGTAATAACCATCAGGTATTGTTAACTGTTTAACGTCGTTGTTCTCCTTTCATATTTTGTAATCTTATTATTCCCCTTGGCTTCAGTTATATTAAACCAATACGACTTTGTAAAATATTTCATGGAGCGCGACACGTTTTGGCCCCGCAATTGTTATCAATAGCATGTTCTAAAAACGAAGGACGGTCTTGGGTTGTTATTGTTACAAACATTTTTTTTAAACAGAATAAAAATGAGTGCATTCAAATATACTGGCGCAAAATATTCTGTTGGGCCGCACTACAATCTTAAAAATATAGCAACTGATACTCTTGACATTGCTGTGACCCAAACTGCCTCTTTTCATAAAAAGGTGAGTACTCCATTGAAGAGCTATCTTAACCCCCCTATTGAAAACGAGCACAACCAGAAAGCGTGGTTTAGTCATCCGTTGCAGTTTTATCAGAACCAGTTAAACTTTGCTGTGTCTTGTGCATCAATGGGTGTGGAGTGTCGTATGCTAATCATTTAACTCATCCTGATCCTTTGGTTAGGTCAGTGTACAGATTTCATTTCTATTACACCTTCAGACGTATTTTAACTGAACTGCAAGCGCCATTACCGAATGACAAATCGTTTAATCCATTCAGCAACAGAATAGACATGAAGGCTTTTGAAAGGATCTGTAACGAATTCAATATTAACATCAAGACAGACTTTAGACAAAAGTTGGATCTTGATCATGGCCTAGGCACCCCTTATTTTCGGGGCACGCACAGAAAGTATAAATATGTCTTGAAACCTCCTTTCAAAATTGTTCAGCCTGGTCCATAGAGCAAGAGCATAAAACAGCATGGACAACATTTATCTTAGGACACTTCTAAGGGCCTAACTAGGGCGGGAATAGAACGAATAAACGACTCTATTCGTACTTACGTTTGGTGTTTGCTAGGGTCGCAAGCACAGGCAAGATCGAGCATAACTGATCTTTCTACTGGCTTTGATGCACAAAAACAATACTTAGCAAATTAGAGGACGCCATTAATTCTACAGTTGATTTACCTTCAAGTATTCAAAGGTACCAACATGTTTTACAATACGCAAGATCGAAAGTAGACTTTGCTGTTGGCACTGGTTTATACATGCTGCCTTCTGACCTCAGACTCCAGATAGGTACAATAATAAACTATAATAATGAAATTCTTATTAGCAGGCAATGAACAGAAGGTTGGGAAAAACGACATAAATTCTGAGCCAGTAATATTACAAACAATAAAAGACACCCAAGATTAAGTCATCCAATCCCGAAGTCCAAACCCCAAAAGCCATTGAAGACTCAGCAAAGCTCGCGGACTCTGTTCGCGATGACCATGAATATGAAAAGACAGCGCTTGTTCTTGGATTAACTGGCCTA
This sequence comes from Conus ventricosus, assembly GCA_018398815.1. NCBI lineage: Eukaryota > Metazoa > Mollusca > Gastropoda > Neogastropoda > Conidae > Conus > Conus ventricosus. Next base: position 55,039,440 of record CM031605.1, read on the forward strand.
GGATTACTTGGTCTTTATCTTACTAAATAGTAACCCAACTATTACGAGAACTATTGTCCATAGGTGCTCGGCCATAAAGCCAACTACTTTGCTTGCAGTAGACAAAAGCCAGCTAACAACACCCCCTAATATACCCGGTAAAGCGTCCACGGCTTTACTGGCTAATTTTTTTTATAAATTCGCAAGATGATCAAGCTGTTTTTTTACCCATGATTTATCAGGTGGAGGCGATGGTGGCGGAGGCACTGGACTTTGACCTCCACCGCCGCCTGTAATAGCCAACACCAGTGTACTTATTGCAAATCCTAAGGCTGTTATAACGCTTACTAATGTGACTCCTTGCTCTCTAAACAGTGTTCGGATTCGTTCTGCTAGCGTTGTGTTTTCATTATAAAATTTTTCGGATAGTTTCTCTTATTCTATTCACTTGAGTTCGTAATTGGTCTCGGTTAGTAGTTAGCACTTCTAGTCTTGCTGATCTTTCTTGTTCAAGATCTTTTAGTCTTTGGGTTATTTTTCTTAATATCATGCCCTAAGTTGGCGTCATCAGCCTCAACGAGTTTTTCTTTTTCTCTTCTTATATGCCCATCTAGTTCACCTAGTTTTGCTAAATTGTTTGTTAATTCGCCTTGATGGTTCTTAAAGCATGATCAAGGGCCTCTATTTCTCGCATGGGTAGCGGTGAGTCGTGTATAGTCTTTAACGCTGTTTCTTCTGAAAAACTGGATTCTGCTTCTATTACATTTATTAATTCACCTGCTGATTGATTTAATTCTTTAAGTTCCATGTTTTGCATTTGGTTATCTGTTGGGAGTTCTTGCAGTGGTTTTGAAGTTTAGAAACTGCCTCCGCCCTAATTTTGGCCTAACAAGGCCAAGGCGATTTTGTACGCTCGCAGGGAGTCTATTTCTAATTGAACCCACGGCTAAAAACTTTGATGGGTCTTTTTTAGTTGTAAGCTGAACAAGTGTCCTTGGTCGCTCCTCACAAACAAATGGTTATCTTTTACTTCAAAATCATTAGGGTCTATAAATTCGGGAGGTTCTTGGCCTAAACTTTGGTATAATGATCTGACCTTACTTTCTGTTAATTTATACCGACTTGTTGGTAATGTACTCCCGATTTCTGCTAATTCATCATGCAATGAGAGCCCGAGCGATGCCGCTCCCAAGGGGAATCACTCATGTCGTCTCCACGATCAAAAACATCATAATCTTCTTCGCCTTCAATTCCTGCCATGTTTTTAAATAATTAACTTTTTATTTTGCTTCATAAAAATGTCACAAGCACATGGCTCGATTCTAACCCGCATAGAAGACTGAAAGAAACCCCTTGGCGTGAAGGGAAATAAGCGGACTATTACTGTTCCAAATAATCCATCTACTATTGTATGCGGATCAAATTCTACTGTCAAATTTCCAGACCTAGGAGCAAATGACGTGATTGTGCCAGGCTCTGCGCGTCCTTACTTTCAAAATATAGCGCTCGATTCAACAACAGACCCAAACAGGACAGTTGTACAGAACCTGGGGCGGGCAATCGTTAAGAAATTTCTATAAAACTTGAGGGGCAAGAAATATTTTCTTTACACAATGCAGACATATTTTTAACCTATTCTGATCTATGGCTAACCGGGAATGAAAGGGAAGATCTTGCGTTTCAAGGAATCGGCAATGAAGAAGCACTAAAAACTTAGAATAGGCGCTGAGACTCGCCTCAGGTGCTAAAAGCAGCAAAAAGGCTTTAGCTGTAAGTTATGCGTATGGTAATCGCTTTTCCATTCCCTTAGATTTTGAGTTGTTAAAAGCGCATGCGCCATACTTTCAAGGAGCATTAAAAGACAGACTGTCATATGAACTAACTTTTAACGAAATACAAACGTGTATTAGATCAACAGACACCGAAGCAAAGTACAGCATTTCTGACATCACGTTAGAGTTTGACGTTGTTAGCAACCCTAATTTAGCAAGGCTGATTGAAACAACAATATCAGTCAAAATTAGCAATATATTACGAAAGAGTGATTCATCATACAACATATCCTAGAAGCAGGGCAGACACTATATGGAATTTTAGTTTTAGCGTCTCAGCAAGATCGTTTAAAGGTTTTTATTGCTGTGTGAGATGAAGAACCATTCAAAAGAGGAAGTGAAAGTTTTTTAATCCAAAAATAACGAAAGTACAATGTTCGATTGAGGGCAGTCCTAACCAAATCTATGCTAGCGGGCTTAAACCTTATCGCATTTTGATGAAATAAGAAAACTGTTTGGAGGTGGGAGGTGTAGAAATCCAACAGTTGACCTTGTGGCTAAAGATCTACACCTCACAATGTTAGCTTGATGATTATTTAACTAACAAAATACGGTTTTATGGATTGACCTAAGGTCAACGGAGGATAATCAGTTACATGGAAGCGGGGAGAACTGTGAGAGACGTAATAAACATTCAAATTGATAAAGAAGAAGAAGCTGATTAAACCGCTTATGTACATTTGTTTTTATTATATGATGCGCAGCTGAATATTGAAGCTACACAGATTAGAAACTGTAGTATACTAATTATTTTTTCATTTTATAAAAAGCATGTCTGTTCAGGTTTATCCAAATGTGCCTACAGCGCCGCCAAAAGAAGAGATAGTAGAAACCCCTAACATAAAAACCTTTAGATTAACAAACATTACGCAAATGCAGCAAGTACTAGAGCAAGACCTTTCAAAATACAGCAAAACCAAACGAAGGTATTCTGCTGCCTTTAATGCTGTTACTTATGTTAATACTGGAGCATCGACTATAAGTGCTCTATCAGCAGGAACGAGTGTTGGTCTCTTAGCAACGGGCATAGGCGCACCCGCAGCTTTACCTCTAGGAGGTTTGTCTTAGCTCTCGGTCTGTGTTCATTAGCTGTAAGTGCGGCTGGCAAAAAATTAAAAAACTAAACTCCAAAAGCACACAGCTATGGTTCAACTAATAACGGCTAAACTTAGTTCGTTTTAAACTGACAATAAATAAAGCGCTTGTTGACTCAAACATCACGGATGAAGAATTTAATCGTTTACAGGCCGATTTTGATGACTACAAAAGACAAAAGTTTGATCTTCAAAGAAAGGCGAGGACAAGTTTTTCTCAACAGCCAGACCCCGAGCAGATAAAAAGGAATGCTTAAAAAAAGTAAACGAGACATTAAACTCTGTTCTAAACAGCTCACAGTACACACCGAAGGGTGTTTATACTTTAGTTTATGAGTCCAAGCGCAAAAAGACCGTTGATATTGATTCTGATTAATTATTTTTTTTTTAATTTAAATAAATATTTTGAGTTAGAAAAGAAGCTCAACATGGCTAAGATATATGAAGGGCAAGACGAATTTTTTGAAGGAATGCTTGAGAGAGGCGTTTATCAAGAGCACTGAATGATATTGATCTAGAAGTCATTGATCCAGCAAACGTGCGGGCAAGCGTTGTACATGCTATTTCTCAAGTTCCAAGTAAACTACTAATAGACCCGCCAGTTAAAGTAATGTTAGCTGTTTTAATCGACTATTGTAACAATAAATGAAGAAATCTAGAAGTCTGGGTCTCGACTAAACAACAGACTGTTCTTTCTCATAACGACTTAACACCGGTTGGGCAGACGAACTGCTTACACAGTTTGAGCTGCGGCTGAAGAAGCCAAATGAGAGGCTCTGGTTGGTCAGAGGGCGAAAGTCTTAGAGATCAGATTAAAACAGGCTAAGTATGCGCCGATTGTTGGTAAGGCTTACATTCCACTACCTCCAGCATTAGTTGCAAAAAGAGCAGTTCTAAACATAAGAATACAGACAACAAATGTTTTATGTGGTGTGTTCTTGCAAGGCTGCATCACGCCCGCAAAAACGCAGAGAGAGTGTCTAACTATCACCCGTACATCAATGATCTTAACTTTAGTGGGGTGTCCTTTCCTGTTAGTGTAGACCAAATTGATCGGTTTGAAGAACAAAACAAACCAATAACTGTTAATGTATACACATGGGATGAGGAAACAAATTTGGTGCCAATTAAAGTGTCCAAGAACAGTCCAACGATTGGCGAGCCAGACAAAAACCATGTTGACTTACTACTGATGCTTTCACCAGCGGGGCTACCGCATTACACATTGATTCGAACAATGAGTAAACTAATGCAGCATGCTTCAAAGAATGGGCATAAACAAGAATTCTGCAGAAAATGTTTAACAAGAATGCCATCTGTTCAAGCCGCAAGCGAACATAAGAAACATTGTATCGGCCCAGTTGACTGTAATACAGAACTAATTACGCCCCCACCTGGATCTAAAGTTTAGTTTTAAGAACTGGAAAAAAACTGCAACATTCTCCATATGTTGTATTACGCAGACTTCGAATCACATCATTGTTCCTTATGAAGGGCCAGCGCCACAAAAACTTCGAAAAAACAGTCTTAATGAGTAATCATCAGATTTGTTCATTTGCCTTCATTGTTGTCAGGTCGGAGGCGCCCATTCAGCACCAGAATTATACAGAGGCCCAAATGCGGCTAGAAGATTTTTACAGCGCAGCAGCAACGTGCGCAATGACTGTTTAATAATCTGAATTTATCTGAAATCATAATGGCCTGAAGACCAACAACAGTATGACTCAGCCACGCATTGTTGGATTTGTGGTTTAGGCCTCTCATCAGACGCAGGAATCCAAAAGTAAGAGACCATGATCACATTAGCGGAAAGTTCAGAGGAGCGGCGCATAACAAATGCAATCTTCAACTAAAGTTTGATCCTAAGACATGGAAGCTGCCTGTATTTTTCATAACTTGCGAGGTTACGACTCCCACCTTATAAGAAAGCAGTGGACGATGCCTTCAGGTAGCATGCATTGCACAGTCATCAGAAAAGTACATGTGTTTCACTTTAAATAACATGTCTTTTTTATGACTCTATGCAGCACATGATGGGTTCATTAGAGTCATGGCCATGTCCTTAAAGTCCTGCCCAATAACGGAAGAATATTTTGACCCAACTCTTGTTAGAAAGGGCGTTTACCCTTATGAGTACATGAACAGTTGGGAAAGGTTTGATGAAGATACACTTCCACCTAAAGGCGCGTTCTTTTCTAGTCTTAGAGGAAAGGACATCAGCGACTCCGATTACCAACATGCTCAAGATGCGTGGCAGAAGTTAGAGTGTAAAACGATGGGAGACTATCATGATTCATACTTGATGGCTGATGTATGTTTGTTGGCGGACGTCTTTGAAAATTACAGAAAGACCTGCATGAAACATTATAGCCTGGATCCCGCGCATTACATTTCTGCGCCCGGGATGAGTTGGGATGCTTTCTTAAAGTTTACTGGAGTACAGATTGATTTATTGTCTGACCTACCAATGATTCAGATGATAGAAAACGGATTGCGTGGAGGAATTAGTATGGCGTCGCATCATTATTGTAAAGCAAACAACAAATACTTGGACAACTATGATCCAAGTAAAGGTCTAACTATCTCATGTATTTAGACGCAAACAATCTGTATGGTTGGGCAATGGCGCAATCACTTCCATTACGTAACTTTAAATGTACACAGGTACGAATAATATTCAAAAGGCATTAAAGTGGTTGAACAGTTTAACGCCTGATCAGCAGCGCGGTTTCATTCTAGAAGTTGACTTAGAATATCCTCATGAACTCCATGACCTGCATAATGACTATCCATTAGCAGCAGAAAGTCTAAAGATGGATCCAAGAGAGCCACCTAAACTTGTGCCCAATCTTCGGGGGCAAAAAAAAATTATGTCTGTCATTACAGACTTCTACAATTTTATTTAAGACATGGTTTAAAGTTAACAGCTGTCCATCGCATAATTGCTTTTGACCAAGAACAGTTCATGAAACCATACATCATGAAGAACACTAATCTCAGAACTAAATCCACAGATGCTTCAGAAAAAGACTTTTTTAAGCTGATGAACAACAGCTGTTTTGGAAAGACTATGGAGAATCCGCACAAGCGCAAAGATGTCAGATTAGTCACCAAAGAGAACGAAGCAATTAAGCTGACTTCAAAACCAAATTATCAAGACTTTAGAAGATTTCATGATCACCTTTTTGGCATAATGATGAAAAAAAAGAAAGTCAAATTAGACAAACCTGTATTTATTGGGTTTACTGTTTTAAGAATTATCAAGCTTTTGATGTTAGAGTTTCTTTATGACTACTTTAAGCCCTTGTATCCTGAGTCCAGAGTACTTTACACAGATACAGATAGTTTTTTGTTATAGATATTCCTACTGAAGACATCTATAAAGACATGGAAATGGAAGTAGCTAAAGGACATGCGGGATGGTATGACACGTCCGATTATCCTAAAGACTCGCCTTTACATTCAATTACTAACAAGAAGGTTTTAGGAAAGATGAAGGATGAATTATCAGGAAAGGTGATCAAGGGGAGTTTGTTGGTTTAAGGTCAAAAATGTACAGTATTTCGAGCCAGGAGAAAATCATAAGAAAGCAAAGGGAATATCTCGCAGCGTTGTGCAGTCAAACATATCACATGACAACTACAAGAAGCTTGTTTGGCAATAAGACTTTTCATCATGACAACGTAAAACTGCGATCTAATCTACATGAGATCAACACAACTGTGTAACAAAGAAGTCGTTAGATAGAACAAACACAAAACGTGTGTTTGTTAATCCAGAGTTTTCATATGCAATCGGGCACTGGAGAACGTAAATTAATTAAAGCGGAACTGTGCCCGGCGGGATTATCTGCAGTTCTTCCTTCACAAAAGATCTTTGAGGAGCTGGTTGTTTTGTTGTGTCAGTTTCTCGTAAATAATACACGGGCGGATTCATTTTTACAATTCTTTTTATTTCGTACGGGTCAACACTCCAAACCGGATCAGTTGCCCTGATGCGAGTGTCCCCTTCTGCTTCCCCCGGTAAATAAAGTACCTTACTTTCAATCCAAATGGTAATAGTTTGCTGGATGAAGATCTCCTTCAGCAACATTTATTGTTTTTCTTTTGATTGCTTGTACTGGCTTTAGCCCTTTAATTCTTCATTATTCATTGCGCGCAAAAACTGAGGGCAATCTTCTAACCCATTCTGTGTTGCGAGAATTGTCAATTCAGCTCTCTGTGATACTGGTAGGAAAAAAGTTTTTCGGCTAACTGTTTGTTAAAGTTTTTCGACTAAAGCCTGTGATCTGTGAACTCCTGGAATGCCTCTTTTAATGGTAACTCTATGTTTCAACACTAATTGATTCACTTGGCCTTTAAATTCTTTTCCATCATCGACTTGAATCATGCGAGGGAAAGTTAAGGGGCCTCGCTGGTATATCAGCTGTATGGCAACAGCAACAGCAGAAGCACTCTTTTGTGTTAATGGTTCTGCATCTTTGTATCTTGAAGCCATGTCAATGACTGTGAGTGCGTACTTAAATCTTTTTCGTCTAATCCTATCAGAGGGTAAATATAGAAGATCCATTTGATGGGTGTCGTTTGGAGTTGTTTAACAAAGTGTGGTCTCTGTATTAGTCTAGGGCCAGGTAAATAAATTTGCCAAATTGCTTGTTTAGATAACCATTCCTTTGCTGTTTGTTCACTGACTCCTGCCGCTTGGCTAGCTTTTTAATTGCTGTGATGCCCTTCCAATATCCTTTGGGCGAATATAGATTTTGTTCATTTTTTATTCAGCCAATATTATGTGCAACAAAATACACAACGGTCATACCAACGACAATAACCCGATTTCTTGCATCTTTTGTTTTTCTGATGGTTGATAAAAGTCACTGAATTTTGGTGGGGGCAATGTCTCGATTGGTTTGCCTGTTACTAGATAATATTGTTTATTGCTTGATCAACATTTTTAAATGTGTAAGCTGCATGCCCCTGTCTTTTCAGTGTGTCATTAATAAAATCTAACTGCTCAAGTCTCTGCCTTCATAGGCGTCTTGTGCAGCTGCTAGTGCTCCATAGCTTTGTTATGTCTTTTCTCTCGCCGTCATTCCCCAGTTTACTAAATGCGAAATTACTTCCGCTAAAAGCAGCGCATTCACCACAGCGCCGCCTATCATTATGCGAGTGAAGCCATTTTTTATAAAGTATTTTTTTCTTACATATTTATATTGTTGGAATTATTCCTTGCTTTAACTAGAAATCTTTCGTAGCAACCGAAGCTGCAATGATAGCAATCAGCTTTGCTGAATCCTCAAAGTCTAGTTTGCCAAGATCTGCTGGTTTAATTCTTAACAGGCTTTTACCAAGCATGAGTATCTACACTTAGTCCTCCAATAACAGCAGAATGGTATACAAGGTTGGTGACAGTTTTTCGGTACTCATTTTTATAAAATAAAATAATTATAATTATTAAAAACATGAACAGTGATGATCTCTACAGCTACAAGGCGGCCTAAACCTGCCTGAACTTATGAATGACCAAGTTGATGATCAAGCTATTATGCCCAAAAGAAGAGGCTGTATTCTTTGGCAGCATGTGGGAAAACAAAACAGTTCCTCGGAACTGAATTCAGCATTGAACAGATTCAACAGATGTCGCCGCAAGACATTTTAAAGTATCATAACAGGTATGAAGCGCAGCTGGGGTCTAGAATGGTGAAAAGTGTGGGGCAAACGGTTCTTAGTTGTACACTAAATAGTCAGTAGATTTGCTCCCATTGATTCTGAACAAGTTTTATGTTATGATTTAACGCAGGATCCAGTTTTAACAAGTCATTAGAGTCTCTAGGATGTGATCTATACTACAGATTTGGAACATTGTTATGCCATTAATCATGGGATTAATAACTTTTATCATATAGATTTTATTTCCCTTCAAAATGAACGATCTGGAAAATCAGCCAGAATCAGAAAACACTGAATCAGGTGGAGAAAGTAACCAAGCCAGAAATCAGCAGAAAACACTGAATTAGTGGAGACCATTAAAAATCCTGGGGTGTTGAATGCAGGAAAAAATTAGCAGAGTGAAACAGACAAAAAAAATTAATGTTACAGAATATGACTCATCATGAAAAATAAACCAGCCAATGCCAGAACAAGTTGATTCAATGCCAGCTATAAAAACTCCATGTGATTCAAGGGCCCCAAAGTCTTCATGAATATTGAACTTAAAACTGTTGCCATTTTTGGCGCCCTTGTGCTGCTGGGGGCAGTTATTACGGTTATAAAAATATTAAACAACGCTGGCAAAAAACAAGAAGCCCAAACAATCTCCACGCTAAATACAGAAGCCGAACACATCTGCACGCCAAAACCGCCAATAACAAAGCATCATTTGATCCATTTATAATGGAATAATATTTTAAGAACTTAATTTTAATTTTTTATAAAAATAGATCATGGCGTATATAAAATGATAAAGTCAATAAATAAAGACATGAAGTCTTAAAATGACATTTCCTAGACCCAAATTGTATCAAGCGCTTCGGATGTAAGACCTTCTTAAGATTATGCAAGAAGCTACAAGACAATCCCCACGTGACACCGTTTTAGGCGTCAGACCTGAGGGGTGCAATTAGAGCGAACTAATTTAAGATAAAAACATAGCTTGTATTTTTTTGATAATTATAAGATAACTTAATAAGAACTTGGTTGTACTTAAAGGATGACTTAATCAAGAACTTATTAAGAACTTGATCAAGAACTTAATTAAAAACTTAATCAAGAACTTATTTAAGAACTTGAAGTAACTTAATTAAAAACTTAATTAAGTAACTTGGGGTGACTTGGGGGTGGAGTGTGTGTGGTGTACACAGGGGGGTGGGGTGGTGAGGACGTGCGTGCGTGGGGTGGGGGTG
>CM031605.1:55059242-55073186 GCA_018398815.1 Conus ventricosus
GAAGGGACATGGGGAGGGGAAAATTTGGAAGTTGTCAAGTTAAGTGATTGGGTGTGGGTTGAGTGAGAAAACAGGTTTCTGGGTTGAAGTAAGAGCTGGTTTGAATTGAATTTTCAAAATTTAATGGGTGTGAGCTTCAGCTTTCATTCCCACTCACACCCCTTTCCCCAGTGTTTTGTAGACCTGAGGATGTGTGTGTGTGTGTGTGTGTGTGTGTGTGTGTGTGTGTGTGTGTGTGTGTGTGTGTTTGTACCTGTGTGTGTGTGTGTGTGTGTGTGTGTGTGTGTGTGTGTGTGTTTGTAACTCTGTATGTGTGTGTGTGTGTGTAATAAGAAGGAATTCATTTTAATGTCCTATCACAGGTTCAGATGATTGAAGTACATCTATAACAACAACGTCTATTCAATTTTCATATTACATTGCAATCATTAAATAAAAACAAAAAGCAAAAAGAAATAAAAGGAGGGAATAAAAAATTAAAAAGATTGCAGGAGGGAGGCCAATGGTGGTGATAGGGAAATGGGGGTGGCAGGTGGGGGAGAGAAGGGGGAGAACTGGATAGAATGCAGGGACAAGCAGTAGAGAGGGAGGATCCAAAGACGAATATTTGAATGACTCTTGGTGAATATAAGCACAATTACAGAACATTACTTAGTGGACTTTGTAAAAGATAAGTGGTCAGTTTAACAAGAGAACTGATTTATACTGAATCTGAAAAGTGAAAAATCATGAAGTCTGTGTTAAATTTACGTAAGTTGGTCACTTTCACTGGGGTTTAGTTGTTTTTTGATGATCTGAGGCAAACCTGATGTGGCTTGTTGAAGTTGGATGGACTACAAAACACATAAATTATATGAATGGATGACATAAAAAAAGCATTATGAGCCTCTAAACACCACACACACACACACACACACACACACACACACACACACACACACATTTATGATTGCACACACACACAAAAATGGAAGCATGTGACAAAAATGCGCACATTTCACTATAAGTGGCCACATAAAACATGTGTAATTCAAAACTTTAAAAATGTGCTTGTTTTTGTTGTTGTTTTTTTTGTAATTGTAACCTGGTGACTAGATAGTGAAAATATATGCCCTGGTCAGACTTGAAACAAAACTGTCTATTCTGCAAAAAATATCCGTTTGCCCATGTGACATTTTTATGTATCGCTTTGTGGCACCATTAAAGCAACTAATTTTTCACCTTTTTTTTTTTCCATCTGGGGGGCGAAGAATCAAGTTTTATCAGCTTTCCAGTTGTCAGTAGCTTAGCTGTCATGTTATAATAAATCACAGCACCTGTTTTGTACACAACTGTAGTTGTGTTTGCTGCTTTATTTTTAACAAGACTTTTGTTTGTTTTGTGTGTGTGTTTTTTTACATGGTGACTGCTTTGAAAAGGCTATGCGTGGCCAACTGGTTTTAAAATATACTGAAACTGAAATCAAAGGACAAATGGACTTACTTAATTGATAGTGTATTACCCATAATTGTGTGTAGTGTCAGGAACTGACAGGGTGTGAGTTGTTAACCTGTTGGTGATGCATGTTCATTCACAGTTACACTTTTTAACCTCCTGGTATTTACCTCCATGGCTGGATGGGCTGAAACCGACATCAGCTTCTAAATTGCATAGACCGTTATCCGTAGGTGTTCACCTTTCAGTTCAAGTTCCGATGATGACATACATCTGGAAGGCGTGGCATGACAATCGGCGCCGAAAAGACCAAGTTGACAGCCAGCCACAGCTTCTGTCAGTACCGAAAAACTATCCCCAGACTGAAGCTGGAAGTTGTTTAACACTTGACCTATCTTGGATCCATGAGCAGCATCGAGATTTCTGACCAGTCTAGGATCCTCTCTAGGCAGCAGAGACTACATCCTCCATGTCAAGAGTAAAACCTGCTTGCAAGTAACAATGACATCTCCATGAAACACAGGACAGGCTCCTGCGTGCACTGGTGTATTCCGTCTTCCTGTCTGCACGTGAGACATGGGTCAACACACGGGATCAGGGAAGAAGAATCCAGGTCATGGAACCAAGACGTTACTGCAAGAAACAGAACATCAGATATACCGATCACATCACTAATGAATGAGCATGTCAAATCATCAACTGAACATCAGATATACCGATCATATCACTAATGAATGAGCATGTCAAATCATCAACAGAACATCAGATATACCAATCACATCACTAATGTATGAGTGTGTCAAATCATCAACAGAACATCAGATATACCAATCATATCACTAATGAATGAGCGTGTCAAGTCATCAACAGAACATCAGATATACCAATCACATCACTAATGAATGAGCATGTCAAATCATCAACAGAACATCAGATATACCGATCATATCACTAATGAATGAGCGTGTCAAATCATCAACAGAACATCAGATATACCGATCATATCACTAATGAATGAGCGTGTCAAATCATCAACAGAACATCAGATATACCAATCACATCACTAATGAATGAGCATGTCAAATCATCAACAGAACATCAGATATACCGATCACATCACTAATGAATGAGCATGTCAAATCATCAACTGAACATCCAGAGCTTCAGATTGTTTTCAGACATCATGGGCCCAATGACCCATGGCCATGCAAAATGATGGGTCAATTTTGAAAAAGATGGGTCATTGACAATCAAAGGTATGTTCACCTAGTCCTTGAACAGGTACCGCCTGCGTTTTTTCCGCCCACACCTGCACTGCACTCATAAAGGGCATGTCCTGGAAGCTAGGTCCATCAATGCACACCCTCATCAGCTGGTCACAATGTGTGTTTGTGAGGGCACTTCTGATTGGAAATAGCGAGCAGTAGGAGCCAGTTGTGTATCTTTCTTTGTGGAGCAAGGCAAGGGGGCCCCACTTTCTTCAGCATCTGTGATCATCCGGCCATTACTAGAACTGTCAACAAAATCTGGGGCTGAAGATGGGCCAGTTGTTGGTTCAGGATCTTGTTGACATGCTGCAGGCGTTTGAGGACTTGGAGTGGTGCAGTGATCTGGGCCTGAACATTGACCAGCTGTTGGTTCTTGTGCACCATCTTTAATAACACCCTATCACAGTCAGTGTCAGTCTGATATATATATGTGTGTGTGTGTGTGTGTGTGTGTGTATGTGTGTGTGTGTGTGTGTGAGAGAGAGAGAGAGAGAGTGTGTGTGTGTGTCTGTATGTGTGTGTACTGTCCAACACCCCCCTCCCTCTTTTTTCTTCTTCTCCGCTCGGTCTCTCTCTCTCTTCCCTTTTCCCACCCCATCTTCCTCGCGATGTGTTCATGGCACTTAGCTATTTTTAGCGGTGGCAGTTTGCTGGATGACTGACCCACTAAACGCTGGAGGAGGGGGGTGTAGTGGGGTGGGGCGAGGGGAGGGAGGGGGGATACACATGCCGCCTTGCTGAGATAAGATACAAGGGAAAGGAGAGAAAGACAATGGAGTGCGGGAGGGAGGAGTGGAAAGCCGAAAGGGGAGTGGGGGAAATACACGTGCCGGCTGGCTGAGAGAGACTAGAAGGGAGAGAAAAACAATGATGGCTTCAATTTTCAGCTAAGAGATAAAAACTATTAAACACTTAGGCCTACCACTCGTTTTATCCTTTGAAAACATTGCTGACAAAGTTAGCTGCCGCTGGTTTTCACTTTGTTTGAGCTTTTTCTTCGGTGGCATCTTGTCTTTAGCAGAACGATGACTCGATTCCACACGTGTTGAAAAGTCAGACGATTTCTGGACCGAGACGATTTCGCCTTTGCAAGGTAAAACTGATAGATGTTCGCTGATTGGTTGTTGTGCTTGGCTGTCAGCCAATCACACACAGCGATGCTAGGCAAGGCAGCAAGGTGCCAGTTTGGGTACTATACTCCGTTGTGTGGCCACATGTGCTTGGACCTGGTGTGGCTTGGTACCGACAGACCGAGGATCGAGACAAGTTGGCGATTTTTATGACGCGCCAGGCTGGCGCATACACACTGACTGTTACGCGTCATTCTGATAAAATATGCGCCAATGGCGCGGGCGCGCCAACAATCTGAAGCTCTGAACATCAGATATACCGATCATATCACTAATGAATGAGCATGTCAAATCATCAACAGAACATCAGATATACCGATCATATCACTAATGAATGAGCATGTCAAATCATCAACAGAACATCAGATATACCAATGACATCACTAATGAATGAGCATGTCAGATCATCAACTAAACACCAGATATACCAATGACATCACTAATGAATGAGTGTGTCAGATCATCAACTGAACATCAGATATACCAATCATATCACTAATGAATGAGCGTGTCAAATCATCAACAGAACACCAGATATACCAATGACATCACTAATGAATGAGTGTGTCAGATCATCAACTGAACATCAGATATACCGATCATATCACTAATGAATGAGCGTTTCAAATCATCAACAGAACATCAGATATACCAATCATATCACTAATGAACGAGCGTTTCAAATCATCAACAGAACATCAGACATAGCGATCATATCACTAATGTATGAGTGTGTCAGACCATCAGGCACCATATCGCACCATATGATGATCTACACCAGTTAAGAAAGGAAAAGTGCGTTGGTGTGGTCATGTTACAAGATCCATTGGCTTTGCCTAAACAGTTCTCCAGGGAACTGCCGAAAGAAGAAGACAGAGTGGAAGACAGAGAAAAAAAATAATGGAGTGACATTGCAGAATGAACACGGAAAACATTCGCAGAGACTTGGAGAGAAACAAAAATAATGGAGTGACATTGCAGAATGAACATGGAAAACATTCGCAGAGACTTGGAGAGAAAAAAATAAATAATGGAGTGACAACATTGCAGAATGAACATGGAAAACATTCGCAGAGACTTGGAGAGAAAAAAAAAAAGATGGAGTGACAACATTGCAGAATGAACATGGAAAACATTTGCAGAGACTTGGAGAGAAACAAAATGATGGAGTGACAACATTGCAGAACGAACAGAGAAAACATTCGCAGAGACCCAGGCTTCAGTACACAACAGACAGAACTGGAGGAACCTGGTGAACTGGTCTTCAGGGGGGCGCCCCAGTGAAATCCCCTTGGAGTTAGGACAGAACGGGAAGAAGATCAAGTCAAGTCAAGTCAAGTCAGAATTATCTTTATCGAAGGTGAAAGAATAAGCTTCACAGCTTTTTTTTTTTTCATCCTGCCCTCACAAACATGATCATAATCATAAAAAAACAAACAAACAAACAGAATCATGTATCGATACATTATGAAGAATACGCAAAAATTTCAGGGTAACTAACGCATTTAAAAGAATCATAATTATATCAAAACAACTGTACAAAATTTCTATAATTGTTGTAATCAACATTATATAGCACATCATATATGAGAGAGAGAGAGAGAGAGAGAGATCAGCCTTTGAACAGTAGATCTGTGTATGTCCAGTAGTATGTTTATTTCTGTTTAATATCTAATTACATAAAGTCACCTCATTCAAGTGAGGAGTGGGACATTCTATCATAGACAGCAGTCGGAAGGTAGAGGGGGGGGGGGGGGGGGGGGGGGGGGGGGGGGGGGGGGGGGGACGGCAGGGGATGTTTATGTTCCGGAGTCAGTTAATCCCCCATTGTGTCTGACCTGAGAATATAAACACATTGTCACAGCTGCTGCCAACCCATTTCACGGGTCAGCGGCTATATCGGGCTTCACCCTTCTCCAGATATCTGTCTCATTCTTTTCAGCACCTTGGTTTTTTTTTAATTTGCTGTTTCTTTTATGAATTTATTTCATGCTATTCTTTTTAATTTTTCTTACCTTGAATTCATTCTCTCTCTCTCCTCTCCTCTCTCTCCTCTCTCTCTCTCTCTCTCTCTCTCACACCCTCTCTCTCTCACCCTCTCTCTCTCACATTCTGTCTTTGTCTGTATCTCTGTCTCTGTCTGTCTGTCTCTCTCTCTCTCTCTTTCTCTCTCTCTCTCTCTCTCTCTCTCTCTCTCTCTCTCTCTCTCTCTCTCTCTCTCTCTCAAACTCCTTCTCTCTTGTCTTTATTTGTGTGTGTATGTGTGTGTGTGTGTGTGTGTGTGCGCGCACGCACGTGTGTGTGTGTGTGTGTGTGTGTGTGTTTGTGTGTGTGTGTGTGTGTGTGTGTGTGTGTGTGTGTGTGTGTCCCTGTCCCCAACACCATCTTTCTCTTTCTGCCCCCCTTTTTTTTCTTTTCCTCCCCCCCCCCTTGCATTCTGATCTTAATTCACTTTTTTTTTCTTTCTTTCATTTTCTTTATCATTTTTTTTTAAAACTCTGAGACTTTGGTTGTGCATGGGATCATTTATTCATTTATTCATGTTATGCCAGGGTGATTTTAACCAAAGCATGTGTGAGGTATCAGATGGGGTGTTGTATAGTCTCAAAAGGTGTTAAGTAAGAAAATGTTTGTTGGTTGTGCTGGTTCCATCTGTCTGTCTGTCTACATATTTTTTTCATCTTTCTCTTCTGTCTGTCTGTCTGTCTGCCTCTCTGTTGGGTACATGTACTTCATGTACTAAACAAAGATAAGTCCTGCCACCAGCTGCAGTGGTGAAGTGGTGAGCAGAGTGAGCTTGCGGGTTGGAGGGGTGGGGGTGGGGGGTGGGGTTGATGTGGGAACCTCACCTGAGGCTTTTTTCTTCTTCTTCTGCATATGCAGGCTGATACTCCTGCGGACACTCCCACTATGGACAAGCAAGTGTTAATCCCATCTACCCAACAAAGGGAGTGGAGTTTTGTGTGCATGACCATTTTTTATCCCGCCATTAAGGCAGCCATACTCCATCTTCGGGGAAGTTGCATGCTATGTGTAACGTGTCATCCATACCAACGGCTAAACTGGCCTTCTCTTCCGAAAGTTGGTGATGGGATTTTACGTGTGTGCAAGATGTTATGCGTGCGTTCACACACGGAACCTCTGTTTATAGGCTCATTAGAAGGACTGTATGGGAAATGGAGTCAGAACTAATGTTAATTCTGAGGGAAAAATCCCCCTGTACCGAAACGGCCCGGCGGAGATTCGAACCCACAACCCTTGGATTACGAGTCCGGCGCTATACCAGCTGAGCTATTCTGGCCCCCACCTGAGGCATTTATTTGTGGGATTTTTCAGCTCAGGCCATCTCCTACCCACAGACATGTGTGCTGCGGGCTGAGAATGGGAAGACTCAAACATCACAGTGGAGCTTCAATCACATAGCACATGTGCTTTGGAGAGCGTTCCTGAAATTTCCTAATATCTCTGGAATTTGTGTCTCATGGGGATGATTAACTCGGGGGCATGGTATTGGGGAAAAAAAATGTCGAGTACAGTCCTCTCATGTAGACTCGGATGAGAATGAAACCCCATAGAATCATCGTCGTCATCATCACTGATCATTGTTTTAACCACAAAAAAAAAGGTCTAAAACTCTGTGTCCTTTCATGCCCCATTCTCATGGTGACCCCAGTTTCAGTTTTCTCTGCATGTCCATCAAACCCATGATGATTTTTAGTTGAAGTCATCGGTATCGGTGAGTTCTTCGGGACTGTCATTGAATGGATGTGGCGGCTTCTTCTGAGGAGAAGGCCCCCTCAAGCAGGCTCCACAACTTTTGCAAGTGGTCATCATGAGTCAAGGGGCTTGGCTGTGTCTGGCATGGGTGGCACAGTGCATGCAGGCGTCACAGAACACCACCAAACTCCACTCCACACAGTCGGTGCAGTGTCTGCTCAGGTGGGTTGCCTCATGACAAACTTGATGGTTCTTTGTAGACAGCAGTGCTGGGGCTGTGACGAGTTGGGGGGGAGGGGGGATAGACTCTGTGTGTGTGTGTGTGCTGACATGTGTGTGTGTGCATGCGTGCGTGCGTGCGTGCATGCAAGCGTGTGTGTGTGGGCATTTCTCTGTGTGTGTGTTTGTGTGTGTGTGTGCGTGTGTGTGTGTGTGTGAGAGAGAGAGAGAGATATGTGGATACGGATGATTTATTCATAACAGACCATGGCTCATTATGAAGGGGGAAGGGGGATTATGGCTCATTGTGAAGGGGAGGGGGGGGGGATTAAACATGTACAGCTTAAAAAAGAAGGAAAAGAAGAAAAAGGAATGTGTTCTCACTGCCATGTGATTGTTCTGTCAATGCCTCATGGTGGTGTGTGTTCTGTGGCCATCAGCTGTGAAGGTGTACAGGCCGCCTGTCAAGGACTTGAGGAGACATCTTCTGTCATTGGACGTGGTGCCTGAGCAGTGTACCACAATGGTCGCGCGGTCCATTTCAGCTACAGAGTGATCTGTTTTGTGTGTGTGTGTGGTGTGTGTGTGTGTGTGTGTGTGTGAATGAATCAGAGTAGACGTGAGTTCTGAATAAAGGTAGATAGATAGACAGACTTTGTGTGTGTGTGTGTGTGGTGTGTGTGTGTGTGTGATTGAGTCAGAGTGGACATGAGTTTCTGAATAAAGATAGGCAGATAGATGTGTGTGTGTGTGTGTGTGTGTGTGTGTGTGTGTGTGTGTGTACATGTGTAGAGTGTGTGTGTATGTGTGTGTGTGTTAGTGAATGAGTCAGAGTAGACATGAGTTCTGAATAAAAAGAAGATGGGCAGATGGAGTGTGTGTGTGTGTGCGTGCATGTGTGCGTGCGTGCATGTGTGTGTGTGTGTTTGTGTGTGTGTGTGTGTGTGTGTGTGTGTGTGTGTGGTGTGTGTGCACGCGTGTGATTGAATCAGAGTAGACATGAGTTCAGAATAAAGGTAGCTAGGTAGATGTGTGTGTGTGTGTGTGAATGAGTCGGAGTAGACATGATTCTGAATAAAGGTAGATAAATGTGCGTGTGTGTGTGTATGCGCGTATGTGTTGTGTGTGTGCATGTGTGTGTCTGAGTGAGTATGTGAGTAAGTGAGCATGTGGACCTGTATGACATGAGCACACACACACTTGGGTGTGTCTCCATACACACGCATGCATATGCGTGAGCATGTACATGACTGAGAGTCAGTTTGTCAGGGTGCTCAAGCCAGGTAACTAGGGATTGCACAACCCCTGCCCTCCCTCCCTCCCGCCACAAAGGTGGGACCAGGCGGGCTTTGGGCTGTACTGTGTGAGAGAGGGGGGGGGGGGGGGGGGGAGGGGGGGGGGGGGGGGGGGGGGGGGGGGGGGGGGGGGGGGGGGGGGGGGGGGGGGAGGGAGGGAGGCAGTGAACAACAGGAAGTGTGATATTAGATCAAGCCCTTATGTTTGCCCAGGGGGCCCAGGAGGGAAAACGAAGAGGGAGGGAGGGGAGGGGCAAGGGGGGGGGGGGGGGGGAGTGGGGAGGAGAGAGGGTCCTGAGAGGCCTGGCCACTTAGTGATTTAGTGTGGTGGATTTATGCCGCCATTCACCCACCCAACCCCTCCACTCACCTGCCCACCCGACCTGCCGGCCAAACCGACCGACCACCTTCATCTCGTACCTTATGAACAGCAGTAGGAAGCGGGAGCGAACTGTTGGGTGTGTGCGACTGTCTGCCTATCTGTCAGGCAGGGCTACATGATTTGGGTAGGTTTTGTGGGTTTGTGTGTGTGTGTGTGTGTGTGTGTATGGGAGAGAGAGAGAGAGAGAGATCTCCATCTTTGTGTTAGACTTCTGCGTAGGGGCAGTTACTTAAAAAGTGTTGATCACAGAAAGTGTTGCAGTGCCCTCAATCAGTCTGCAAGTCTGAGGGATAGTGGGATCTCTCTTCTGCAGGGTTTGAAAAAAAAAAAAGAAGTGCTCTGTAGGGGTTTTGGTGTTATTTAAAATCTCTGGACCGTGGATGTGTTTTTTCTTTCTTTTTCTTTCTTTTTTTTATGTGAGTGCTTCAGAGATTGCTTGCATAGTTATGGGGACAGATCTAGATGGTGTGCATCCGTGGGTTTGAAAGGATCATGCAAATGATCTGTACAGGTGGGAAGGTCTTTGTCATGTCTGTTGATGTTGAAACTTGAAAGATGTTCGTTTTTTCTGCTTCGCTGGGATTTGGCCACAGGCTGTAGGTGTTTGACACGCAGTCTTAGTATGCACATTCTCATACAGATGGACATACAGACAGGTGTGTGCATGTGTGTCTTGAGGTGCCTCTCATATGCACACAAACACATGCACACACATAGTCACTCTCTTTCATGCACACCTGCATGCATGCACACACACACACACACACACACACACACACACACACACAAATGTGCACATATATATATGTGCACACAGACACGCGCGCACACACACACATGCAAATGTGTGCATACATATGGGCGTACACACACACACACATACGCGCACACATACAAATGTGCGCATACATATGGGCGTACACACACACGCGTGAGCGCGCGCATGCACGCACACACCACACACACGCGCGCACGCATGCACACACACACACACACACACACACACACACACACACACACATACATAAGCGCACATGCCCACAAAGGTGCCTGCATCCCATGTACTCATGGATCTGTGAGTTAGAGAGAGAGAGACAGCATTGCCTGTATTTGTCGATGTAAGTTTGCATGTGTCTACAAATGCCTGATAGCATAAGTGAATGTTTGTGTGTGTATCTGTGCACATGCATGGATATATATGTGTGTGTTTGTTTATATATCCAAGTGTGTTCCTCTCTCTCTCTCTCCTCCCCTCTCTCTCTCTCTCTCTCTCTCTCTCTCTCTCTTTCTCTGTCTCTCATGTTCTGTCAATATATGCAGGTGTGTACCCGTCTCTCCCCCCCCCCCCCCCCCCTCACCCGTGTGTGTGTGTGTCTTTTTGTCTTTGTCTGTATCGGTCATTTTTAAGCGAAGGGTGTGTAAATGAGTTAACGTCAGGAATCTGGCATCAAACGAATGTCCGATAATAAATAAATGTCAAGACTGTAACAGCGAGCACGCACACACACCCCGTCAGGGGGCACAACTTTAGTCTGACCTGTAGATCCACCCCCCCCCCCCCCCCAAAGAAAAATGCTTTGTCATCATGTCAGAGACCTTCCCTTCTCCTGGACAGGACAGTCTGTACTGTCAGCCACCTTTGAAACGCTTGAAGTTGTACGCGTGGGAATCCTATTCACTTATGGGGGTGGGGGTGGGGGGGGGGGGGGGGCGTTGGCGCCACGTTTGCCTGCACCAAAACCAAGCGCGTTTGCTCTGGCGTGTGTATGTCCGTGCTGTCCGTTATTGATGTGCACCTGCATGGCCTCGACTGCTGTTGGTTGTCTTTTGTGCTCATGAGTGAGTGAGGTAGTGTGTTATTGTAAAGCGCTTAGAGCTTGGCCCTGTGACCGAGGATAGGCGCTATATAAATACCCAATATAATAATATAATATAAAGGGTTCCTTGCTTCAGCACTAGGGGGGGGGGGGGGGGGGGGGGGGGGGGGGGGGGGGGGGGGGGGGGGGGGGGGGGGGGGGGGGGGGGGGGGGGGGGGGGGGGGCTGTTCGCAGTCTGTTACAGATGTCAACAGGTGCTTAGCCATTCATTCATCATGAAGATGGGAAAAGAAAAAAGGAGAGACAGTGTACTTACATAGATACACGTGCGTGATTGTGGCGCGGAATGGTGTGTTTGTCTGGGATGCTGCTTGGGATCTGTGTGGGGGCCAGGTTGAGTCACAGGTCCCTTAAAAAAAAGTGCTGATGTTTGAGGGGAGGCCTGTTGTGTGAGAAAGAGGGGGGGGGGGTAAGGGGTGGGAGGGGTGTGATATGAGAGGAAATGGTTCAGGTGAGTGTTTTCTGCCTTGTTTTATTATGGAGTGCATTTGTGTTTTTCTTTTTTCTTTTTTCTTTTTTATTTCATCATCCGGGTCATAAAGTTTTACAGGACAGGTTACATTGTTTGAATGAGATTGATGGAGTTTTAGATCCAAGGCAGCATGGCGTTTTAAAAACTAGGTGGGTTTTCAAGAAGTGTGTGTGTGTGTGTGTATTGGTTGTGGTGTAGTGTGTGTGTTTTGTGTGTGTGATTTGTGTGTGTATGTGCATGCAAATGGCGCGTAGTTGTGTGCATGCATGTAGTGGGGAGTGTGTGGTGCATGCGTGTGTGTGTGTGTGTGTTTGTGTGAATAGCATTTTTGGAAATACAAGTTATCCTGACAGGAATCAGTCAAAAGGCAGTGCAGTGAAAGGAGCTCATGCATCCTTGTCCCTCCCTCCCCCCTGTTGTATTGTGTTAGTGCTTGTGCAAATTGGAGTATAACAATAAACCCTGTAGAGGACACTGTACATTGTAGAACACAGGACATTGTAAAACGTATGTGTGTACTGCAATGTGGTTCAGTCACTGTGGTCTTCAGGCAGAACTGAGTGAGGCACTTTCTTGCAAACAACAGTCAAATAATTTCACACAAGGGATTCTGCTACTTGACCCAACTGCCATGAACTGTTTCTTTTACTGAAGTATAAACTGATTTTAGAAACTGCCTGGCGTGTCGTTTGAAGGAGATGATGCCCATAACAGTGCAAAATGACCCATGATTGTCAAGAGAGAATCACTGTCAAGAAGTCTGTCTGTCCAACCACAGCAGAGACATATCATAGATTTGGGGGCGGAGTATTGACAATGAAGGATTGTAGATTGAAATGATGCTGAATTGTTTTAGAGAGTATTTCGAGTTAAGTGCACAGATTCAGTGGAACATCCTGAAAGACAAAGATATTTCAATCCTCATGAGTTTGATCAGTGATGATAGCTGTAGTATACAATTCATAAAAACAATCCCAAGTATGCTTTCCCTAAGATGATTAAAACCTTTTTGTTTTCTTCTGCGAGATATGAAACAGCCACCTGAATAAACGTCACATTTGGAAAAAAAAAGAAAGAAAGAAGCCTGCACAGATTTTGTGTTAGAAATAAACAGATTATACCTTGCTTGAACTGGGCAATGAATGTTGATGTACCTTGTTTGAATCAAGTAGTGAATGTTGATGTAACAATCTCCATTCACATTGAAGCATGCTGTGTATGAAAGCGTACAACACGTGGGTGCTCGGTACAAGCCTCATCGATTAGCAGTGAGGCCTGGCCCACAGGCATTGGATCAGTCGGCATAGATGTCCTTATAAACTCCAGCTGTTCACCTGTAAGGAAACGTTGATAGCGTAATCGGTGATCTGTGTCCTTACTTTTAGCAACAGTCGACATTCTGTTTGTAGTTTCGTCAGGAATGTGACGGTATTCCTTTGTGTGGCAGATACTTGTTTGTATTTGATGTTATTTTTCTGAGTTAGCTTTTGCGTGTGGAATGTTTTAAGATAGTGGAATATTGTACTTCGCTTAAAGAAAAAAAGGAAAACAAGGAAAAATTGTTTCCTTTATCAAGGTGAATATCTTTATTGGAGGGAGGTTGTCTGCTTTTTGCAGTGTATGCAGTTGTGCTTCTGGTTTTATAAGATTTGTGTCAACCTGTTTCTTGTTGCTTGCTTCTTTTTAACATAGCTTTTGTACAGTGTACACACAAACTCTCATACACACGCACGCACGTATACATACACATGTTATATACACACACACACACACACACACACACACACCACACACACACACAACATTTATACACACAGATACACTGACATAAATTTACACACACACACACACACACACACACACACACACACAACACACACACACACACATTTATACACACTGACACACATTTATACACACACACACACACACCACACACACACACACACACACAACGTTTATTCACACGCACGCGCTCACCCTTCATTCTCTGAACATTCACACCTCATCTTAACCGTCGTCACCAGCCTGTCGCAGGACCAGCCTGCATGCGGCCATGAAAGTCAAGTCACATGGCATCGGGCACCGTTTTCACCACAGACGGAACATGGGCAGAGACAGGGGAGAGCATGCAGGGTGCAGCATGCGCC
>CM031605.1:55073286-55083878 GCA_018398815.1 Conus ventricosus
GATCAGCATTAAAAAAAAAAAAAAAAAAAAGTCTCAAACTTGGGCCCCTTTATGCCCTGCTCTCATGTGACCTCATTCGGTCCCCTCCACGTCTGTGGCCTTGGGTTTTCTTCCGTCGGGTCACCGGTATCGGGGATCCATGGGGGGTGTCGTTGGACGGACGGGGGTGGCGCCCTCCGGAGGGAGAGCTCACTCACCCGGCTCCGCGACAAGCAATTATTGTCGTCAGTAGGGGGCTTAGTAGGTGGTGTCCTGCGTATGTTAGATCAGAACAGGCGCCACTGAACACCACCGAAGTGACCTCGGCAGCAGTGCAGTGTCTCCTCCTGTGGTTTGCCTCTTGACGACTTGACATTGACTGCTCCCTGTTGATTGCCGGTGCCGGGCTGCGGCGGGGTCAGCCGGGCTATGGCTGTGGATGGGGTGTTGGAATGAGCGGCGTGGGTGCACTGCCTCTGAGTGACGCAGAGGTGGGACAGCAAAAAAAAAAAAAATGTTGGCAGAATGCAGTGAACTGGGTGACTTCTCTCTCTCTCTCTCTCTCTCTCTCTCTCTCTCTCATCTCTCTCTCTCTCTCTCTCTCTCTCTCTCCTCTCTCCTCTCTTCATGTGGTGGTAAAGTCAATAAATGTGGTAGAATGCTGTGAACTGGGTGACACTCTCTCTCTCTCTCTCTCTCTCTCTCTCTCATCTCTCTCTCCTCTCTCTCTCTCTCTCTCTCTTTCTCTCTCTCTCTCTCCTCTCTCTCTCTCTCTTCATGTGGTGGTAAAGTCAGTAATGTTGGCAGAATGCGGTGAACTGGGTGACATCTCTCTCTCTCTCTCTTTCCTCTTCTACTCTCTCTCTCTCTCTCTCTCTCTCTCCTCCTCTCTCTCTCTCTCTCTTCATGTGGTGGTAAAGTCAGTAAATGTTGCAGAATGCGGTGAACTGGGTGACATCTCTCTCTCTCTCTCTCTCTCTCTCCTCTCTCTCTCTCTCTCTCTCTCTCTTTCTTCTCTCTCTCTCTCCTCTCTCTCTCTCTTCTTTCTCTCTCTCTCTCTCTTCATGTGGTGGTAAAGTCAATAAATGTTGGCAGAATGCGGTGAACTGGGTGACATCTCTCTCTCTCTCTCTCTCTCCTCTCTCTCTCTCTCTCTCTCACCCCCTCTCTCTCTCTCTCCTCATGTGGTAATAAAGTCAATAAATGTTGGCAGAATGCGGTGACTGGGTGACTTCTCTCTCTCACTCTCTCTCTCTCTCTCACATGGTAATAAAGTCAGTAAATGGCAGAATGTGTTAACTGGGTGATTTTCTCTCTCCTCTCTCTCTCTCTCTCTCTCTCTCTCTCTCTCTCTCTCCTCACATGGTAATAAAGTCAATAAATTTTTGGCAGAATGCGGTGGACTGGTGA
Organism: Conus ventricosus; assembly: GCA_018398815.1. Classification (NCBI taxonomy): domain Eukaryota; kingdom Metazoa; phylum Mollusca; class Gastropoda; order Neogastropoda; family Conidae; genus Conus; species Conus ventricosus. Next base: position 55,074,676 of record CM031605.1, read on the forward strand.
CTTCTCCTCTCTCTCTCTCTCTCTCTCTCTCTCTCTCACTCTCCTCTCTCTCTCCTCTCTCCTCACGTTGTAATAAAGTCAATAAATGGCAGAATGCGGTGAACTGGGTGATTTCTCTCTCTCTCTCTCTCTCTCTCTCTCTCTCTCCTCTCTCTCTCTCTCTCTCTCTCTCTCTCCCTCACGTGGTAATAAAGTCAATAAATGTTGGCAGAATGCGGTGAAACTGGGTGACATCTCAACCGTCAGTGAAACAAGGAGGCATTGGGTGTAATAGGCACGTCAGAGGAGGTTCCTTCGCACCTTGGTAGCATGGAAGTGCCACAGGTAATGGCCGTTGACATATCAGAGATAAGATAATGTTGCTTATAGCCCAGCCGACCGCAAAGGGCCACATCAGGGCTTGACATATCAGAAGAGATCTGAGTGTTGAATAACTATGTGTGCTGTCTGACACAAACTCATGTAAGTGAACGTGTACACTAATGCACACATGCGCATGTATGCAAGCAAGCACGCATTCGCCCACAAGCATGCACACACACAGGCGCACACGCACGAACACACGCACACAAACGCGCACACACACACAAACATACACAAACACACACTTACATAAGTCATGTACATGCATATACGCATATTAGTCAGATTATACCTTAAATCAATTCTTTGTGTGTGTGTGTATTAATTGATTCAGTTATATATAGGACAGTAATATCCATCTTGAAAACAATAGGCCAGATTCCCTGAATTATTCAGGGACTCCTTTGCAGAGGTTTTGTGTAGCAGCTTTTCATCTTCACATCTCCGTTTGCTACCATGCTGGAGAGTACTCCCAACAGCAAATTTGGGTAAACAGATCTGAGCAAATCTTACCTTCAGTTTGGAAAAAAGAAAAAAGAAAAAAAAAGAAAAAAAAAATGGAAATTATTTTTTTTTTTATGCCATAGACTTACAGGAAATAACATGATGAACAGTAGCCATGTTTACAACAAGGCATGTCTTTCATTTGTGCACAGTCGGCAAGTGCACATTCTTTGATTCTCCATCAGTCATGGTGGCTGTGATGATGTGAGTGTGTAAACATGCATTTAGTAGTATTTACATATACATCTGCACAGCATCACATATGTAAGAATATTCTGTGCTCTACAAAACCGTAAAAATTTCTGTTTATTATTAATTTCTACATCATCTGGTCTTGATTGAAAGATTTTTGGGCAGGCCCATCCGAAAATTACTTTTTTGGAGAAAAATTCTTGATGATGGCTTGTTTCATGATAGATGGGGAAGCTTCTGGAAGTGTAGGAAGTGAGAGGGACAGGGAGAAGGTCAGCAGTGATGGAGGAGGTGAGGGGGGTAGGAGGGAGAAGGGGTGCAGGAGTATGTAGGGGCAAAGAAAGAGAGAATGTGTGTGTGTGTCTTACAGGGGAGAGAGAGCCGTTTTTGTCTCACGCTTATCACAGAAAGATGCTTTCAAGATCGGGAATTTTTTTTTTTTTTGTCTTTTTTTTTTCAGGTGAAAGCCCTTATACGAGTCAATAGTGCTGGATATGTGTCTCTAATAGACATGTACCACAAAGGAGAACTGATAAGACGACCAATCAAATAAGTTTCTTGTTTCACTTTCTGCTCGTTCTAGAACTTTTCAAAAATTTCTTTTTAAGCTCTACTGAATCATCTACAGCATCACCTTGTCTATTGTGTGGCTTCCTTAGGGAGGATGAGTCGCAATTTTTGTTTCATTGTAAAAATTACAGTGCTGTACCTGATAAGTGTGTAATTTTTCAAATTAATGTTGCCATAAATAAGGACACATTTGGAGTTTTAAAAACTGAATTATGACGATAATTCAGTGAAATCACTTGCCAGATATGTTGCAGAGGCATTGAAAATACGAGCAGAGTTGATCATCAACTAGAATTTACGACGTTCAAATGAAAAATAATGCTACAGGAAGTAGTAAAATATTTTTGGTTATGGTATTTACGTATTTACTTCTATCAATATCATCCAACTGGATGGTCGAGATACTGGCCTATTTTGCTTGTATTTTAAGCTTTCAATTGATTGATGTTTATTTTATGTTTGTTACTTTCGTTTTTGATATGATATTTTTGTGCTGTACCCCCCATGTCACTAAGGCTGTATAGTTAATGACATTAAACATGTTCAGTGTTCTCTTTCTCTCAATCTCTCACTCTGTCTCTGCCTTAGTCTCTCTGTCTGCCTGTCCTCTCTCTCTCTCTCTCTCTCTCTCCTCTCTCTCCTCTCTCTCTCTCCTCTCTCTCTCTCTCTCTCTCTCATCTCTCTCTCCTCTCTCTCTCTCAGCGGTCATGGTTAGAATAGATCGTACAGTTTGAAAGGTAGATATTTAATTTAAACCTCTCTCTCTCTGCCTTAGTCTCTCTGTCTGTCCGTCTCTCTCCCTCTCTCTCTCCGTCTTAGTCTCTGTCTGTCTGTCTGTCTTTCTCTGTCTCTGTCTCTGACTCTCTCTCTCTCTCTCTCTCTCTCTTATAAACATACTGTGTGTTCCCCGTCTTGCTCTGTCAGCACAAAATTGTTTGTCTTTCTGCATGCTTTCTTTTATCTGTCTCAAGACCAATCTCAGGTAACAAAGATTAGATAACTGTGAACTTTAATTGTAACTTATGTAGGTGCTTGCAAGCTGTGTGTGTGTGTGTGTGTGTGTGTGGTGTGTGTGTGTGTGTGTGTGTGTGTGTGTGTGTGGTGTGTTTGCATGTGTGTAAGTGTGTGTGCATGTGTTTGTGTGTGTACAAAACACTTCTTTACTCTGTGTCCAAGATCACTTGGTTTGCCTGCAGATAAGTGCATTCATGTGTGGCGTATTTGTGTGCGTGCAGTTGTATGTCATGCATATATATATATGAATGTGTTTTTTGGGTGCATTCATGTGCGTATGTTTGTGTGCTTGTAGTTGCATGTCGCACATGTATGAATATGTATAATATAAATATATATATATATATATATATATATATATATATATATATATATATATATAATATAAATATATATATATATGCGTTTGTTTTTAATATAGACTTGATATGGACAAGACATATCAAATGGACGGAGGTCTGGTGTTGAAAGATGGATGGCTGTATACTGAAGCAGATCCCATACCTGTGAGTGGACTTGGCTTCTTGTACAGTGTAACAAATGGCTTCTTGTACAGTGTAACAAATGGCTTTTTATACAGTGTAACAATTGGCTTCTTATACAGTGTAACAAATGGCTTCTTATACAGTGTAACAAATGGCTTTTTAATACAGTGTAACAAATGGCATTTTATACAGTGAACAAATGGCTTTTTATACAGTGGAACAAATGGCTTTTTATACAGTGGAACAAATGGCTTTTTATGCAGTGGAACAAATGGCTTTTTATACAGTGGAACAAATGGCTTTTTATACAGTGGAACAAATGGCTTTTTATACAGTGGAGCAAATGGCTTCTTGTACAGTGTAACAAATGGCTTTTTATACGGTGTAACAAATGGGCTTCTTGTACAGTGTAACAAATGGCTTCTTGTACAGTGTAACAAATGGCTTCTTATACAGTGTAACAAATGGCTTCTTGTACAGTGTAACAAATGGCTTCTTGTACAGTGTAACAAATGGCTTCTTGTACAGTGTAACAAATGGCTTTTTAACAGTGTAACAAATGGCTTCTTGTACAGTGTAACAAATGGCTTCTTATACAGTGTAACAAATGGCTTTTTATACTGTGTAACAATTGGCTTCTTGTACAGTGTAACAAATGGCTTCTTGTACAGGTAACAAATGCTTTTTATACAGTGTAACAAATGGCTTCTTGTACAGTGTAACAAATGGCTTCTTGTACAGTGTAACAAATGGCTTTTTATACTGTGTAACAAATGGCTTTTTATACAGTGTAACAAATGGCTTCTTATACTGTGTAACAAATGGCTTCTTATACTGTGTAACAAATGGCTTTTTATACTGTGTAACAAATGGCTTCTTATACTGTGTAAACAAATGGCTTTTATACTGTGTAACAAATGGCTTCTTATACTGTGTAACAAATGGCTTTTTTATACTGTGTAACAAATGGCTTCTTATACTGTGTAACAAATGGCTTTTTATACTGTGTAACAAATGGCTTCTTATACTGTGTAACAAATGGCTTTTTATACAGTGTAACAAATGGCTTTTTATACTGTGTAACAAATGCTTCATATACTGTGTAACAAATGGCTTCTTATACTGTGTAACAAATGGCTTTTTATACTGTGTAACAAATGGCTTCTTATTCTGTGTAACAAGTAGTTATTTCAAAGTGAGTGACTGCAGGCAGAAATTGAAGCAATTTTTAAAAGCAATTTTAGATAAATCCGCTGTTCAACATGGACCAAACAAATTTCAAGAAAAAACACCATGCGTTTCGACCTCTTAGGTCCTTTTCAGGCAAGATAAACAAGCAGAATCTTGTGTCTAGTTCAAGAAGGTAAGTGATTGCTGGTTCTTTGTTTTCATTGCCCTGAGTGTTAATTGTTTATCTTGCCTGAAGAAGACCTAAGAGGTCAAAACGCATCGTGTTTTGTCTCGAAATTTGTTTATCCATGTTCAACGGTGGATTTATTTAAAATTGCTTTTAAAGAGCTGTGTAGATCAGACGCTTTTTTTTGGGGGGAGGGGATTAAAAATGGATGGACAGCTCACCTCAGAATTGTCAGGACTGCTGATTTTCTTTCAAGGATTTTATAGGTAATGCTGTGAAAATGGTCTGAACTTACATGACAAATTATGAATGTAGAAAAGCAATCTGTGCATGCATGTACTCATAGTGGGTAATGTATTTTTGGGAGAGGTTCGAGTGGTGTGTTTTGAACTTGCAATGAGCAGATTTTTGTTTATTTGGGTGGGTGAGTGCATGCTGTGTGTGTGTGTGTGTGTGTGTATGTGTGTTGTGTGTTGTGTGTGTGTGTGTGTTTTGTGTGTGTGTGTGTGTGTATTCGTTTGTGGTCAAGCGTGTGTGTGTGTGTGTTTCAGTGAGTGAGTATGTGTGTTTGTATGCAAGTGTTTTTATTTAAGTCGTTTTTACATGTGTTGTGCATGTATTTTTTGGCGTGTTTGTGGTGTCTTCAGTTGTGGAGAGAGACGTGCACTTGCTGGTCTTGGTGTCGGATGATGACAGCCAGATCGCATCTTGGGCTGCGGACCTGCAGTATCAGCATGTCCGTGGATCGGCGCCATCTGGTGGAGGTGGTGCATTACCCAGGGGCTGGACATCTTCTGGAGCCACCCTACACCCCTCTTTGTCGAGCCTGCTACAACCCCTTCTTTGGTGGGTACGGCAGGAAGTGAGGGGGAAACAAGGAAAGAGTGTTATAGGCAGGAGGGGTTTCAATAACAGATCAGATGCTAGGAAACGCTGGATGTATACATTCAGTGTGTCTTGTACACAGAGGATTCAAGGGCCCTCTTTAAGGAAATGTCTTTGAAGCAGACATGATGGAAGTTAGGGATCTGTGAGTTTGACTTGTTATATATTTCTCTGTGTTTTGCTTTAATGTATGCTGAGTTTCAGTTTCCTCAAGGAGATGTCACTCAGTGCGACTAGTCCATATATACGCTGCACCACATCCGTTAAGTTTTGAGACCACACTGCGCATAATTTAAAGCGGCTGGATAAGCGAATTAATGACTAAGATGAGAGAATTTAAGACGAGGGTCTCATGGCGTCGACTTAGCGCTTGTCTGACCTTCGCATTAGCCCACTTGCTGGTCAGACCTTGAGTACCTACCTAACTGTATCTTTTTTTTAAATATAAACTGTAATATATACGGATGTTAGCAGTAATAAAACCATTCATCCTGCCCAGTCAAATGTGTTGTGATCCCCTTTGTAGCTGAAGTAGTGCAGAGCAGGGAGCTGATGTTGATGTTTGGTGCGTGCGTCTATCCCAGACCTGTGAAACCATGCAGTTTGGTAGGTGTTTTCTACCCCATTTACACAGATACACTAAACATTTCACCCTACCAAAAAGTACACCCTAGAAGACATGATGTGACAACTTCACCATTTACTGTCTTCACCAGTTTCTCAGTGTTTCTTGATTTGAAAATGCTGTAGCGCTTGTTGTAATAATGTTCGAATACAAGTCAGCCGCCAGTGTCACTGGATTTTTATTTTCAGCATGGCATGACTGATGATGCATTCAAAAACTTTCATTCTTTGGTCACAATATTTTCTAGTTTCTCTTTGCTCACAATATTTTCTAGTTTCTCTTTGGTCACAATATTTTCTAGTTTTTGTGTTGTTTCTTTTTTTTCACTTATCTTTGGCATAAGACATTTTATTTCATTGATTTTCAGTCAGTATATTCTATGACTGTCTTCACTGTTATGATTTGTGCGACAATGAAAATATGTATGGTAAGGAAAGGTGATTGTGGGTTAGGATGAAAGGGATTCAAAGGTACCCCTCCCCTCTTTTCCCTTTGGCCACCCCCACTCTTCCACCCCCACTCTTCCATGAGAGTCAAGCTCATGGGTTTGTCTTGCTGTTATATAAGGTGTTCACTACTAAGAAGAATTTGTGCTGTAATCATGTCAGTGGTCGAGTTGCCAAACCATTTTTTTCATCCCCCCCCCCCCCCCCCCCCCCCCTTCCCTGACATTGCAAATAATCCAGTACAAATTTATAAACAGTGGTTTCTATTGGATAGCAGTATCTGACTAAATTTAAGATTTGTCTGCCATGGTGGATAACTCATTTTCATCCTAAAACAATTAAAAATGCTGAGAGAGAGAGAGAGAGAGAGAGAGTCAGAGAGAGATTAGTTCTTTATAGCCCATCTGACCACAAAGGGCCATATCAGCGCTGTCACCTCGTTGAAGTCAACTCTCAAAATAGATTTAAAACGCATGCACGCACGCAACGCATGTATGCACGCACTCATGCACGAACTTACATGCAAGCATGCACATGCACACACACGCACACGCACACGCTGCTTCAAAACAGATAAAGTGTGTTATCAGTGAAATTAAGTTGGTCAGTTTTATGAATATATGTATATACTTTGATCAGTTGTGTGTGTTATTTGCCTACCACCTATGACATGGGATTTTTTAGGCATTGGGTTTCATATATTCGGAGTCATAAAATGCAAATAAAAATGATCAAGTGACGCAGGTATGTTTAGTAGCTTTGTAACAGTGAACCAGCTCTCCCTCAGTTACACATGGTCCATAAAATACGATCTGATCAGCAAAAAAAATCCTCATTAAAAGCAGTGAGAATTCATTGCACACGATATCAAAATGATGCTTTTGTTTTGAAGTCTGTGACAGATGTTACATCAATGGAACAGTGGTGTTATTCATTGCTGCATGTGGATAGACTGGATGCAAAGGAAAAAAAAGTTTTTCTGGCTACTGTGGCAAAGTGGTTAGCGTCGCAGACTCCTGGCTGGAAGATTGTGGGTTTTATTCCCATTACAGACATTTATTTGTAGGAATGTTTGGTCCCCACTGGCTCCTGCTCAGAGTTGAATTAGCTATCACGGTCCAAGTTTTATCTTTGGATGGATGCGTCCCGAGGGAGTTGCTCCATTTTCATGACCAACTCTGCAGTTGTATCTCTTTGGCCTGGTTGACGCTGGGAGATGCATGGAAGAAAGTAAACGATACAAAGCCAGCCGTTTAGTTTCAGACCACAGATCGGTAGCATCATCTTCCTCATTCTCATCTTCATCAATCAGCATTAAAAAAAAAAAGTCACTAAGTCCGTAGCCCTTCTTCCCATTCTTTGATGTAATGGTGACTTCAGTTTTGATTTTCTCTCCATATTCATGCCCTTTTCAGGGTCATAAGTATCATCAAATTCATGGAGGCTGTTGTTGAACACACATTGTGGCACCGTTCGGAGGGGGACGCTGACTAAGCTACTATTGTGTCAGTGATGGGGGCTTTGTAACTGGTGTCCTGCATATGTTGGATCAGAACAGGCACATCTCTGAACACCACTGAAGTGACTTAGCAGCAGTGCTGTGTCTCCTCTAGTGAGTTGCCATCATGATGCCATGACATTACTGCTCCTTGTGGATCGCCAATGTGGCAGGACAGACGGGATGTGGCTGTGGATGTAGAGCCAGACTCGGTGGCATGGAGCAATGCCTCTGAGGCAGCCCAGAAGATGAGACAAAGAAAAAGTCCTTTTCTAATAATAGCATTACGAATGTTGTAAATATCATGCCTATATATTTCAGCTTAAATGGTCTGATGGACCAGCCAATATAAGACCTATCATGGTCAGCAAGGTTTATACAATATAGTGGAATTCAGCTCTGACAAACACTGTTAACTGTAACCATGCCATCGTTTAATGTTGCTGTATAATGTCACTGGTGTGAAGTTTTGCCTGATTGAAATAATAAACTGTATACTGTAGCCATCAGGGATATAATGAGTGGAGAGTAAAGTTCTGTTTATGATAATGCCCTAAGATGTACACCAGAACTTTGTAACACTGATTTCTTCATTTCTAAAGACGAAATGCAGGTGGAAGAAAACCTCTAAGTGATGAAACGCAGGTGAGAAGGAAAATGTGGAACGATTTAAAGTGTGTACCAGGGGCTTTGAGTCTCAGAGGTTGGCACTGACTTGCGCTGCAGATAATTGACTTGTGCTGCAGATCATTGACTTGTGCTGCAGATCATTGACTTGTGCCGCAGATCATCGACTTATGCTGCAGATCATTGACTTGTGCCGCAGATCATCGACTTATGCTGCAGTTCATTGACTTGTGCTGCAGTTCATTGACTTATGCGCGCATCATTGTATATAGCTGCAGATCATGGTATATGCTGCAGATCATTGTATATGCTGCAGATCATTGTCTTGTGCTGCAGTTCATGACTTATCTGCAGATTATCGGCTTCTGCTGCAGATCATTGTTTATGCTGTAGATCATTGACTATGCTGCAGATCATCTTAATATGCTGCAGATCATTGACTGTCTACAGATCGTTGTTTTGTGCTGCAGATCATTGACTTGTGCGCAGATTATGACATGTGCTACAGATCGTTGTTTTGTGCTGCAGATCATTGACTTGTGCTGAGATCATTGGCATGTGCTGCAGATCATTGACATGTGCTACAGATCATTGTTTTGTGCTGGATCATTGACATGTGCTGACAGCTGATCATTAC
>CM031605.1:55083978-55096478 GCA_018398815.1 Conus ventricosus
CTCATCTTCTCTCTCTCTTCTCTCCTCTCTCTCTCTTTCTTCTTCTCTGTCTCACTCTATATTGTAATGCCTGCCATTCTTTTCCCTGATTTTCAATCACTATTGGCCGAAGGTTTTTGGTGGGAGTGTGAGTTTCTGTTTGCTCAATATCTTCACATGATTTCTTTCCTCCTTGTTTCTCCTTTATGCATTCTTTTTTTTTTAACTTCAAAAGGGAGGTAATCTTGATAGCAAGGTAAAGGTAAGGTAAGGTAATGTTGCTTATAGCCCAGCCAATCGCAAAGGGCCATATCAAGGCTGTCACCACGTTAAAATCAACTCACAAATCATCACACACAAAAAAAACCACCTTTCAGACATCTCTTTAAAACACACCTTTTAAAAACGTACCAGAAACTTTGTTAAAATCTTTCTTCCGTAAAATCTTAGATCAGATAAAAAATGTTAATCCCACAAGCCCACAAGAAAAAGTCATTTTCCAAAAAAGCAAATCTTTGATGGTGGGGGGTCTCAACTGGAATGTAAATCTTGCACAGAGAAGCAGAAAGAAAAAGTACTGTTAAACTGAAACAAATCTTTTGAGGAAGGGCGTCACAGTGGGAAGATAAATCAAACACAGAGGAGGGGGGGGGGAGGGGGGAAGTTCCAGCACAGCAAGTCGTCTTCCAATGGAGTTAATGTTAATGGGGAAAGTCAGTCTAACACAGCGAAGGATGGGGGGGGGGGGGGGGGGGGATTGTTCCAGAAGAACATGTCTTTAAGGGAATGAGTCTTAATCAGAAGATCAATCCAATCCAGAAAAAAGAGGAAAAGGCGATGATTCAGAGCGGTCTTTTTATGGAGGGAGTCCGAATGGATGATAAATCCACCTCAGAAAATCAAGATATGGTCCAGAAGAAAAAAAGCTGCTCTGTAAAGGGTAGGAATCTTAATCGTGGGGAGGGTTGAAGAGGGAGGGGCAAGGAGGTCTGTATTGAGGAGAGCTATGATACATGCCACAACCCCATCCCCACCTCCACTCCTGCCCCTGTCCCATACCCTTTCCTTCTTCAGCTCCATACACTTGACATAGAGTCTCTGTAAGGGGGAGCTGATGGTGTCTGTGATGCTCCCTTTCCAGTATATTCTGTGTAGTCATCGTACGTCCTCCTGCTTGTCTTATCAGCAGCTTCCTGCAGCATTGTTGCCCTAAACCCACCCTCCCTCCACCCTCCTCCCAGTCTCCCCATCCCCCACCCCACTCCCCATCCTGCCAGATCCCCCACCCACCTCCCGGCAGTCCTCGGCAGTCCTGGGGACTGTAACAAGTCCCAATCCACTCAGGATCACTCCAGTGTTTCCTGCTAAACACTGCCTCCCCCACCCCCACACACCCACCTGCCTGTGTGCTGTATTAACATTGTTTGCTGTCTCTTCCCCTCCCAGTCCCTAGGGAGAGAGAGGAGGGGATTGGGGGGGGGGGGGGGGGCTGTAGGTGGGAGGGGAGACTACTGAGAGGGTGGCTGTAGGTGGGAGGGGAGACTACTGCCTGGGATCCCACTTACCTGGTCACCGCCCCTCTCTCCATGTGTGAGTGGTGGGTGAGGTAATGGTGTTTTAATTGGGTTTGACCTGGTCCTGATCAATATTCACAGGGGAGACCCGGGCCTGGCCATGAGGACTCTGTGGGATCTGGTTCAGGGTCGCGTGGTTCAGTCATCTTTCAGCCCATCCTCCTCTACTCTCCCCCCCCCTCCCCCCCCCCCCCCCCCCCCCCCCCCCCCCCCCCCCCCCCACGCCTTCTCACCCGTGGGGGTGAAGTGGCCACAGCTTGGTCTTGCAAAGCGTGGTCTGAGGTGAGAGAAAGTGTTTGGGAGTTCAATCAGGCCTGCATGTTCAGCTGTAGGTGGTGAGCTGAGAGGGATTGGTGGTGTGTGGGTGAGTGTCAGCTGTGAGCTTGTGTGCATAGATGTCTGTAATGGATGCTCCTTTTGTAGTTTGTCAACCTCCTTGATTTTTTTTTTCTTTCTGGAATTTCTCTAATTTAAAAAATATTCCTGAAATCCTACATTTAGTGGGAAAAGTCCAGAATTTCAAGATTTTGTTTTTTAATTTGTGCTTGGGAACTCATTTAAAATATATATATAAAAAAGGGGGTGATAAAGTAGTGCAGCCCAAATGATGTTATCTGGATATAGGCAGTTTTTATATCTGTATATATATATATATGGAAAATGTCTCTCTTATTGTCAACTGAAACATATAGGGAATTGCCCTCTCTTCCTCCCACCCAAACCTCCCTCCCACCCCTCTTTATCCCATAAGTTTTTGGAATTTTGATTCTTCAAGATTGGCAGCTATGCCCGTTGACGCAAAGGTGTATGTGAGTATGATTTCCTGTGCGGTGCCATGTTGGCCTTCGTACAGGTGTTGTATGTTTTGTTGCCACGTGTAATGTGCCAAAAGTGACTCACCAATTTGTATAGTGTTGAGGAGCTTGAATTCATTATGCACAGAGTCAGTTATGTGTACTGCACTCAAACCTGTACTAAGAGTCTAGAGCGATTATATTCTTATGTATTATGCTCTCTCGCTCTCTCTCCCTCTCTCTCTCTCTTTCTCTCTTTCCTTGTCCCTATCTATCTGTCTGTCTTCGTGCCTCTCTCTCTCTCTCTCTCTCCTCTCTCTCTCTCTCTCCCACTCTCTCTCCCTCCCTCCCTCTCTCTCTCTCTCCCTCCCTCCCTCCTTGCCTACCTTTCTGTCTGTCTCTGACTGTCTCTCTCTCCCTCCCCCTTTCTCTCCCCCTCCCTCCCTCTCTCACTCTCTTTCTCTCTCTCTCCCTCTCTCTCTGTCTCCCCCTCCCCCTTTCTCTCCCCCTCCCTCCCTCTCTCACTCTTTCTCTCTTCCCTCTTCCTCTCTCTCCCTTTCTCTCTCTTTGTCTCTCCCTCTCTCCCCTCCCCTCCCTTACACCAGTTTGTGCCTGTTTCCTTTGGTTTCTTAAGCACACATATCCCCTGTCTTGTATTCCACTCAGGCAGTAAACTTCCACCCCCTCCTTTCCTTATTCCCCTTCTCAACACTTTGGCCAGAAAACATACCCAGACTTAAGTATATGGCACATGCATAGACACATACACTCAGATGCATATGGATAAACTCACACACAAATATTCGCGCGCGCGCACACAACACACACACACACACACACACACACACACACACACACACACACACACACACACTTGTCGCCTATCCTTGAACGCGACTTCTCCAGAATACAGTTCTGATCCATCATGGACTCTTAAGAGATTCAGATACTCATCGTCTCTCGCTCATGCCTCGCTCAAATGTCCTTAGCTGCCCCACCCACATGTCATCATGTCGTGGATTCTAAAGGACTTCATTACAGTTTATCATCTGGTTGACTCTCCAACTGAAATTCATACATTATTGGTTCATCCATGCGACAGGACGGTAAAGGATGGTAAATGACAATCTGACTCCACTGGCAATCATTTTGTGACTGCCTTCTTGAACAAACAGTACATTTGTGAAGCTGTCAGAGCCCCTGTTGAGGTCCCCCGCCATGTCTTATCTGAGAATAAAGGGGGACTGAAGAGGAGTGAAATCTGTCCTCTCTGATAAAACGTCCTCCTGCCAGGCACAGTGAGTTTGGGAGGTGTTTATCTCGACAGGCTGCCAGTTGCTATCGCAGGAAAGAAGTCTGAGGCAAACCGGGATTTCTGTTATCTGACGTCCTCGGCCCTGTGGCTTCATGGGAAGGGTGGAAAGGACGCGGGGCTTCAGTCGGGGAGCCGTGGTGGCCATGGTGAGGTCTGTGGTCAGGTGGCGTGAGTGGTCACAGGGAGATCCTGGCAAGGAGAACTGCTGGACGTTGCTGTCTGCCATCTTGGTGTGACCGCCCAATGCTGTAAGATCCAGTTATTTTCTCTGCCGTTGCCTGTTTTTTACTCATACTTGCTTTTGTAATCTGATCTGTTTTGTTGATTATGAAAAAAAAAAAAATTTTCCTTGAAGTTTAAGAAAAGAAACAAAAAGTTCTAACGTCTTATGGGGGTCAGATTTTGTAGATCAAGGTTATTTTTTTATGTCGATGATTCACCACCGGTTTGAAGTCGTTGAAATGACAGGCTCTGTGACAGTACTTTTCTGTTTGTGTTTAGAATCACACGTAAATATTACAGTTTTCATGGAGGTGAGATTTTCTGCCCTTTGTGCACCATATATGATTCATCTTTGAGGATTTTACACTTGCGTGTCTGTGCATACTGCTCACCATGCGCATTCTGTTGTGCTGTTAGTTTTTGAAGGCCAGTTACAAATTCCTTGATCTGTTCGCAGTTTAGTTGTGCAGAGCTTTTTATTCCAAAAGAGCTTATATCTGTAGCGTATTCCATCTAGCCATATTTTCTGTCAGGTATGTGGTATTTTCTTGTTCAGTATTTTTCATTCAGGTTTATAATTTTGTTCATTTTTCTAATGGTCTTGTGATTTTTGTTAAAGATGGTCAGGATTTTGTGAACAATTTTGTTTTGAAAATGACGTTCGCCACATTTTACTTGTGTATGTCTGGATTTTTTACACCAAATTTCCATGCGTCAACTGCGTTCTCTGTCAAATGTGCATTTGTAGTTATGTGGAACAGTGTCACTTAAGGTTTGGGTAGTGTCCATTGCCATCACTGTGATTTCTTAATAACTGGTATATGTGAAAAAAAGAAAAAGAATTCATATTTAGAATGTTGACTCTCTCTCTCTCTCTCTCTCTCTCTCTCTCTCTCTCTCTCTCTCTCTCTCTTCTCTCTCTCTCTCTCCTTCCCTCCCAACCTTCCTGTCTCTCTCTCTCACCCCCCTTCCCCCGCTCCACACACACACACTCACACACACACTCTCTCTCTCTCTCCCTTCCCCCGCTCCACACACACACACTCACACAAGAGTCTTACACACACACACACACACTCACACACACACACATACACACACACACACACACACACACACACACTGACTGACTGAAGCCAATTTATAACTACACATGCACATTTGACAGAGAACGCAGTTGACGCATGGAAATTTGGTGTAAAAAAATCCACAGACATACACAAGTAAAATGTGGCGAACGTCATTTTCAAAACACACACACACACACACACACACACACACACACACACACACACACACACACACACACACACACACACCTTAGTTTCACGTCATATGCAAATGGGGATATATGTCACCAATTCAAATGGGTGATCGCATACAGTTCCGGGAAACATTTAAAGGACATGAACAGTCGCAGAAAAACCAACCAAAGAGAATGCCACTGCACTGGTGTCATCACATCAAGGGGGAATCACCACATCAACTGCTGTCAGTTGAAGGCAGACTGACTGATGTGAAAAGAGACCCAAAAAATGCCTTTGTTCGGGTTCATAGTGATATATATGTGAACAGTACTGTCCCTTCAGTTGTTTTTTTCTTCTTCTTTTTTTTTCTTCTCACTTTCAGATGCTTGGTAGCTTTTCTTCATTCAGCCAGGTGACAATCACCTTTCATTTGTGTTTTCACCTTTCATTTTGCGTTTGGGATGTGAAACGTTCAGTGCCACTGCATCTGCACTGTATTTTTGCTTGATTGTGAGGCCCCCCCCCCCCCCCCCCCCCCCCCCCCCCCCCCCCCCCACCTCCCCCATCCCTCAGTCCCAAACCAACTTCCTTCTCTCAGTCTTTTCTACCACATTGTAACTGGCGGTGTGACCTCCCACTCCACCCCCCTTCCCATTGGTTTTTGTGAGACAGGACTTTTTATACACACACACACACATGCACACACACACGCACATGCACACACACACGCGCACGCACGCGCACACACACACACTGACACACACACACACACACCACACACACACATATATATATATCACACACACACACACACACACACACACACACACACACACACACACACACATATCTCACACACACACACACACACACACACACACACACACACACACACATATCACACACACACACACACACACACACACACATATCACACATACACACACACACATATATCACACACACACACACACACACGCCTTTTGGCGAAAGAACAGTGTGGTTTCCGCAAACATCGGACTACTGTTGACCATTTGATTCGTCTGGAATCTACACTTCGGAACGCTTTTTTGAACAGACAGCATGCAGTGGCAATTTTCTTTGACTTGGAGAAGGCCTACGATACTACCTGGAAGTCGGGGATACTCCATGATCTCCACGATCTGGGTTTTCGAGGTCATCTTCCGCTTTTTATTCAAAATTTTTTGGCAGAACGACAGTTTCAGGTCCGGGTTGGCACCACTCTCTCTGATGTCCACGAGCAGGAGTTGGGTTTTCCCACAGGGGAGCATACTGTCTCTGCCCTCTTTAGTATTAAATCAACAACATTGTGAAATCAGTTCAGCAGGGTTCAGACTGCTCATTGTTTGTGGATGATTTCGCTGTCTACGCAACTGGAAGCCTGTACCGAGTGTCCAGCGCAGGCTCCAGCTTTGCGTAGATAAAATCCATCGGTGGGCGGATGAAAACGGTTTCACCTTTTCTCCAACAAAGACGCAGTGTATTCTTCCATAATTTCCGTCAGTTTTTCCAGATCCTGAACTTCAAGTAGGGAAATCTCCTATTCCAGCTGTTAAAGAGGCCAAATTTCTGGGAGTCATTTTTGACCAAAAACTTAACTTTCTCAGCCACATCAAACACCTCAAAACTGCTTGCCAGAAAGCACTGAATATTCTGCGGGTCGTAGCGCACACCGACTGGGGCGCTGATAAGAAAACTTTGCTGCACCTCTACAGAGCCCTGGTCCGTTCCAAACTGGACTACGGTTGTGCTGTCTACGGCTCCGCAAGATCGTCTTACCTCAAACACTTGGACCCTATCCACCATCAAGGGCTTCGTCTCTGTCTTGGGAGCGTTCCGCACCACCCTGTGTACAGCTTGTACGCAGAGGCGGGTGAACCTTCATTGTCCAACCGCAGGCTGAAACTGTCTTTGAATTATTATATCCAACTGTTCTCAGAACCGCAGAATCCTGCCTATGACTGTGTCTTTGACCCTCCGTTCCAAAGTAAGTTTGAAAACAACCCTAAATGTATTCCGCCGTTTGGTCTTCGTATGCAGCCTCACGTGCGGAATGCAGGTCTAGACCTGGGAGTAGTTTCCGATTTTTCCAAGTTTCCGGATCAACCTCCGTGGACCTTTTTCACACCAGAGATTCGTTTTGATCTTGCAGCTTTTCGCAAAGAGTCTACCAGTTCTCTGGCGTACAAGGCATTGTATGCTGACCTCTGTTCGAAATTCCATCCTATCAAAAAGTTTTCACTGACGTTCCAAGTCTGAGGATGGAGTGGCCTGTGCAGCCTACTGCCCTGGGGCTCCTTCTCAGATACTGTTGGAACATATACATTCAGATGCTTCTGTCTATTCTGCTGAACTTACTGCTCTGGTTCTGGCTTTGAAGATAATCTCCCATTCTTCAAAGAGGGACTTTCTGGTTCTGTCGGATTCGCTGTCAGCTTTGGAAGCCATAGCTGGCCGCAACCTTCAGCATCCAGAACTTTTACTTTTTTTTTTAACTTTTTAGCAAGTTGAAAGTGGACGGTTATAACATTACTCTTGTTTGGGTTCCTGGTCATGTTGGCATCGGCGGGAACGAAATGGTTGATCGTTTAGCCAAGAACGCCACAAGAGAGAAACTGTCCAACATTTATATCCCCTGCTCAGATGTGAAACCCAAAATTAACGATTATGTGAGAGACCTCTGGCAGGAGGATTGGAACAAACAGACGGGTAACAAACTCTTTCAGATCCGTCCAAACCTTAAGGACTTCCTCCCATCTACGTCGGGTCGTAAAGAGGAAACGGTTCTGTGCCGGCTGCACACCGGCCATTCGTATTTTACCCATTCGTACCTTTTAAAGAGTGAAGAAGCTCCGTGGTGCATTCCATGTCATGCGCCACTCACAGTGAAACATGTTCTTTTAGAGTGTTGGGATTTGCACGATGTGAGACACAAACATTTTACAGCGGAGTCCATGAAGATCCTGTTCAGGGATGTCCCGCCTGACGTGATCCTTGAGTTTTTGAGAGAGATTAACATTTTTCATCTGATATAAGATTTTACGGAAGAAAGATTTTTAACAAAGTTTCTGGTGCGCTTGTGACTGGTGAGTTGATTTTAACGTGGTGACAGCCCTGATGTGGCCCTTTGCGGTCGGCTGGGCTATAAGCAACATTATCTTATCTTATCTTACACACACACACACACACACACATATATATCACACACACACACACACCACCACACACACACACACACACACACACACACATATTACACACACACACACACACACACAACACACACACACACACACACACACACACACACACATATCCCACACACACACACACACTCATACCACACACACACACACACACACACACACACACACACACACACACACACACACACACATCTCACACACACACACTCCATATCACACACACACACACACACACACACACACCACACACACACACACACACACCACACACACACACACACTCACACACACACACACTCATATCACACACACACACACACACACACACACACACACACACACACACACACACACATCACACACACACACACACACACCACACACACACACACACACACACACACACACACACACACATCTCACACACACACAACACCACACACACAACACACACTCATATCACACACACACACACACACTCATATCACACACACACACACACACACACACACCCTCCTTGGTGAGATGACAGCCCTAAATAGGCCCTCCACACCTGGCTTGACCATAACAATAAAACCAAACAGAAAGCACACACTTCTATTATTTTCTGAAGGATGGACTTTGCATGGTAGATCGTTTTGTCGTTTTGAAATTTCAACTCGGTCTTGATGTAAATTGTGAATTGATTGTAGCTGCAGTGGAACCACAAAAAGGAAAAAAAGGTGTTGAAATTTGAATGAAACCATCATTTTTTTTTTCTTCTGCCTGTGGGTCAATTGATTACTCTGTGGCATAGGTGGTGGTTGGGGGGGGGGGGGGTGGACTTTTCAGGGTTGGGCAGCCTGTTTGTATTGAGCTGTTTGCCCTGCGCTCGCTGGCACGGAGAGAGGAAGGAGAACAGCGTGGGGTCCGGCCAGTGTTGACAGCCGGGCAGAAAAGTATTGGTCAGTATGGGCCGTAGGTCCTGTGTCCAGCTCTCTGTTCAAACACTGTGTTTGTCCGCCGTCCACACCATGACATAAGGTTGATGGACCACTGAATCAGGGAGGGTCGTGGCTATGGTTGGGGCAGGGGGGTGGGGGGAGATGCTTTCTGTTGAGGCGAGCGCGTGGCCTGGCCTGACCAGTGCCTTGGTAATGGGGTAGGAGTTCAACCTTAATGGGTGGGGGTACATGAAGGATGTGCGGGGGGGGGGGGGGGGGGGGATGAAGGATGTGCGGGGGGGGGGGGGGGGGGGTGGTACATGAAGGATGTGCCGGGGGAGGGGGGGGGGACATGAAGGACATGCGGGGGGGGGGGGGGGGGGGGGGTACATGAAGGATGTGCCGGGGGGGGGGGGGGGGGGGGGGGGGCATGAAGGACTTGCAGGGGGGGGTGTACATGAAGGATGTGCCGGGGGAGGGGGGGACATGAAGGACGTGCGGGGAGGGGGGGGACGTGAAGGACATGCGAGGGAACATGAAGGATGTGCTGGGGGGGGGGGGGGGGGGGGGACGTGAAGGACATGCAAGGGAACATGAAGGACGTTGGGAGGGGGGGGTGACATGAAGGACATGGGGGGAGGTCATGAAGGACATGTGAGGGGACAGGAAGGACATGTGAGGGGACAGGAAGAACATGTGGGGGGACATGAAGGACATGTGGGGGACATGAAGGACATGTGGGGGACATGAAGGACATGTGGGGGACATGAAGGACATGTGGGGGGACATGAAGGACATGTGGGGGACATGAAGGACATGTGGGGGGACATGAAGGACATGTGGGGGGACATGAAGGACATGTGGGGGGACATGAAGGACATGTGGGGGGACATGAAGGACATGTGGGGGGGACATGAAGGACATGTGGGACGAAATGAAGGACATGTGGGACGACATGAAGGACATGTGGGACGACATGAAGGACATGTGGGGGGACATGAAGGACATGCAGGGGGACATGAAGGAGGTGTTGGGGGTGGGGGGGGTGGGGGTGGGGGGTTTGGGGACATGAAGGACGTTAGCCTTGTAAAGTGATATGTGAAGCTTGAAGTATCAGCTTCTGAATTCATTACCATGAACTGAAAGTGTGTGCAGTGGGTTAGGCTGTACTACACACATACACAGATGTATGTAGATGCGCACATACACACATGCAAGCAGGTCTATATACACACAGAGACACACTCACACACACCAAGCTCTCAATCTGTTTCTTTCACTCTCTCTGTACTCTCTCTCTCTCTCTCTCTCTCTCTCTCTCTCTCTGCATGTGTCTGTCGCCTCCCCTCTCTCTCCTCCCTTCCTCTCCTCTCCCTCCCTTCCTTCCCCTACTTACACATAATTATGTACCACACTCTTTAACTAAAGTAATGCACAACCACACACACACACATATACACATACACACATGTACATGCACACACACACACACACACACACACACACACACACACACACACACACACACACACGAGTCACACACACACACACACACACACACACACACACACACACACCACACACACACACACACACACACACTCACACACACACACACACTCACACTCACACTCACACACACACACACACACACACACTCACACACACACACACAAACACTCGCACGCACACACACCACACACACACACACACACACACACACACCACACACACACACACACACACACACACAGCCAGCTAGCTAGCTTTATTACCTGTACTCAGCATGCAGGCCCTTGACACAGACACACAAATAATTCATACCTCTTATCTGGTGAAGAGACGTGTACAATCCACACTCTTACCTCTGTGTACTGAAGTGTGGTGGGCCTAGCCTGTCCTGACTGTATTCCCTTTCTTTTTGCCCAGGTAGACAGATCATATTGGACCATTCTGATGTCTGGTCTCTTGCTTATCTAGTGGGTCAAACAAGCGTGGCCTGATGTGTCGGTGCCATCCTTTCCCCATCGTGAAGGTCAGGGGTGTAGCGTAGTGTCCTGTCTTGGAGCTTCTTGTGTTTCATGTGGTATGATTCAAATAGGAGAGGTGAGGTGATGTGTTTTTGGTGATTTGTGTACGGCATATGTTACAGCTTTGTGTGTATGTTATGCCTGTTTAAAGCAGGCTTCAGTTTTCCATTTAGGGATGGATCTGTTCTGTAGTAGCTCTGTGCGCCTTTGCACATAGGCTTACATATACACACTCACACAATTACACACATGCACACGTGCACGCACGTATGCATGGATGCACACGCATGCATGCCCCCACACACACACACACACACACACACGTCAAAGAGAAATGACAGAAAGCATGCATGGTAGAAAGTAACTGGGCGGTGGACAGACTGGAGTTTGTAGCCTTGTCTTGAAAGAAAGGAAACAAAATTGAGAGGCAAACTCATAAAGCAACAACGTCAAGGCAGGGGGAGGCAAAATGAGGTCATCACCTGCTGTTAAATCATCAGCCTACAAGGCTGGGATGTCGGCTGGACAGAATAGGATGGAGATCCATTAGGTGCTGAAGTCAGAGTAACGTGCAAATTCAGTTGTTTAGCAATAAAAAAATAAATGAAAACAGAGAAGGAAGCAGACAAACGGCAATAGCGAAGGTAAACAAGCATAAAAAACATGTCCACCCGGCTCCAGTATGTACAAATTAAATGATTTGATGTTGGCTTTGTGTATCCTATTTGTAGTGAAACCCTGTATTAAATTAAATCATTCCGTTCTCTGTTTCACTCAGCGTGTAGGTGTGTGTGTGTGTAATGACATTTAAAATGACAGAGATGGGACAGTGAATAATGGGTTCTCCAACTGCAAAGATGCTTATGCCATCCATCATGTTTAAAACAGAGAGATGATGGATGTACGAAAACAGTTTCCCTGCTCAGGTTTGACATGTCCACGGGAAAATTCGTAACTCACGTTGCCGGAGGTCCAGGGAGAACATATAAAAGCTCAGACAAACCTTTTTTTTTTTTTCTTTTTTTTTTTTTAGCTCTGGTGAGTCCTTGAATAGTTTCCTTGTTACAGGTCAGGGCAGCAAACATCACATCATTGATTTTACATCCCCCCCCCCCCCCCCCCCCACCCACCACCAAAAAGAAAGTCTCCTTGTGTGTTACGGTAATGATCATGCATTCTGGTAGTTATC
>CM031605.1:55101478-55143978 GCA_018398815.1 Conus ventricosus
ATACCCGCAATATGTCTTGGTTGTCTTCTGATACCCACGATATGTCTAGGTTGTCTTCTGATACCCGCAAGATGTCTTGGTTGTCTTCTAGTACCCGCAATATGTCTTGGTTGTCTTCTGATACCCACAATATGTCTTGGTTGTCTTCTGATACCCGCAATATGCCTTGGTTGTCTTCTGATACCTGCAGTGTGTCTTGGTTGTCTTCTGATACCTGCAATGTGTCTTGGTTGTCTTATGACACCTGTTGTGCATCTTGGTTGTCTTCTGACATACTGACACCTGCAATATGTCTAGGTTGTCTTCTGACACCTGCAATATGTCTAGGTTGTCTTCTGACACCTGTAGAGTGCCTAAGTTGTCTTCTGACTCCCTGGTGCAAGACGACCAGTATGTATTATTTGTTTTCTGGTCACTTCTTGGTGGAGTCTGTGGTCTGAGGGAGGTCAGTGTAAGGTTTGTGCAGTGGTCGTGGTCACTGTGCATCTAACTCATAGATCTGTAATTATTCATGTTTATGAATTGCACTGCCTAAGACTTGAGGGGTTTTATGATAAACAAATGCTAAGCCCCAGAAAGCAAGGTGTTTGGGAAAATGACCGATTTCTAATTTTCATAGAAGTTCAGGTAAATCGCTTATGTCAGTTAGTTGTTTGACCAGTGAAGATTCATGAAACTGTAACAGCTTCCACAGTTGTGGCGATTTTTCCAGTCACTGGCTCAGTCTCACTTGCATGGCTTTCATAGTTTAAAACATCGGTTAGAAATTGTTTGGTTGAAATTCATTGAAACAAAAATTGCGGTGGGTCAGATGAGAGAGCTGCAGGGACTTGCCATTTTACTTGGCCAATGAAGAGGTTGGCTCACAGCGGGTGAAATAAAAAAAACTTGTAAGTCCTGTACAACGATGAAGAGGCGAGTGTTTGCATTCCCCTTCAACGCTGACACACCCTTCGTCACTTTCAAAGACGGCTGTGTTTGAACTGACGGTGTGTCAGTGGCCTCTGTGTGTGTGTGTGTCTGTGTGTGTGTGTCTGTGTGTGTGTGTGTGCCTATGCATTTGCCTCTGTGTGTGTGTGTTTGAGTGTGTATGTATGTATGTGTGTGCCCATGCATTTGCCTCTGTCTGTGTGTGTGTGTGTGTGTGTGTGTGTGTGTGTGTGTGTGTGTGGTGTGTATTTGCCTCTGTGTGTGTGAGTGTGTGTGTGAGAGAGAGAGAGAGAGAGTGTGTGTGTGTGTGTGTGTGTGTGTGTGTGCAAATGCTGGGAGGATGGGGGGCAAAGTGGAAGCCTCCCCGCACTATGTCTCTCTACTTGCAGTCTAAATCCTTTTACTTTTCTGGCAGTGGGCTGTGAAGCAGAATGATTTTGTATGTCAGAAACATAACAATTGTGCAGCCATTTGAACACTTCTGTCTTCAGCCGGTGACTTGACTGGGGAAAAAAAGAAAAGATAGAAAGCACAGATTTGGTGTTTTGGGGGGTAGCTTGCAGTAGAAAATATATTTTCTAAATGCACAGATCATCCTGAGTCATTTTGAAAAGGTGTAAAATATTTGGAGAACTCTTGACTGCATACACTTTATTGCCAGTTTTCTTTTGTTTTGTTTTTTGTTACGGCTAGATATTCTGCAGATGTGATTTATGGGTATTCCACTAGAATCTGGCCGTCTTGTGCTGGGTACTGGTTATATACATGAAGGACATACACTTGCTGATGGGTCAGGCACTGGTGAGACAGAAGGGGAAGGAGAGAAAGAAAATTCAGATGTCTAATTCAGTGGTTTGCGTTAATGACGGTTCATGTTAGATGATTTCAAACAATAAAGAAGTATAGAATTACTTTTCTTTTTTTGCTTTAAGCAGTTTCATCTTCCTGTCCCTTCATCAGCTCTCCCATATGAAGCCACACCCATGAGCAACCCACCAGAGGAGACACTGCACTGCTGCTGAGCCATGGAGGTAATATTGCAGAATCATCTGTACTGAATGATCGCTTCACACTCCTGCATCCTTTCATTCTGTACACAGTTTTTAAAAAAAAATTGAAATCTTGATAACAAATTTGTTACTACAGTTCGAGCAGTAGCACTGTCAGGTTTAGTGATGCTCTGTTAAGGAAATGTAAATTTACATTTTTTTTTTTTTTTTTCTGAACAGTAAAACATGGATTAAAACGCATGGTAAAATGGACAATTGGATTTAATACATCATGCACCGACATCAATCTCTTGCAAAAATAGAGTTAAAAGAAACAATGGGTGGTAGGTGAGAAATCCTAAACAAGGAATGCAGTGTGATGCAGGTTAGGAGACGGTGTTGGAGATATTGCTGATTCGGTGGTGCCCCGCCATAACAGTCCCTCGGAATCCTCAGACACTGGGCCTCCAATGGGAGAGAGCCCTAACTGGGATGAAAATCTTGCGGAGACCTAGAGGCGAAACGTGTTCGGAAAGTTTGAAAGTTCAGGCTCTGCGGTCAAAAGCTGAAGCAAGAAAATAAAAGCCGAGTTACTGGACCACTAAATGATTGAGACAAACTAAATTACAATTGAGAATTAATACATTAATACCTCTAAGGAGAGGTTTAAGACCTAGAGGTGAAAACATGTTGCTTCTGCATAGTAACTTGTTGAAAAAAAAAAATCAAGTCTTCAAAGAAGAGTGTTATTACGGGGAGGTGTTTATGGGGTGGCTTGAGCTTTACAATAATTCAGAACTAGATGGCTAGGAAATTTCATGAGAATACCATTCACACGGACAGTCAGTTCTTCATTACCTTTTTTTTCCTTCTAAAACCTGTTCTGTGTATCACACTTTCATGTCTATTTTAATCCAGTGTTTTGGGGCTTCATTTTTCAACATTTCCACCACATTACGAACAGGTCGATAGGCGTGATTCCAGCGGTACTTTTTGTTGTTGTTGTAATGAACAAATTGTTAGAAAGTAAAAGAACGCTATTCAGAAGAGAATGTAGGCAAGCTAGCTGATGTGTTGACACAGGCCTAGGGCAGAGACGAGGACTGGGAAGGCTGAGGTGTCGGGTGGGGGTAGGTGGAAAGAGACCATGTTTGCATTGAAGTAAAGCGTTACCTGTCAGTTCACAGTGCACATTTCTGGACCATCCTGTGTGTAGACAGAGGCGATAGCTTGTGCTGCCTTGCCGTCCATCGCCCTCAGTTACCAGGTGTAGTCATGTTTTTGTGACTGTTAAACTCTGTTGAATGGCTGTTGATGGGGTCGAGTACTTCGCTTCAGATGCATCTGATACACCCCATGGACAACAGAACTGGGGTCATGGGAAAACCACGTAAACATCCGTGATTCTGGGTAGTGGGAGAAATGTGAACTGGAAACTGAGTTCAGTGGTCTGTCAGGTTTGTTTGATGGTTCAGTGTGATGTATGATGCATTAGTTTTATGACATAAATGTATACTACATTGTGTTTATGTGCTTTATTGATTTTTCATATTAGTGTGTATTCAAAATGGCACTTGCTAAAAAAAAAAAGGGGGACATTAGCACAGTAGCATACTTTCATGCACAGCTTTCTGATGGTGAAAATTCCAGGGGCATTAATTTTGCACGTAATTTTAAGTTAAGAAAATACACAATTTCAACGTGCACATAGGTAATGGAAGAAAACCTACTCCTTTTAAGATTTTGAAGTGCCTGAAAAAGTTGTAGCATAAATTACTTTTGTTCTCATATGCAACTTCTCGTTGATAAATTACCTCAAATCCATACAGGCCTGTGAAAAAACTAAACATTATTTTTAAAAATGATCAGATGGTGTTTTGAAATACTCATTGTCAGTGGTAAATTCAAAGGGTTTTTCAAACCTGATGTGGTTTCGTGTCAGTCTGTAACAAACGTAGTGCAGCCCAACTGAATTGTCATGGTGTAGTGTTATCTGCAGGGCCTGTGTAGTTGGCTGAGTTACCAGCAACATGAATCAAATGGAGGTTGGAAGAGTCGGTCACTCCGATCAGTGTCTGTACACCAAATTTCTGCTCACAGGTTGTGGTGGGTGGGATTGTTCTGGAAGAGACATGACACCATTACTTTCACTTTCGTTCTTTTATTTCATTTGTTTGAAATGACTCAGAAGTGGAGTTGATAGCTGGTGCATTATGGCGCCAGCCTTCCAGAAACTTGGAAACATCTTCCTCCTAGGATTTGATTTTTCATTCCTCAGAGTTAACTTCCTTTTGGAATGGGGAGTGGGTGTGCATATAGGGAATATTGTATAAGGGAGGCTTCACATTCAATCTTTGTTGTTTTTTTTTCAAGTTACATTTTATTTAGATCCCAGTGTTTGTAGGGCGGCTGGGGAGATACTGGTGTGTATATTCATGTGCATGTGAAGGATGGGAAAGTGTATGGGCGGAGATACTGGTGTGTATATTCATGTGCATGTGAAGGATGGGAAAGTGTGTGGGCGGAGATACTGGTGTGTATATTCATGTGCATGTGAAGGATGGGAAAGTGTATGGGCGGAGATACTGGTGTGTATATTCATGTGCATGTGAAGGATGGGAAAGTGTATGGGCGTTCAACAGTAATACTTTCTCTTTGTCTCGTTTTGCAAGTGCGCGGAGCTGTGCAGAGATAGGGTACATATGAATTTTTATTGTCATTGTAATAAACATTGGAATTTCATTTGTTTCTCCTGTCATATCAGTTGGCCTACCTTTGACTGATTTTAGGTCATGTCTTTGTATTCACTGCTATAGATTACTTTGTTTATACCCCTTTTTTCTGTTCTTTTTCTTTTCCTGAGTACGCAGGCTGATACTCCTGTGGACACTCCCTGTATAGACAGGCAAGGATTAATCCCATCTACCCAACAAAGGGAGTGGAGTTTTGTGTGTATGACTGTTTTTTTATCCTGCGATTAAGGCAGCCATACTCCAACTTCGGTGGAGGTGCATGCTATGTGTAACGTGTCATCCATACCAACGGCCAAACTGACCTTCTCTTCCGAAAGTTGGTGATGGGATTTTACGAGTGTGCAAGATGTTATGCGTGCGTTCACCCATGGAACCTTGGTTTAGTCTCTTTCGAAGAACTGTATGGGAAATGGAGTCAGAACCAATGTTAACTCCGGGGGAAAAATCCCCTGTACCAAAACGGCCTGGCGGAGAGATTCGAACCCGCAACCCCAGGATCTCCAAGATTACGAGTCCGGCGCTCTACCACTGAGCTATTCCGGCTCCTGTTCATACCCCTTTGATTTTGTCTTTGTATTTTTCCACACCCAGTTACCCTTTTTCAGTGCTGGATTTCTAGTTTTGATTGTGACGTACCCCTGTTTTTATGGGATATGCTTTCAGGTTGTGGGGTAGGCAGGAGACAAGGAGGTGTGTGGAATAGCTCCAGCCAAGATGTGCTCACCTTGCCAGTGCACCTGAAGATCAGGGCGGCTTCTATGGTCAAGTTTGTGCAGCTGAAAGGTCTGAATGGAGTGATTTGCATTGCTTTTGTTTCTGTTTACTTTGTTTACACACTTCAGCATCAGGGACCAGGTCCAGGGGAAGACACTATGTACTCTGTAAAACATGGCAGATGACATTAAAAAAAAATTTTAAATGCATGCGCACACATAAAACGGCCAGAACATACATGCGCACATCTGGCCACACAGTCTCACACACAAGTGGGTGTGCATGTGTGTTCACGCATGTGCGTGCACACACACACACACACACACACACACACACACACACACACACACACACACACACACACACACACACATATTCAGTCACTCATGCATCGGACCGTACTCACTAACAAATGTCAACTGCACTTCAGGCTATCTGTCATTTATCGTTGGTTTTTGCTACATTCGTACAGATGTAAACACAGACATAAACATGCATTATAAAAAGAATGAAGTGCATGTGGATATCTTAACACATGCACACATTGAAATTCACATACATGAACAGACACATACAATACATGCACGAACATGTACACGCATACACATACTCAGTTTCTAGTTTACCGTTGGTTTTACTGAAGGCACACATGCACGCACATACACGCATGCGCACACACACACATACACACACACACACACATTTGCACACACACACACACACACACATTTGCACACACACATTTGCACACACATGAGTTTACAGACACATATACATGCAGATGACATACATTATCAACTATTGAAACATCTTCGCAAGAAGGTCTGAACATCCTGTTACAGGTATACAACCACGTGTGGACTACAGGTTGCTTTCCACCCTCTTGGCGGACAGCCCTCATTATTCCCATCCCCAAACCTGGAAAAGATCTGTCTAATCCATCTAACTACCGTCCCATAGCTTTGACCAGCTGTGTCTGTAAATTGATGGAAAAAATGGTCAATGCTAGGCTCATGTGGAAACTCGAAACCGATGGCCTTTTGGCGAAAGAACAGTGTGGTTTCCGCAAACATCGTAGTACAGTTGACCATTTGATTCGTCTGGAATCTACACTTAGGAACGCTTTTTTGAACAGACAGCATGCAGTCGCAATTTTCTTCGACTTGGAGAAGGCCTACGATACCACCTGGAAGTCGGGATACTTCATGATCTCCACGATCTGGGTTTTCGAGGTCATCTTCCTCATTTTATTCAAAATTTTTTGGCAGAACGACAGTTTTCAGGTCCGGTTGGCACCACTCTCTCTGATGTCCACGAGCAGGAGTTGGGTGTTCCACAGGGAGCATCCTGTCTCCTGCCCTCTTTAGTATTAAAATCAACAACATTGTTAAATCAGTTCAGCAGGGTTCAGACTGCTCATTGTTTGTGGATGATTTTGCTGTCTACGCAACTGGAAGCCTGTACCCGAGTGTCCAGCGCAGGCTCCAGCTTTGCGTAGATAAAATCCATCGGTGGGCGGATGAAAACGGTTTCACCTTTTCTGCTACAAAAACCCAGTGTATTCACTTCCATAATTTCCGTCAGTTTTTTCCAGATCCGGAACTTCAAGTAGGGAAATCTCCCATTCCAGCTGTTAAAGAGGCCAAATTTCTGGGAGTCATTTTTGACCAAAAACTTAACTTTCTCAGCCATATTAAAAACCTCAAAACTGCTTGCCAAAAGGCACTGAATATTCTGCGGGTCGTAGCACACACCGACTGGGGCGCTGATAAGAAAACTTTGTTGCACCTCTACAGAGCCCTGGTCCGTTCCAAACTGGACTACGGTTGTGCTGTGTACGGCTCCGCAAGATCATCTTACCTCAAACTCTTGGACCCTATCCACCATCAAGGGCTTCGTCTCTGTCTTGGAGCGTTCCGCACCACCCCTGTGTACAGCCTGTACGCAGAGGCAGGTGAACCTTCACTGTCCAACCGCAGGCTGAAACTGTCTTTGAATTATTACATCCGACTGTTCTCAGAACCGCAGAATCCTGCCTATGACTGTGTTTTTGACCCTCCGTTCCAAAGTAAGTTTGAAACAAACCCGAAATGTATTCCGCCGTTTGGGCTTCGTATGCAGCCTCACGTGCGGAATGCAGGTATAGACCTGGGAGTAGTTTCCGATTTTTCCAAGTTTCCGGATCAACCTCCATGGACCTTTTTCACACCAGAGATTCGTTTTGATCTCGCAGCTTTCCGTAAGGAGTCTACCAGCTCTCTGGCGTACAAGGCTTTGTATGCCGAGCTCTGTTCCAAATTCCCATCCTATCAAAAAGTTTTTCACTGACGGTTCCAAGTCTGAGGATGGAGTGGCCTGTGCAGCCTACTGCCCTGGGGCTCCTTCTCAGATATTGTTGGAACATATACATTCAGATGCTTCTGTCTATTCTGCTGAACTTACTGCTCTAGTACTGGCTTTGAAGATAATCTCCCATTCTTCGAGGAGGGACTTTCTGGTTCTGTCGGATTCGCTGTCAGCTTTGGAGGCCATAGCTGGCCGCAACCTTCAGCATCCAGAACTTTTACTTTTTTTTGAACTTTTTAGCAAGTTGAAGGCGGACGGTTACAACATTACTCTTGCTTGGGTTCCTGGCCATGTTGGCATCGGCGGGAACGAAATGGTTGATCGTTTAGCCAAGAACGCCACAAGAGAGAAACTGTCCAACACTTATATCCCCTGCTCAGATGTGAAACCCAAAATTAACGATTATGTGAGAGACCTCTGGCAGGAGGATTGGAACACACAGACGAATAATAAACTCTTTCAGATCCGTCCAAACCTTAAAGACTTCCTCCCATCTACGTCGGGTGGTCGTAAAGAGGAAACGGTTCTGTGCCGGCTGCACACCGGCCATTCGTATTTTACCCATGCTTACCTTTTAAAGAGTGAAGAAGCTCCGTGGTGCATTCCATGTCATGCACCGCTCACAATGAAACATGTTCTTTTAGAGTGTTGGGACTTGCACGATGTGAGACACAAACATTTTACAGCGGAGTCCATGAAGATCCTGTTCAGGGATGTCCCGCCTGACGTGATCCTTGGGTTTTTGAGAGAAATTAACATTTTTCATCTGATTTGAGATTTTACGGAAGGATTTTTAACAAAGTTTCTGGTTCGTTTGTAGACGATGTCATTTAACGAGATGTGTGAAAGTTTTTTTTTTTTTTTTTTTTTTTTCTTTTTTTTTTTTTTTTTGACTGGTGAGTTGATTTTAACGTAATGACAGCCCTGATGTGGCCCTCTGCGGTCGGCTGGGCTATAAGCAACATTATCTTACATATACATGCACACACATATGTGTGTACAAATCCACATACAACATGTGAGAGAGAAGGGAGTGGAGAAGGGGTAGGGAGAGGAACAGTTAGCAGTCCTGTTCATATGTAATACAATGCATATGATAATGCTGTAGGTAGCTTGCAGATAATTGATAATCATGTGCTTGTTCACAGCATGCAGAGAAGCTGTAGTCTACTTTTCTGAATTTGCTGTACACTTTATATTTCACTGTACTTAACACCGTCAGCTTTAATTTTGGTATGGTCAGGGAATTTTTCATACTTAGCTCCAGCTTAACATATACGGTTCATTCATGGATATTTTTGTTTTGTTTTAGAAATGCAGCTAACATAGCTATCAAAGAAGACAAAGATGACTGCAGGAGGTAAGTCGAATTACCATATTTTTCACACTGCAGGCTGTTTCAGAGCTTAGGGTATAATTCTTAGATGGAAAATCAATGAATTGGATAAACGGAGCACTTTTGAATGTTGAGCACACTAATTTTGCTGCGGACAAAACCCAGCTTAAGTTCTGATGATACTTCGGTGCAAGTTATTATTATTATATTGGGTATTTATATAGCGCCTATCCTCGGTCACAGACCGAGCTCTAAGCGCTTTACAATAACACACTACCTCACTCACTCAACGGGCTGCCTACCCAGGTAGAGCCGGCCGAAGAGCAGCCTACTGGCGCTCATTCAGTCGTTTCCCGTACCATTCAAATATCAGTCACTCATTTTCATTTATCTCATTTATTCCTCCAGTTTCTCAGTCACTCATTTTCATTTATCTCATTTATTCCTCCAGTTTCTCACATAGGATGCAAGCGATGTTTATACGTTCAGGCCAACTTCTTTATTTCTCCATTTGCAAGCTATTGATTTGAAGATTTCCCTCTCCAACAAACTTTTGGATTGGTTATATCTGTTTCAGTCAGGGGTTTGTAAATTTCCATCTCCGACAAACTTTTTGATTGGTTATATCTGTTTCAGTCACAGTGATTTGAATTGAATGTTACATGAACATCTTACGTACTTTGACAGTGCTGTCAACAGTGTTGCAGTTGAATGTCCATGGCATTAGAAAAGTGCGTATGACAGTCATAGTTTGAGTAAGATTAACATGAATGGAAAGAAAATATATATAATGGTGCATACAGTGTGCACACATTGTATGCCTGATAGACTGCAACATACTGGAACCATGTGCATGCACAAAAACCCCAAGAGCTGTGGCCTGTGTAGGACTCTAATTATGCACTGTCAGCAATCAGTACTAATATGGACGCTAAACATGATTGTTTATCATACATACGAGTTGTCCTACCAAATAAGTGGGTGTCATCGCTGATTAACAGTCCTTTGGAATATAAGTTGTCCTGGTCAGAACTACAGCACACAAAAAAAAGTATCAGCTTGCTGTCTGAAAACTATGGTAATGAATGCATATAATCTGCTTGCATCCATTAGTGTGAATTTGTATGTTTGATTTTCACATGTGAGTTCACTTATGTAGCTGTATTTAATTTGCTTGTGGGCATGGTTGCAATGGTATCAAATACACGTTATACTCGGTACACTTTTGTTATTTAGAACTTGATCAATGGCTGTACTTTCAGTACAGCTGGTATCCTTACTGTACTGGGTGCTGTAAATTGGAATTGTTAGCTTTTGGATCAGTGCAGTTTAGTAAGAGTATGCTGACTTTTATGAAGCTAGATGATATTTTTAATATTTTTTCTATGTCTATATCAGCGCACAAGGATATCCGGTCTTGTTTTTCTCAGATGTGTAAGAAATATTTTGTTTAATGATGGAATGTGGAACTTTTATTACTGGTGATTGTTCTAGGAGTTTCATTTTTTTATGAAATCAGAAAACCTAGCAAATTCACTATTGTAAAACTAGAACAGTGAATAAGATCACTGTATGTGTATAATGAGGAGATAAGAAAAAGAAAGATGTTGGTCAGTAAATTTGATTTTCAAACTGATGGTGTATACTCTTAATTGTTCTTTAGAGTTCAGTAACAGAAGGGAGACAAATTCAATGAAGAAAAAGTAGATAACACAATTCAGGGGATTGTAGAGGAAAGAGAGGAGGACAAAAGAAAGAGAGTGAACTGGAATTGTTGAATTTGTTGGATGAGTTGAGGCTGTTCTTAATTCAACGAACCATTAGATTGTGAATCTAGATCACGAACTAATAATGGGCCATAATTTGTCTCTTACCTGAAGTCCGAAATCAGTGCTCTAGTTCCCAAAGTGAGTCGAACTGAAAACTGATTCTTAATTGAAGTTTGAACGATCTGTTCTTTATGGAGGGAACACAGCCTGCAAATGACTGCTTGCAGGGGCTGGGCTGAGGTATGTTGTTAGGCCTGCTGAACCTGGAACTTTTTTTTTAACAGGCTGTGAAACCGATTTTAACCATCTTTTCATCCACATTTTAACTTACTAATCTCCAAAGCATTCTGAACTTGAAAGTTTTGGACGCAGCAAATCAAAATGTTCACCTAAGAATCAAACAATCATAAACTGATGTTGTCACAGGAAAGTTGTTGTCCATGATGGGAAAGCTTTCATGTGTTCATTTCCTTCCTGCAAACACAGAATACATTGAGTACTCCTTTTTTTCTCTCTGCAAACTGAGGATCGTGAGATTCGTCAACCTCATGAGTCATGGTGAGCTAAAAGATAAGGCATTGAAGAACGAAGGCAAGACCACCGGGATTATGAACTAGACAAACTACGTTGATCGTCTAATGCTTCGTTCAATTGAGAACAGTCTTCAGGCACAAGCAAAATGTGAATGTATCACATGAACAGCTTGCGCATCTACCCTGTTCAGTGTCACTGTGGAGCAGTGCTGCCCTCTGTGCGTTGCCGTGTCTTTCTGCATGCTGGTAGCGTGGTGTGCTGTCTGTCCATGTGTGTGTGTGTGTGTGTAGGGAGTGCCTGTGTGTTGTGTCTGAGAGCTGCTTACTGCCCAGTTTGCCCAGCTTCATACCACCGCTGTCTTGTGTCTCCCTGTTGCTTTCACTGCATTGGCCTCGTAAAGGTCACCGTCTCTGTGATTTCACCTATTGGGATTTTTCTTTCTTTTTTCTTTTTTTTCTTCCCGTTTTATTTTTAAGAAATACTTACTTATCTGTTGCACAAGCTTTGGTCTCCATTTCTCTTGGAAGCGATGTAGCGTTTTGCTGCTAGTCGTAATTTGCTTAGCTTGGGTGTTTGCTCAAAACACAATGGAAGCTTAGTGTGATTGGAAATTTTGCTTTGAACTTTTTTTGTTTTAAAGGTATGGATTTTCCGGCTTTAGTTCTGCCCTGCTTTGCCATACTCTTGCAATATGTGCAGGCGATAAACTCCTTACTTGCAGATGTTGCTCTGCTTTGTGGTCTCTGTGCCACATATGTAGGTGTTCTCTCTGCTTAGCAGTACTTTTATTACATCTGTTGTTGTTTTTTTTTCCTGTTTTTTTTTGGTACCCCACTTCTATTTAGAGACCATCTTGTTGTAGTAAAGAGTTTCTGCGATAAAGTTATGCCAAAAAGAAAAGAAGAATGTGAAATGCCGTTCCAAGACCTCGTCTTACGGGATGGATTGTGCCGACTTTGGTGTTTGTGAGCTGGGCCCACAGCCTTAATATCAGCTGGTAATCCTGAGCGAGCCGTCCTCAGGATATTGGCTGGTATGGGGGGTGTGGAGTTCATTCCTCTTGACGGCCGGGCAGACAGCTCTCTGTCGTGTGTCATGTCAGTGTCTGACCATGCTCCATAATCTGTGTATCCAGAAATCTGTATCGTGGTGCATGAGTAGGATGTAGTTGTTAGTGCACTGCATGTCCAGTTTTGTGTGGGTTTACTTTGCAAATGTGTAATCATTCTTGTGTTCCGGTGTGTATGTACATTCGTAAGGGGCTTTGAGCTCTGTGAGCGTGCTCGTTCTGTCATGGGATGAGTATGGGAACGTGTTTGTTTCCCGTGGAATGGAGCAAAACTTCTGAGTGTATTTTTCCATGTAGTTTAGAATGAATTGTGTATGCGTTTGTGCCATGGGATGTGTAATGGGTTTGGAGAATCAGGTGCCAGTGTGCTGTCTGTCGCTGTCTGGCATGCATCATGGTGAGATGGGTCTGTTGTAGCCAGTCGGTGGGCTGCGAGGTCTACTGCATGTTCTTGATGGATTAGTGGAAGGTTGATGTGATCTTGATCAGCAGTTTTTAAAGGTGCTGATTGGGGTATTTTACAGCATGTCAGTTTGTCAGTAGCATGGCTTTGAAATTACCTGTCATTCATTTCATTGTTTGTTTTAATGCTATGCCATTGGAGTTTGATTGAGAACATCATTGTCTGAACATGTCTTTATTTATGTATATTGTGATTTTTTTTTTGACTTTGGAGGCTGCTTTTCTTCTAAATTGATAATTTACAAGTCTTTCATAAAGGTTTCACAGATGTAGATAATGTTTAAGAAAGTTTCTTTTATTACCACCCAGTCAATTTTGCTGATTTTTGGTTATGCTTGCACAGCTGATGACATTTCTTTGAATGACTATTTGTTATATTGAGCATTTGAGTGTGTGTGCATATAGGTATGCCCCTTTTTATTCACAGACTGGAAATCTGGTTGATGAAAAATCTGAAAATCATCTCTGGCTCTGAAAAAATTTTGTGCTGCTCAATTCTGGCCTGGAAAAAAACAACTCAGTTTAGCTTTTTTCCACCGCCACATGGGCTTTCTATAAGATGTAAACTTACTATAGCTCCATTATCAATGTAATCCTTCATTTGGCATGGAAACGAGGTCCTATGAGCAATAATGCTCCATCCTTTTTTTTTTCTTTTTTAATCCTTTTTTTTTTTCAAATTTCAAGTGTAATCACTGATAACTGGCAAACTGCTTTCAGCGCTGTCCCTTTGAGGGATCAGCTTTTTCTTTTCTTTTTTCTTTTTTTCAACAAGGGATCGCTTGATGACTTTGCACGCAGCGAAAAATGCTCCATGTTCTGATCAATAAAAAAACACATCCTGGTCATCATAAGAACCATTTCCGATCTGGGCCTTTTGGTTTGGCATGGCTGGTAGGGCTTCAATGATCAAGGGACAAGATGATTTCGCTTTAGTGTAGGATCAGAAGATGATGAATCAACTTTGACCGGCTTTAACTTTTCAAGCCAGGAGAATGTTGAAACTCAGTTTTCAGGCCTGGAAAAGTTTGAGAGTCAGTTTGTCACCAGCTTTCCAGCCTGGTGATTTGAGTTCCTCCGGCACCCCATACACATTAACAGGCTCATGGCTTTGACTTTGTGTTCCATGACAGTGCTTTCCTGTACATAGCAGTCAGTCATTCGTGGTCTGTGCACTAATCCTTCGGACTTATCTTCACACCAGGTCTGTTGCTTTTTCAAACAACTGAAGTTCAGAGGCAGACAATGTTTAATGGACCAGTGGCTGTAACGGCATAGGGAATCTTTGGTAGGTCGGTTACTTTTGTTCAGTGCCTCGGCCTGCATGGCATTTAGCGAATGTATCAGTGCACACAAGTAGCCAGTGCGTAGTGCACGTAGCTTCACTCTGAGGTGGTATTTTTGTGAGTGTGGTGCGCCGTTAGTGTAAATACTGTTTTAAGGAAGTAAACATGAAGTGACACTGGCAGTGTTTTGGTGTGTCAGCGTGGTGACACAGGAAATGTCGTAATCAGTCAACTGGGGGAGGTAAATGTTTATCAGTCAGTTGGGTGTTATCAGCATACTTCATAGCTTAACTGGGTGGTGTCATTGGGTGTAATCATTAACTTAGGTGATATCAGTGTATTAACTTGGCCACAACTTAATAGGTGTTTGATTGTAGTTGTGCATGATGTATTTGATTGGAGTTAAATTGCATTGAGGGTGTAATACTGCTCTGACAGCAACATTATATTTATCAGTGTTCTGATGTGGTTACATTCAATTGATCAGTATACTGACAAGTTATGTTTACTGTGTCTGTCAATGCACTGACAGGAGCAATATTTAGAGTAATACTGCTCTAACATATACAGTGGGTGTGCGGAGGTATACACACTGTTAGTTCCATGTCATTTTTTTGCTGCCTATTTTAACTTTATAGGTGACACTCAGGTAACCTGGAAACCGTTAGGATGGCTGTACATGCATGATGAGACATTCGGAGCAGTTTGCCTAATCTCAGCTGGTAATTCTGAGCATGGAAAGGCACCTCAAGTTACTAGCCGAGATTACGTGAATATCTCCCCGGTTCAGTCAGTCGGTAGCATGCATGCGCTGGCACAGTACGTCGCTAACTCTTACCGCCTCCACTAACCCGGGCCACAGACGGTGCCGTGTAACGCCGTGTTCAGACAGCTTGTTTCACCGCTTGTATGGGGGAATTTCGCTTTTGTGATCGCCATGTCTGCCCCTCACTGGCTGCCAAGATTGACCTTTTTTTTCTGTTGCTTTGAGTCAGTGTTCCTATCAAGATCCATCACATTGCTTTTTTTTTTTTTTTCAAACCAGAATGACATCTTTTCTCACAAAAGGGCAAGGCTTTTGTGGATTTTGTTTTGCTTGGCACAAAGGTCTTTGTTGTATGTTCAGTGCTTTGTGTCCTGTTCTAGCCGCTTGGTGGGTTATGCTGCTGTTCAATGAAGATTGCTGACCAATGGTAAAATGGGTGTGGTGTTTGTTTGGCCTGCTTTGAAACAGGGGAAAGTTGTAGATGCAGGAAGCACATCCCGCGTTAACTCCCCCCCCCCCCCCCCCCCCCCCCCCCCACATTCCCCCACCACATACTTGTTTGGTTGCGTTTTGTTTGTTTTTGAGCTCCCCTTTTTCTTTCATTTTTCAGTGAGATGTTGCATTGTGCCGATGTCTGTTCATCTGTACATCTATCACAGCAAACAGAATAAACCAATGTTGCTTGGAGAAAAGGCATTTGTATAGGTCTTTTACATGTGCCTGTATTATGTTGAGTGTCAGTGCCAGACTTTCTTTAAGTTTTGCCAGACACTTTTTTAAAATTTCATATCATGATCTCTAAGATTTCAGACATATTAAAATGTCTGCAAGTTGCAAATTTACTGAATAAATAAACTAATCATAGCTGATTGTTTTGTTCCTCTGGTTCATATCCCTGCTTCCTGATAATTTGTAATCAGGTTAGCAATAATTAGAGGCAAAAAAACAAAAAAGAAGAAGAAGAAATCCAGTCATAGATTTCGGTGTTGCTTACATATTCATGTTGGTTTTTTTCTGACACACAAAAACCGTTACTTCTCCACTGAAAGACAGTTCACAGGCATTATCTCAGTGTTGGTTTCAACTCTGATCCACTTTACACATGATCTTATCAGAATCAAGTCATTTTTAGTACTTTAGAAACGTGTTTTTGCAGTTTTTAAAGCCACAGTATTGTAATATCACTGCTGATATGCACACCACTTTGGCACTTTGCACCGTTTCCTGTGGGGAACTTGCAGCTTTATTGTTACCTCTCCATTGTTACTATATAGACGTGCACACCACAAGGTGAGAGGAGGCTGTTTTCCCCAAACACTAACTTTGGCTTCTTTCATTTATTCATTTATCTTTTTTTGGCAAAAGTGGATTTGTGATATGAATATTCAGCAGCTAGCACCTGTGTGTTCCTATCTTGTGTTGTGGTGAGTGCTGTGTTGTCTATGAGATGTGAGGCAGTTGCCATGGCTGGCTGATTGATGTGGGAGCTTTGTGCATGCTGGCTGATCTGTTGACGTAGTAGGAAGCTTACAACTGTAGCAGTGATTTTGTTGTTGTTGTAGTTTTGTCTTGGCTGACACATGGATGTCACTGGTACTATTCGTTGAAGATACAAGATTAAGTGTCAGGACGTTGAGCATCATAGGCTGGTTCTCTGGTGATGATTCGTGAATGGTTGTTGGTTCCTGGGTAGAGTGGTTGGTTTGTGTCTCTGTTGCCTCATGTTGGAGGGTTTTGTAGTGCATGACTGGATGGCCAGGCTGTGAGTATTACATCAGGTACTGAGGATGCAGGCTGTTCAGTACCTTTTGTGGTATTCCCAGTCCCCCATTGTCGCTCATCACCTCACTGCATCGTGTGCATCGTGTCTCCTTCGCTCCTCTCTGCTGCGTCCCTTAAGACCAGCCACGACCTGCTTGCTGTCACAGGTGTGTAGACTTGCGAGCCGAGGTGTGAAATGATGTGGACTTGACCTGTGGGTATCACAAGTTGTGTGTGTGTGTGTGTTACAGTCACTGCATGGCTGCTTTTAATATCAGATGTGTGCTTGATGTGCCATGCCCTTGCAGGGTGGCTGCTTTTTGTTTGTTGTTGTTGGTTTTTTGGGTTTGTTTGTTGTTGTTTTTTTTTGGGGGGGGTTGTAACTAGAAAGGGAGAGAGGGTGGGGACTCAGGGGAGGGTTGAGGTGTGAAGTGTGCAGTATAAATAAAAATATTCTATCAAGTTTTTTTTGTTTGTTTTTGTTGTTACAAATTCATACATTGTGGCATGGTTGAGGTATGAAGTGTGCAGTATAAATAAGAAAAATATTCTGTCAAGTTTTTTTTTTTTTTTTTTGTTACAAATTCATACATTGCGGCATTACATACTTGTTCAGTTGGGCCAGAATTTGGTAACTGAGAACATTTCTGCAGCTAAAGAAGCAGTTTTATGTTTGCCCCTTTCCCCTTTCATCTAAGCCCCTTGCTCTTCCTTCCCAATTCTCTGAATTAAATTGACACTCCATGCTGTTAAAAAAACCTTCCTTACTCGGTAATGTAGTGTCTGTTTATAAATGCATTTTTATGTCAAGAGGTTGGTTCACAAATGGGTGGAATGAGAAGCAGAGATGCAGATTAAAAGAGAGTTGTAGGGCTGAAGAAGAAAAGTCTAAAAGATAGTTGGTGCATGCATTTTGTTTAACCACAGCGGGTAGAAAAAGTTGGAGCTTTTACTTTGTGTAATCACAGCAAGTAGAAATTTTTTGAAATGCCAAAATTTAAGTTGTAGTCTAGTGTAGGACGTGAAGGACTGGCCTGCTAATAATTGCCGGAGTTTTAGAGGATGGCAAATACAGAACACTTTAAAGAAGATGGACATTAGTTATGTCCTGTTCTGTGTATACACATCAGCATTATGGAATGGAAATCTTTTGATGTCTAGATGGGATGAAGTGTAGCAAACGTAAGATCTGTGTTTTCTGCTGATGCTGAAGAGATTGCTAAACTCTGCTTTTGGCAGCGGAGGTGTGAGAACAGAGGAGTGAGATGGGATGGGAAGCATTGATTGCACAGCATCATGTGCATTTTGGCTTGGGAGTGGAAGGTTATCAACACACTTGGCACATAATTTCAACCATCGATGACATAGCATCGTGTGCATTTTGGGTTGGGAGTTGAGGGTTATCGACACACTTGGCACATATTTTCAACCATTGATGACATAGCAACATGCACATTTTCATAAATTTGCATTATAACCTGTGCCTGCTTCAGAATAGATACTCGCTAGGGTGTATGCATACACACAGGGACACACACACACACACACACACACACACACACGCACACACGCACGCACGCACGCACACACGCACACACACACTCGCGCGCACGCACGCACACACACACACACACACTCACACACACACACATGCTCTCTCTCACTCACACACACACGCACACGCAAGCACACACACACACACACACACACACACACACACACACACACACACACACACACTCAAACACTCACAAACTGCGCTTCTACCTTGCTTAATGTGGAAAAAAGAAAATTGCTCGAATTTTGGAGTGTGTCTCCCATGCTAGAGGAATCTCCTCCATTAATCTTGAGAACTTGGTGAAGGAGAAAGATAACTTCTCAAAAGCAAAGCTCAACCGCGTGACACTTGAGTGTTTGCTTTGGCTGTACCGTCTTCATGGGCAGGCCAGAAAGGCACAGGCAGTGACAGATATCATATATCGTTTTTTCAGGTATTGAAGATCGGATTCTTTCTCAAACCAAAAGATTCAAGTAGGTGAATTATTTTCACATGTTTGTGCCTGCCCACTCTTTCCTTACTGACTGGTTGAGTAGCGTCTGATTCTAAGAGTAAAACTTTGAGAGAAACTTTTTTTTTCAGATTTATGTTTTTAAGTGGCAGAGCTAAAAAAAACAACTATTTTTCAGTCTGCATTACGTATTATGTCCGGCTATCAGCCATATTAAAAAGAAATGCAAATTCATTTAAAACGTATGCATGTGTATATTATGCAGACAATTACATTGTACAGTTGCAGACTCAGTGCCTCTATTCAACCAGATGGTTCTGTTGCCAGTTTTATGAGATGCTGCTGCCCCCTGGCTCCTGGTCTAATGGGCAGATAATCATTCTGTCTCTTCGTGGATCCAGGTTTGGATATAAGTAGTACTCCCCTCACTATTGTGGTTCAGAATCAGTCAGTGAACATAATACTGGCTGCCCTGTTCTGTTTCCAAATTTAGATAACAACGATTTAAGATCCTGACTCCCGATTTGAATTTGGTCAGAATAAACTAATAAGACTTGTGCCTGTTCAGCTTTCCTCTGAACGTAGCGCTACCGCCGGTTCTGGTTTTGTCAGGGGAATGAAACACTATTGCTGATTTCAGTGTCATCAGGAGAGCATAACCCACTTGCCAGTAGCAGTTTCTTCATTAGCACTAGGAGATTTTTTTTTTTATTGGAATAGCATTTAGTCCATAAACTTAGATCAGTTAGTTTAGGAATTGAGTGAATCTGCCACAGACATGTTCTGTTCTTACCTGCATTATCATGTCATTAAAGATTCAGTCATAATCTTACATGTAACCCACAGTGCCAGGTTTGGGGGTGGGGGTGGGGGGGATTTAATGGTCATTCACCATCCTGGGAACGTTCATATTTGTGCAAAGGGAAGTAAGTGTACAGGTGAATTTGTGGCTGGTCTAAGTATCTTCACATATGGAAGAGTTTACTCTTAATCTGTACTGTCAGTTTGAAAATACACATTTTTCACCTAGTGCAGCCATGATTTTCAAAAGTCTGGAAGTTTTGAAAATTGGGTTGGCACACAAACCTATTGTCTTCTCAGGTTTTTTTCAGAGTGAATGCACTGCACTGATTGTATTGACGTGATGTTTTACTTTAAGAAAATAATAAAGAATAAGCTATTAGTTTCATGTGTGCGAGTGTTTTGTGTGTATGGTGTGTGTGTGTGTGTGTGGTGTGTGTGTGTGTGTGTTTGTTCTGACTCCATCTTTCTCTCTCTCTCTCTCTCTCTGGCTCACTCTCTCTCTCTGGCTCACTGTCTCTGGCTCTCTCTCTTCCTGTC
This sequence comes from Conus ventricosus, assembly GCA_018398815.1. Lineage (NCBI taxonomy): Eukaryota > Metazoa > Mollusca > Gastropoda > Neogastropoda > Conidae > Conus > Conus ventricosus. The sequence continues at coordinate 55,121,544 of CM031605.1, forward strand.
TCTGGCTCACTCTCTGGCTCTCTCTCTCTGTGTCTTGCTCACTCTCTCTCTCTCTGGCTCACTGTCTCTGGCTCTCTCTCTCCCTGTCTCTGGCTCACTCTCTGGCTCTCTCTCTCTCACCACACTCTGAAAATTCATTTAGGGAGTGATTATGAAATACAAACGAAGAAGTTTGTAGATAACAGTTTTCTGACTCTGTCACACGCATAAATGACGGTTTGCAGACCGTTGCAGACATTGTTGACTCGGTCACTCAGAAATGATTACTACTGACTGTTAGTATTACATTGTTGGCTCAGTTAGTCCCATTCATAAAGGAGGTCTTGCAGTTTGTTACATTGTTGACTCAATCAATCACACATGAATAATGTATTCCTTCTGTTAAATTGTTGACTCTGTCAGTCACACACATGAATCGTGTCTTGCTGTCTGTTACACTGTTGGCTCAGTGAGTCTTCTACATTTTTTGCTCAGTCATACACAGAAATAAAACTTGCAGTCTGTTATATTGTTGGTTCAGTCAACCAGACGCAGAAATGTCTTGCAATGTGGTCTGTTTCCTTGTTTACTGAACTACACACAGATTGTTGTGAAGTCTGTCACATCGTTGTGTCTGTCATTTAAGTTTTCTTCAAGTTACACTTGCACACCCGCATGCATGCACGCATACCCACACACACACACACACACAAAACACACACACACACAACACACACACACCATACTTAACTTTGTACAGAATAATGGTGGGTTGAAAGCACATATCTGGGCTGCTCCAGTAATAATAGTGGATGACGAAGTTTTTCCAGCTGTTCTCTCAGCAGAGAGAGAAAGTTAAAAATCCAGAAACAGGATGCTTCCATTCTATGCTTAAAGTTTAATGCACGTGTGATGTCACATGACATTTTTACCTTGTGGACCTGTTTAAGTGCCATATGGACATATTCCACCAAATAGTTAAACTGAATTATTAACTTGCAGGACATCTTTTGACTTCTTATTCCAATGGCAAAAAAAAAAAAAAAAAAAAGCCAAAAAAAGGACAAAAGTATAAATGTCACATGAAATGTCATGTACGTTAAACGTCATGGATGTTATATGTGCCCATAACAAGAAAGATACAGTGGTAGGCTGTTTCGCCAGCATACACCCCCCCCCCCCCTTCCCTCTTTCTCTCTCTCTTTCACACACACACACATACTGCAATTTCTTCTTCTTTTTTTTTACATACACACATAATATTGAAGGAAAGTTGACTTTGCATTGCATATATGCATTTGCCTACATGGCCATATGAAAACGTATGTAAAGCAGTAGAACAGCACGTGGATTTCACCTTTACACTTGAGGACCTGTCTGACCAGTGCTCATGAAACTCACTGGTTGACCAGAAATGTCTTGGGTGCCCAGCTGGTTCATCCAGTAGACCTCTCAATCTGCAGAGGCATGTTTGGAGTTTGACTGGGCACAGTATCAATTTTCAGATTTCGCTTGCATTTTTAACATGTTGCCATTGAACGATTAAGAAACGGGTTTTATCCTGTAACAATTTTTGGGGGCATGGATGATATAGTAAACTGAAAAAAGTAAACATTGACAACCACACTAAAACATAGCATTTTTAGCACTAAACAAAGAGCAGTTGTTATAGCCGCAATGGATGAAAAAAATGGACAAAGAAGAAAAAGAAACACCCGAAGGTGCTGGGAGGACCCAGAGAAGCACTGTCTTCACCTGCCTTTTGAGCAGTCCTGTACCACCCTTGGAGGCCTGCGCTGTGTTGACGATGGGTACAGGCACGCGCAGGACACTCCATTAAGATATCAAGGGACATAACTGCTCCTGAACAGAGGTAAATCAGACTACAGGATGCAGCTCATAACAGCCTTAAAGTAGCATCCCCATGGGTGTACCAGCCCGTATTACATGACTGCAGAGCCCACCGGCGAAAAACACACACCCTCCAGCTGCCGAGCACACCCCACAGACCCAACCACCCATGCCCACGGACAGATGAAGACAGTGCCACTCCAGACACAGCCAAGCTTTCGCCATACGGTCTTATGTGCCCTCAAGAGAGAATCCAAAGTTGTAGTCTTTCCCACTGTCAACAGGACTTTCCCTGGGGTCAGTGGGTCTTTCCTCACCGTCACGGGACCTTTCTCCAGGGTCAGCCTAGTAAGGCAAAGAAGAAAAGAAACACCCGAAGGTGTTTGGGAGGACCAGAGAAGCACTGTCTTCCCTGCCTTTAGAGCAGTCCTGTACCACCCTTGGAGGCCTGCGCTGTGGTGACGATGGGTACAGGCACGCGCAGGACACTCCATTAAGATATCAAGGGACATAATGTCTGAACAGAGGTAAATCAGACTACAGGTGCAGCTCATAACAGGCCTTTAAAGTAGCATCCCCATGGGTGTACCAGCCCGTATTTCATGACTGCAGAGCCACCGGCGAAAAACACCACCCTCCAGCTGCCGAGCACACCCCACAGACCCAACCACCCATGCCCACGGACAGATGAAGACAGTGCCACTCAGACACAGCCAAGCTTTCGCCATACGGAAAATATATAAATGTCACATAAAATGTCATATGTACGTTAAACATCATGGGTAGTATATGTCCCATAACAAAAGAGAGATGCAGTGATAGACTGTTTTGCTGCATACTTCCTTCTCCCCCCCCCTTTTTCTCTCTCTCTCTCTCTCTCTCTTTCATCACCACCACCACCCCTTTCGGGGGCATGGAGGACACAGTAAACTGAAAAACATAAACAATGACAACCACATAAAAACACAGCATTTTTAGCACTAAACAAAGAGCAGTTTGTTATAACCACAATGGTTGTATGGCAAAATGAGCAGAGACTGCATGGCAATGGCAAAATAACAGAGTTAAACCACTTGACATAATTTTGTAAGCTATTGAGTGTATTTTCCAAATATGAATTTTGCTAAAAAAATCTTCACATTCAAGGCATTGCACAATAAAATGAAACTCGTTTCATACATCTTCTCTATCACAATTTTCTACAAAGTCGTTACTTGCAGGCAAGTCCAAAACATTCAGGTGGCATTGTTTTTTTGTTTGATGACGCCCTGCCCCATTTCCCTATCCCCCCTGCCATTCTATATTCTTGGGATGGTTATCATATAGGTCATATTACCTGATGGGATGTTCATGCCGAAACCAGTGCTGCAAAAACTAGACAGGCGCTTGAGAGAATCAGGCTTCCGTGAAGTTCAAACAGTCCACCCAAGTAAAACGCTACCCAACTCCATGTTCTATTTCTTGACAAAATTCCAAACCTATGTAAATAGATATATATTGAAAATGGTTGGACATAATTGAATCATCAACAGCATCTCGGCTGAATTTGGTGTGCAGTTACAGGTTTTCTGGCTTGATTGTTATTTTGCTGTGACTTCAGTAAATACTCCCCAAGCTCCTTTCCTTTTCACTCTCTCATGAATATTTTGTTCACTGGATTCAGGGGGTAACCTAGAGCCAGACCGAATCTTACATAGATGTCAATACATCCAATAAGCTCCTTCACCCCCTTCCCCCTTTTTTTCCTGAAGAAATGTATGAAAATGTAACAAAATGTCTTTCTTGCAATGCTATAAGGAAATAAATAAAAAGAAAGAAACAGACATTGGATCTACCCTTTGATCTGGGTCTGCATCACAAGTGAATAGGCATAGTCCCTCTGGTACATGTTTCATCCTTTCACTGAGTTTCAACAAAGTTTGTGTAATAAGTATGGTGTAATCTTGCCGAAAGACAGACAGAAAAACAAAACATAGATGCAGGAGAAGACATAACTGCTATGTGTAATATGCATGTTTACTGCTGCCAAAAGTTAAATATTTTGAAGAAAGTTGATAGCTGGGGGGTGCCTTCTAGCTTGTACATTCACAAACACTTTGTTACTAAGATAAAAATGAAGTAATCAACAACAAAAAATGAAGTCAATCAGCATTTTTCACATAAAAAACCCAGAAGCACAAGAGTCAGATATACATTCTGTGCAGTAGTATAGTCTTCTTTTAACAAGGAGTATAAGAGCACTTCCAAAACCGATGATCACTACTATCTTTGTGTAACCTACAAAACCACCTTTCGTCATCAACCGAAATCTTGTGTAAGGGAGATGAAGACGGACTGGAAGAGTTGTCCTTCTTGGAACCATGCCTTCCCCATTCCCCTCTCGCGCGCTCACGCACGCACGCAGGCACGCACACACACACACACACACACACACACACACACACTTCATTTCCCTGTCCCCAAACTATAGTGCCTGTGTGTGTGTGTGTGTTTTGTGTGTGTGTGCGCGTGCGTGTGTCTGTGTGTGCGTGCATGCGTGTGTCTGTGTGTGTGGTAATCGTAGGTGCTGCTGCAGCAGTAGTAGCAGTAGAGTTAAGTGTTTCTTTTCACCTAATGTATTTTCCAATCCCCCTTAGTCCTCCCCTACCCCTACAGTGTAGGCACGAGCATCCGCGCATACATGACTGCTTATGTGTGCGTGTGTGTGCGCGCGCACGCGTTGGCATGAGCGCACGCGTCACGTGTGTGTGTTAATGCGTGCGTGCGTGTGTGTGTATGTATGTCATGAGCGCACTCGTCACGTGTGTGTGCGTGTCCGAGAGAGAGACGGGGGGAGGGGGGGGGGGGGGGGAAGGGCGAGAAATGGAAGATGAGTGGGATAGGGAAGGGGGGGGGGTGGAGTGGGAGTGAGAAGAAGGCAAAATCCACTTTCTTGTACATAACAGGGGCCTGTCCATCCGCCGCATAGATTACTAGTTTTAAAGTATTCATATACGAGCGCGCGCGCACGCACGTACACACACACACACACACACACTCACACACACACTCACACACGCACGCACACACACGCACACACACAACACACACACACACACACACACTCACACACGCACACACACACACACGCGCGCGCGCGCGCGCACACGCTCCCACGCACGCACGCACAGAGAGAAAGAGGTGGGGGTGAGTGGCGGAAGAATGATGGGGATTGAGAGAATCCTGATTAGACTGCAGTCCAGAGCAAATTCTTTGTTTATACAGGTGCCTGTTTGCCACCTAGATAACTAATTTTAGTGCACAGAGAGAGAGAGAGAGAGAGAGAGAGAACTCAGAACTCGGAAAGCTTTATTCGATCAAGGATCGAGATTTTAGGCAGAGCCTCTTCTTCCAATAGGCTCAGAGAGAGAGACAGACAGACAGACAGACAGACGGACGGACAATATAGAAGAGAATGTAAATATCTATGTTCAAGACCACCCATGTTATTTTGCACGAAAACCCCCCTTTTCACATCTAAATCACGTCCATCACATGTCAATTTTGGCTAAAATTAACACCTGTTTTTAAACAAAATTAACGCCCAAAACCTCTAAAAATCGACGTAATTAGCACATTAAAACGGGGGCTTACGTGCTAGATAAGATTTGGTGATTGTGAACTCACATATTTACCTTCTCTCCCAGACACATAAAATGAACTAAAAATGTATATGTATATGGCTTAACAGTTTACTACAAACTGGTCCTGCCGCCGTCGTTACGCGACACCGCAATTACTACCCCGTCCTGTGTTACGCGACACCGCAATTACTGCCCCGTCCTGTGTTGGGCGGCCAGTCCTGTCAATACTGCAGCGGTGTCAGCAACACCCCTGCAATGCGGCAAATTAGTATTCATTGCGTGATGCACGCCGACCAATCAGAAGGAGGTATGACGTCATTTTTGGTCGACAGGCTCGCAGATCCTCAGCCAGTCTGCCATTTGTGACCGGGACGTCACATTGGAAGGTTGTGTGCTGTGTGCAGGCGCGTGCATTTTCTGTGATAGAAGTGATTTTACCAGAAGAAACCACAATGGGCGTCAATTCTCAAGAAAGCCAAACTGGGCATTTGCTTTATTCGGATGATCAAAAAAGAATAATATTGAAATGATTTTATATCTTAAAAATTGGAACGTGGTGAGTCTTGCTCGAAACCAACTCGGTCAAAATAGAGCTTAAATCTTTTGGAAGCAAAGCAAGAGAAACGTGAAATGACAGTAAGTGAACTGGACGCTTTTTACGTAATTGTTTTGTAGAGAAACTTGATTATGAGCCATTGACAAAGGGTTCGTTTATGAAGCTGAAAAACATAACTGAAATTACGCCTGTTTGCTGAAGGCCGGTTCTGCTGCAATTCTCTCAGTGAACGCCACAAACGCATGACGTGGGCCTAAAAATAGTACCGGGTTTAGCAAAACCGGTAGGCTATGATCGTGTGAGCGTGAGCGGCAGCCTGCCTGCTGGCATTCTTACTCCTGTGTCTGCCAGCGTTTTAGCCATGGGCGGTCAAAGGTTATGAAGGGGGGGAAAAACCCCCTCCCAGCGTGCCAGCCATGGTCGGTCAAAGGCTGCCTGCTGACACTTCGATTATATGACTTTTTTGCTGTTGTGACTTCGCTGTTTTGCTGCTGCTTCATCTTCATCCCTTCTCGTTTTGCTGCTTAAAGGCTGTCTCAATGGCTGCTGAGAGAACTTAAACAGATCCTTAAACAGGACTCTTAAGTGATTTTGGGGGCTTTCTCGAATTTACGACGTTTAAGTGTGGACAACAAAAATCCCCTTTCAACTCCCTGCAAGCACTGTCCTGCCTATTGTGTGAATGATTCCCGTGTGTGTTTGTGTGTCTGCGTTTGTTTGTATTTTTTGTTGTTTGTTGGTGTTTGTTTGTTTGTGCGTATGTTGAGAAAGAGCGTTTTGCCATACAAAGCAATGCAGTAATCCGGGTCAAAAAAGACCTGCTATTGTTTAACATAGTTAATTAAACCACACACGTCCCACCCCCCGCCCACGCACGCACATATATAAAACCCTAATGACTTACAGCGCGCTCTTCTACTTCTAATACCATTAATAAATCGGAACAAACAACGGGCTTTCCGTCTTGTTTAGTTTTTTTTACATCTAATGAATTTATGGGTCCATTAATTAGTTCTTTAAATTCACTGTTTTTTTCCAACTGAGATTAATCGATAATCGCAAAATCCTGCCCTAGTTGATGGCAAAACCTTTAGAACTGTAGATGGATAGCCATCAAACAAATTCGTATCTGTTCTTAACTGTTGTAAATGAACATACAACATTGGGTTCACAAGAAAATCAGATGGTTTATTATCTTCAAATTGCCAGACATCTTCTCTTGTACTAAATCTATAAGTTCTATCGCTACCGTGGAAGCCTAAGATTCTGCAAGCCCCTTAGGAAAAGTATACTCTCTTCTTTCTTCTAGTGGGAAATGTATAGTAATTCTGAGGTTTGCTTCGTTAATTTTTAACAATATACCATATTCGCTAAGTACTTCTTTTAAAGAACAAAAGTTGTAATAACCATCACTATTTGCACATTAGTTATTTGATTGCCCGCCCCGTTACTAATATTGATCCAGTTATTTTGGGCTTCTTCAGATACGTTAGCCCACATAACTTTAAAGCCAATTTCTTTAAGGCAATCCTACAACTCCTGCGCCAATTAACAATTGGATGCGTTAAGAACACACGCTCGTTTGCTTGGTTATATAGATGTACATCTTTTTTATAACTATTGAAAAAATTAATTTAAATATAACGAAAGTGTTATTAACGTCCGGGGAACTGAGCCCTTGCTACTTTTCTAGTATGCTCTTCTACTTCTAGCTCTATTAATAAATTAGAACAAACAACTGGCTTTCCATCTTGATTAGTTATTTTTACATCCAATGAATTTATAGTATCCCAAATTAATTCTTTAAATTGGCTGTCTCCGTCAAACGTATATAACTGATAATCGCAAACCCCACCCCAATTGGTAGCAAAACCTTTAGAACTGTTGACGGATTGCCAGCAAACAAATTAGCACAAGTTCTTAACTGTTGTAAATTGACATAAAAAATTGGATTTACGAGAAATCAGAAGGTTTTATTGCCTTTAAATTGATAAACATCTTCTCTTGTACTAAATCTATAATCTTTGTCACTGCTGGGGAAAGCCTAAAATTCGAGCAAGTCCTTTAGGGAAAGTGTACTCTCTTCTTTCTTTAGTGGAAATTTATAGTAATTTTGAGGTTTGCCTCGTTAATTGTTAACAATATGCCAAATTCGCTAAGTTCTTCTTTTAAAGAACAAAAGTTGTAGTAGCCATCAGGTATTGTTATATGAGTTATTTGATTGCCTTGTTCGCCATTAACATTAATCCGGTTATTCTGAGCCTTTCAGATATGTTAGCCCACATAACTTTAAACCCAATTTCTCTAAGGGCAACCCTATAATTTCCCGCGCCTATTGTCAATTGGGTAGGTTAAGGGCACACGTTTGTTTTGTTGGTTTATATAGAGCGCATCCTTTTTTATAACTATTTAAAAAATTAATATAAAAATGGAGCCTTTTAAATATAATGAAAGTGCTACTTACAATTAGGAGAGTTTTATAACCCCAAATCTTTGGACTTCAGAAATTTTAACCATTGCAGTAGATGAATCATATGGCTTCCAAGTCAGACTTGTAAACCCACTAACTAAATATTTAAATCCGCCAATAAAGAGTGACAGAGTGCCATCAGCATGGTCATCCCACCCTATGGCCTTTTTCCAGAATCAGTTAAATTTTGCCATTTACTGCGCAACCACTGGCTGTGCGTTTCATATGCAAACCATTTAAACCACCCCAATCTTTTAGTAAGGTCATATATAACTTTCATGTTTATTACCAGTACAGGCGCATACTAACCGAACTGCAATGCCCCTCCCAACGACAACGCGTTTAATCCATTCAACAGTCCAATGAACAATAATGCATATGAAAGAATCTGCAACGAATTTAACATTAACCCTTTAACTGACTTTAGACAAAAGTTAGAACCACAGCCATGGGTTAGGCACATTGTATTTGTGGGGTGAACATAGAGAATATAATTATGATTACTGGCCCGGCCACACCTCTTTCCAACCAAACGCACAAGTTCGATTGGGATCCATAGAACAAAAACACCCTAATGCCTGACAACATTTATCTTAGATAAAAGTAAAGCCTAACAATGCCAGAGTGCAAAGACTCAATGACTCCATACGGACATATGTTTGGTGTCTATTAGGAGCACAAGCACAGACCAAGTCTACATAGTAGATCAATCTACAGGCTTTGATGCCAGAAAACAATTTTTAGTCAATTTAGAAGATGCTATTAACTCTGCTTTGATTTGCCTGCCAGCATACAAAGGTATCAAGACTTCTTGCACATGCTAGGTCAAAGGTTGACTTTGTTGTAGGTTATGGATTATACATGCTACCCTCCGACCTTAGACTACAGATTGGCATGATACAGAATTATAACAATGAAATCCTCATAGCTGGAGACGACCAAGACTTAGGGCCAATCAAGGTTTAAACACAAGACCCGCCCCATCCATTTTAAAAAAAGTACCTAGCCCTGAAAAAGTGATCTAGTTATAAGCGCCCACAGCCAGAAAGCACTCCACCTGTTAATGTACCTTACACTGACAGCCACACTAGCGAAAAGACGGCCCTTGTTGTGTTTTTAACTTTTACTGATTAGCCATACTTTATTTCACTAAAAATTAATCCAGCAGCTAGCACTCCTAACGTCCACAGATGGTCGGCCATATAACCAGCAACTTTGCCTATAGTAGACAAAACCCAACTAACAACACTGCCAATTATTCCAGGCAGAGCATCAAGCGCTTGGCAGCTAACTTCTTTAATAAGTTTGCTAGATGATGTAATTGTTTTCTAATCCAACTTTTACCAGGCTGAGGTGTTGGGGCGCTACTGACCCTGTTGGTGCACTGCCGGTTAAAGCATAAACGAGTGTAGAGATAGCAAACCCAACAGCTGTTAATATACTAACTATTGTAATCCCCTCTTCTCTAAACAGAATCCTTATTCTTTCTGCTAGCGTAGTGTTTTCATAAAGTATTCTCTTTATAGTTTCTTTGAATCTGGTTGTTTGTGATTCTAGATTTCCTCTGAGAATAGAAATCACGTTTAACTGCCCTTCCCTTTCGCCCATTAAATCCTGTATTTTCTGTTGTATTCTAGCCTTTTCTTCTCGCCCTAAATTGTTATCTGCATCAGCGAGTTTATTTTTTTTCTTCTTCTATCTCTCTCTCTACTTACTAAGTTTTGCCGTGCTGTGCATTAGTTCTTCTCTTATGTTGTAAAAGCAGCCTTAAGACCTCGAACGTCACGCATAGGCAATGGAGAATCATTAATTGTTTCTAAGCTTCTCTGACTGTCTCATCATCTAAACTCGTTTCAATTTCTGCTATTAGTTCATCTGCTTGTTGACTTAAATCTTGAAGAGGTATGTTCTGATTTTAGATTGTGTTGGCAACTCTTGCCCCAAGTTCTGTAAACGACTAACAGCTTCGGCTCTAAACTCTAAAAGGTTTAATTGTTCTGCCTTAGCAATAGGGAGTTTTTCGTCTAATTGTGCTTATTTTTAAAACTTGGTTGGGTTTTGCGTTGAAGTAACCTTCGCGCGCTCTCCAGCACCAGTTCTTATATACAATGCCCACCATCTTTCAAAATCGTTAGGATCAACTACTTCTGGCAGCTCTCGCCCTATGCTTTTATAGAATGATTCAATTCGCTGTCGCAATATTCTTGACGTTGTCTGGTGAGTAAAGAACCTGCTCCTTCAATTCTTCTTGCAATGAAGGACCTAGTTCATCTTCATCTTCTTCTTCAATAGGTTCAATTGCGTCAAAAATCTTCATCCATATTTTTTATTTATATTCTTTTTGTTTTATAAAAAATGAACTCATACGGTTGTGACCTTGATCCATATAGAAAAGAGAAAGAACCCCACGGCGTAAAAGGCATAAGGCAGACTGTAATTAGTGTAAATACTCCATCAACAATTCAACCTGGACAAGATTTAATAGTTATGTTCCCTGATCTTGGCGCTGACGATGTTATAATGCCAGGCACCGCTAAACTATCATTCAAAATAGATATTACATCGGCAGATCCTAATGCTACTGTTGTTGCTAATTTAGGCAGAGCAATCGTTAATCACATATTAATAAAACTGAAGGGTAATGAAGTCTTTGTACTAGAGCGGCAGACATTTTTGCCCTCTATTCTGATCTATGGTTGCCTAAAAAAAGAAAGAAAAGAAAAAGTTTATCAGGAATACAAAGCCCCAAAACGGTCTTAAGCACAGGCTTAAAGCGAGGATGCAAAGAACGATGTTAAAGATGAGGCAGTAGCAGAAGCATTTGGCAACAGATTCTGCATCCCTCTAGATTTGAGCTGTTAAAGACGCATATGCCATATTACCAAGGTGCACTAAAAGAAAAACTTACTTATACACTGACATTTAATCCTAGCAGTTCTGTTGTTCTGTCAGAAGATCCCTTAGCTACAATACGCAGTCAGCGACATTTCTCTTGATTTGATGTTGTTACTAACCCTGACTGGCTAGAACAATCTTAACCCATATAAAAGTAAAACGGTTATTTATTATGAAAACGTTATACACGCCATTACAGAAAATAAAAACAAGCGAGACACTCTCTGGAACATACATCTAAATCAGTCTCTGAAGTCTTTAAAAGGAATTTGTTCTGTTTAAACTGAAGGAACAACTCCTTTTCAGAGAGAATCAGAAGTGTTTTATAATCCAAAAATTGAGAAGGTTGACTGTGTAATAAATAGCAGGTCTGATCGGCTGTATTCAGGGCGTGACTTTTACCTCACCAACACTTTGATGAAATAAGAAAGTTGTTCGCTGGAGGCAGGCAAAGGATCCTGCAGTTGATCGTGTATGTAAAAAACTTCGCCTTTATGATGTAAACTCGAAGACTACTTAATAAGAAAATATGGGCTGTGGTTAGATTTAGATCCACATTTGACAACAGATTGTTTGGAAGTGGAGAAAGGATAGGCAAATGGTATAAAAATAATATTCACAAGAAAGCAGACGGAAACGGCCCAATACAGATGCACATTTTTATGGTTTGTGATGCTCAGTTAAACATTGAAGAAAACAACTAAAAGATAAGGCCTTTTAAAAGCAGAAGAAATATTCTAATAAAAACAGATGGATAGCTTAAAGTTTCTGCCAAAAGATCCGCACTGTTCTCTTATCTGTGGGATTACTGGGTGTGGGAAAACTGTCTTCGTACTTGATTTGTTACAAACAATATACAGGTTTCATTACGAGCACATGTTATATTCTGCACAACCATTAGCACAACAAGTCTTACAAAGAAAGGAAGTTTATTTGGACAGACGATAATATATTTCTATTGATCCTAGCGACAAACTAGCGACTGTTTAGAACGTTACTATAGACTATTTGAGGAAAACTGAAACACTGTTTATTATTGATGACTGTTCGCTGAACGAACATTGTTAAAAAAGAAAAGCTCTGTCGAAGCTAGCCTTTAGCGGTCGCCACGCCTTAGTTTCTGTGTGGCTCTTAACTCAAAAATACAATGCTGTCTTAAAAGACTTTAGATCGCAGTTAAAATCAGTCGTATTATTTTACACTAAGGACAAAAGATAGTTTTGAAGAATGTTTAAGTGAAAATTATATAATAAGGGACAAAGATGAGTTAAAAAAAAATAAAAGAGCAGTTAGAACAATCTAAGCACGCTAAGCTATGCTTGCGGACTGACCCCCCAGTTCAATACGTTTGTTTATTGTAGATTGTTTATTATTGATTGCCTATACAATTTGTTTATTATAATTGTTTATTATAAAAAAGAATGTCTCGAGACCAGAATCAAAAGCGCAGCTAGCTCCTAAATGCACTGCATAGGGCTAAAAGACCTGGGAGACACAACTGAGTTTGATCTAATAGAGTGCCGGGAAATTTTTAGGATTTGAGTACACAGATGACGGGGTTTACAAACGAACAGAAATTGAAGACAAAAAACGACAGCAACATCCGCCTAGAAGAGATAAGAAATTTAAGAGCAAACGATTTTGCAAACGTGAATACAAACTTCATAAAAGAGAGATGCTTGCATTGCTTCCTGAAATTGACTGGAATTTAAAGTTTGAACTACGAAGCCCCAAGTATACTACGATAAGAAAAACAATTTTAGAAAGGCTTTGAATGCAGGGCCCTTTCTTGTTAGCTTGGTTCCAGAACACAACAGAAAAAACAGGTTGAAATAACTAGGCAGGTTCTGAATATATGCTACAGAGAAAGAAGTCCTTAGCTGAAGTGGGGGGTGACTCCGTAGCTTAGAATTTACCCCAAAACTAGAATCACTACCTAGGCAAATGACGATGATTTTTCGCTTATTTATTACCCCAGGGAGGGCGAAACTATTTGCCAGAACATACGTTTATTAGAGGCATACAAATAAAGGCTGAAAACTTGGATGCCCCTTTAAGCTCTTTTATTGTTATTACTAAAAACGGAGAAAATAAACGCCATTGCATCATCTGACAAGGTTACTGTGATGGTTGACAAAGACAAACTAACAGTACATCGACTTTTTTCCTTAAGTATGTTGATTTTATTGCGTTTTACTCTGTTGATGAAGTGCTGCCAGAAGGATTACTAAGAAGATATGTATAAGATTAATTAATAAAATAATCTTATTTAAAAATGGAGGTTCAACAGTTTAGGTTAGAGCAAATAACTGAACTTCAAAGGAAATAAAAATGACTTGGATAAGTATAGAGTTACTAGAAAGAAATATGCTAAAGCTTTAAATACTCTTTCTTATGTAATTACTGCTCCTCAGCTGTAGCTAGCGTAAGTGCTGGGTCTGGCGTTGCTCTTTTAGCTAGTGGGGTCGGAGCGCCAGCCTCTTTAGCATTAGGGGGCCTTGGTTTAGGGTTGGGCCCATGTCTATGATTGTAAGTGCTGTTTAAAAAAATTAAGTCCTAAATTACAAAAGCACACTGCCATTGTAGCCCTAGCATCGGCAAAACTTTTTTTCATTAAGATTAAGAATAAGCAAATCATTACAGGATGAAAACATTACAGACGAAGAATTTCAGAAGCTTATGACCGATGGCGATGATTACAGACGACAGAAAATTGAACTTCAAAAGGAGTGAGAAAGACTTTACTTCACGACAGGTAGACACTGATGCAATTAAAGAGAACATTGAAAAAAACACACGATCGGTTAAACCCAAAATAGGCACACAAAAAATAAGTTAGCAAAAAAAATAAATTATAAGTTTAACAAACACTATTTTTTTTGTTAACTTACTGTGTTTGGCGGGACAACTTGCAGCTCTCACGAACAAACGATCTTTAGGGGCGGGTCCCTTTTTGACGTAGTAGCGCCGCTAGAAGAGAGAGTCTCTCTTAAATAATACACGGGGGTCTGTTTTCATAATTCTTTCAACTTCATATACTCTACGCTCCATATAGGATCTTGGCTCTAATTCTAACATCGCCCTCTGCCTCTCCAGGAGCATACAAGTATCTTACTTTTAGTCCAAACGCAAGAGTTTTTGAGTCCCCTGCGCATCTTCAGTAATGCTAATTTTTTTAACTTGATTGCGTTCACTGGTTTAAGACCTGTTGCTTTAAATTCTTCATTGTTCATGGCGCGTAAGACTGATGGCAATCTTCTAACCCATTCTGGTTGCGTTCTCTGTACTTCGTAGTGTACTTCGTAGTGTCCATAATTTCTCTGTGATATTGATAGGTAAACAGGCGTTCAGCTAGATTCTTATTAAAATTTTCTACTAGGGCTTGTGATCGATGGGTTTCCTGGGGTCCCTCTCTTAACTGTAACATGATGTTTTAAAAACAGTGGGTTGGCAGAGCCTTTAAACTCTTTTCCATCATCAACCTGGGTCATCCTAGGATACTTTAATGGACCTCTCATGTATATTGTTGTAAAGCCACAGCCACAGCAGTTGAGCTTTTATCCGTTAAAGGTTCGGCGTCTTTGTATCTTGAAGCCATGTCAACAACTGTCAGAGCATACTTAAACTTTTTTCTTCTAACTTTATCATGTGGAAGATACAGCAAGTCCATCTGGTGGTGTCATTAGGAACTGAATTAACAAATCGAGGCCTTATTATTCTTTTTGGGCAGGCAGATATATTTGCCAAATTGCCTGTTTTGAAAGCCAGTCTTCGCATCTGATTCAGCACTCTAGCAGCTTTACTTAGTTTTTTCAATAGCAGTCTTCCTTTCCAATACCCCTTTAGAGAATAATATATTTTGTGCTTATCCATAAGAAGGACTGTATTTTAATTGGATTTTAAATTGTTTGTGCAAGAATATAGATTGCTCCCATAGCACCCACAATAAACCAATTTCTGCTATTTTCTGTCTTCTGATGGCTCATAAAAGTCAGACAGTTCTGCGGTGGCGATGTTAGAAACTTCTTTCCTGTCACTAGTAATACTCATTCATTGCGTCATCAACGTCTGTAAATGTGTGCTCTGCATGCCCCTGTTCTTTTAACTTTTTATTAATAAAGTCTAAGTGAGCAATTCGTCTTTTCTCATAAGCGTCTCTTGCTTTGGCTAAATCTTCCATTGCCTTGTTATGACGTTCTCTTTCTTCGTCGGACCGTAATTTACTAAACATATAATTGCTTCCAGAGAAGGCTAGGGCATTAACAATAGCTCCTCCTACCATCATAACTACTCCTGCCATCTTTTTATAAATTAATATTTTCTAGATTAATCTTTCTATGAACTAATATTTTCTGGGATAATTCCCTGCGTAATAAGAAAGTCTTTTGGCGCAATTCCTGTTCTCTTAACTTTTTATTAATGGCGTCTAAGTGTGCAATTCGTCTTTTCTCGTAAGCGTCTCTCGCCTTAGCTAAATCTTCTATTGCCTTGTTATGGCGTTCTCTCTCTTCATCGGACCTCAATTTACTAAACATATAATTGCGTTCCAGAGAAGGTCAAGGCATTAACAATAGCTCCTCCTACCATCAGATCCAGTCCAGACATCTTTTTATAAATTAATATTTTCTAGATTAATCTTTCTATGAACTAATATTTTCTGGGATAATATTCTGTGCAACAAGAAAGTCTTTTGAGGCAATCCCTGCAGTATTACAACTATAACCTTAACAACGTCCTCAATGTCTAACCTTCCTAGGTCAGCCGGCTTCATCTTAAACATGTTTTTTGCTAACACGCTATAGCCTATACTAAGGCCGCTAATCACAGCAGAATGGTAAATCGTATTGATAATCTTTTTTCACTCATCTTTTTATTAACTAAAAAAATAATTAAAATAATCATAATACGAAAGGCTGTCTATGTGATTTTTAATCAAATAATCTTTTGTTGTTAAAGCTAAAAAATAAAGTTGCAACTAGTTTTGGCGAATCTTCTATCTTCCCCATGTTGGGCGGTTTTATTCCTAACAAACATTTTGTAAGGGGAGAATAAACTATAACACCAACGATAGGCACTGCATAATTAATCAACGTTAAACTCATGGTTTTAAAAGTATTATATTTTTTTTATTGTTTTTAAAATGATTGTGACGAACTATTAAAGTGCGAGGAGCAAGCAGGCTACTCAACAGACAACTGCCATAAAGAAAGATTATACTCTCTGGCGCGTGTGGAAAAACTAAACAGTATTTAGGTGTTGAACTAAGTATTGAACAGATTCAGCAACTGTCTACATCAGACATTGAGAAGTACTACGCTAGGTACGAAGCACAGCTAGGGTCAAAAATGGTTAGATCAGTGGGCCAGACAATAATTAGTTTATATGCTAAGTTAGTAAGTAAGATAGCGCCGGTTGATTCAGAAGAAGATTTAAAATATGACTTATCACAAGATCCGGTTTTAAAACAAGTCCCTAGAAACTCTTGCATGTGACATGTACTACAGATTTGGAGATGTTATGTCCATTCATCATGGGATTAATTACTTTTAATCATATTAATTTTGATCATATTAAATTTAATCGCAATAAAAAAAAATGAGCGATCAGGAAGAAACCCCAGCAGGACAGTCCGCAGGGCCCTCCGAAGGAGCAGAATGCACCCCAAGTGAATGTACCGCAAGTGAGTAGTGTTACTAAAACTAAAAATCCTGGGCGTATTGAGGCTGGGCGTAAACTAGCCGAATGAACAGACTGCAAAAAGCAAACCAATCAGCAAAACAAAAAATTTTTAGATAGTAATACAACATCACCGCCAGCAACAACACCTCAATTAACAAAAACACAATCACAAACAAACGATAAGATGTATTATTATGTATTGGCTGGTGTTGTTGGTTGGTGGGGAGTTTTAGCATACAAATACCTAACGCCATACTTAACAGCAAAGTCGCAAACCCCCACAAAGCCAGTAAAAGAAGAAGAACCAACTTCTGCAAAAAAAGTGCAACCTCCTGTTGTAGACCATTTTCTATGGAATAAATTTTTAAGAACTAGATAAAGTACAAGTTAAGAACTAGATAAGTACAAGTTAAGTTTAGTTATAAAAGTAACTTTTTAAGTTAATGCAAGTAAATTACAAGTTAAGTGCAAAAAAATTATAAGTTCTTGTCAAGTACTAGTTAGGTTCTTAAATAAGTTCTTGTTAGGTTCTTAAATAAGTACTAGTGAGGTTCTTAAGTAAGTACAAGTCAAGTCAGTCAAGTTAATCTTTTAAAGTTCTCGAATGTCCTACAGCATATGAAAACTCAGGATTGACGTAAGTTCTCTTGTTATTGTTAGAGACTAGTGATTTCTTGTTAACTGCAGTTGTGTTTACTTGATGAAAGAGTAGAGCGCAGATTAACATTTGTGTGATAAAATACTTGTTTTCAAAGAGAGCTTGCTTGTAGTTATCGTGAGATAATTTTTTTTGACAACTTCTTACTTATGCCCTTAGCCTTCTTCATTACAGAAGTCTGGCTGGCAACGCTATACATCTTTGACCGCAACCCAACATATTTCTTTTATAACTGTTCCATTAAGTTCATCCTTCATCTTTCCAATCACTTTCTTGTTCGCAGTTGAATGTAAAGGGCTGTCTTTTGGATAGTCGCATGTGGGCGTACCACCCATCAGCTCCTTTAGCCACTTCTGTTTCTAAATCCTTATAGAAGTCTTCTGTTGGGACGTCTAGAATAAAAGAGTCAGTGTCTGTGTAAAGAACCCTTGCTTCTGGGTACAGCGGTTTTTAAAATAGTCGTACAGAAATTCTAACATCAATAACTTTGACAACTCTAATACGGTGAAGCCGATAAACACTGGTTTGTCCAACTTAACATCCTTTTCTTCATCATAATGCCAACCAAGCTGTCGTTAAATCTTCTAAAGTCTTGATAGTTGGGTTTAGAGCAAACTTAATTGCTTGGTTTTCTTTTGTAACTAATTTCACATCTTTACGCTTGTGTGGATTTCCATAGTTTTGCCAAAACAGCTGTTGTTCATCAGTTTAAAGAAGTCTTTTTCTGAAGCGTCAGTGGCTTGGGTTCTAAGATCAGTAATTTTTCTTGATGTATGGTCTCATAAAAGGCTCTTGGGCAAAAGCAATGATCTATGAACACAGTCAGTTTCAATCCATGTCTTAAGTAAAACTGTAACAGTCTGTAATGACAAACATACTTAGTTTTGTGACGAAGATTGGGTACAAGTTTAGGCGGCTCTATGGGCTCATCTTTAATCTTTCTGCGGCTAGGGGTAATCGTTATGGAATCGTGTAGTTCATAAGGATATTCTAAGTCTACTTCCAAGATTAGCCCTATTGGATTATTAGCTGGAAGCTGTGACAACATACTTAACACAGTATTGACATCATGAGGTCCTTTTATCATTGTAAAGTTTCTTATGGGAGTGGTTGACTCATAGCCCATCCATACAGATTGTTGGCGTCTAAGTACATTAGATAGTTGATGTTTAGTGGGATCATAGTCGTCTAAATACTTGTTGTTGGCTTTGCAGTAAGGATGTGAGGCCATGCTAATACCTCCCCTCAACCCATCTTCAATCATCTGAAGTGTGGGCAGATCAGATATTAAGTCAATCTGGATGTATGTAGACTTAAGAATGCGTCCCAAGAAAGACCTGGGGCAGAGATAATGTGATGAGTCTAAGCTGTAATGTTTCATGCTGTAGTTCTGTAATTCTGAAAGACGTCTGCTAATAAACACACGTCAGCCAATAGATACTGATCATGATAATCGCCCATTGTTTCACAGTGTAATTCTGTCCAGGCTTTCTGAGCGTATTCATAGTCAGAATCAGTTATGTCTTTGCCTCTAAGACTAGAAAAAAAAGCGCCTTTAGAGGAAGCGAGTCTTCGTCAAACCTGTCCCACGAGTTCATGTATTCATAAGGGTAAACTCCTTTGCGCACTAAAGATGATCAAAGTATTGTTTTGTGATTGGAAAGTCTTGTAGAGATCCTGCTAACTTATCTAAACTCCCCATCAGATGTTGGCAGAGTCATAAAAGGATAAACAGTCAAGAGTAAAAGTCATGTACTTTTCTGAAGATTGTCAATGCAGGTAACCCTCTTATATTCAGAAGTCACTGCTTGCATGATGAAATGAGAATCGTAGCCTCGAAGTTATGAAAGAAGATAGGCAGTTTCCATGTCTTAGGATCAACCTTAAGTTAAGATTACAATTGTTGTGGCGGCCCCTCTAAACTTTCCGTTAATGTGATCGTGGTCTCTCACTGTATCACCTAATAATTCTTTATTACATATCCAGCAGTGTGTAGATGAGTCATAGCGTTCTTGGTCTTCAGGAGTCATAACAATGCCTGAAAGATTTAGTTGGTTGGATAACTGATTGCGAAGTTGTTTCATCTGCTCTAAAATTTACTAGCTGCGTTGGGCTTCTATAAATCTTTTGGGCGTGTGGTACCCCATCTGACCTAACAACAATAAACGCATAAGAACAGATCTGATGGTGGGTTAATAAGGTTGTTTTTTGTTCTTGTTGTTGTGGGCCGTAGAAATGTGGCAAGATTGATTCAAAGTCACATAAACTACGTATGGCTCATCTGCATTTTGTGTACATTTTTAAAACTAACTTTAGACCCCGGTTTAGGTTGAGGAGTTTGGTTTCACAGTCTACAAAACTTTTACAATGAGTTCTATGACTGGCAGCTGCTTCTATAGTTGGGATTCTAACCAAACATCTTCTACAAAGCCCCTTTTTTGAAATTGTCTTTTGTAGTATAAGCCATAAGTCTCTTATGGGTTTCTGATTAATACATAATGGCTCTTTGTACTATCTGTAAACAGTATCAAGTCTACATGCTTGTCAAGTGGTTCGCCTAAAGTAGGAGCGTTGGGAGAAACCTTAGAGGCACTAGATTATCTACTACAGACCATGTGTATACGTTTACAGTGATTGGTTTGTTTGTTCTTCAAACTGAGATATACTGTTTTTTACTCACTGGAAAGGTTATGTTGCCAAAGTTCAGCTCTTGCTTATATGCTTCATAATTAGAAACTCTGTTTGCATGATTTTAACAGGATGTAAATGCGCTAAAACACACCACATAAAACACATGTTGTCAGAATTATGTATGTTTAAGACTGCCCGTTTTAACTCTAACTCTTTTGGAAGAGAAATGTAAGAATTGCCTACTATAGGATAGAACTTTGTTTGCCTCAATCTGATTTCAAGGACTGTCCCTTCAGACCAGCCAGAACCCCTTAACTTTGCCTCCTCACTTGCGTGGTTAAACTGTTAAGCATGTAGTCAGCCCAGTTAGAATTAAAGTCATGATAGCTAATTACTTCTTTCTGCCTTGTCGAACCCAGACTGGCATGTTAGTAAACATCAGGCGTTATATAATCAATCAGAACGGCCAACAGCACTTTTACTGGCGGCTCCATCTGAAGGACTCTGGGATTTTAGAGATAGCATGTGCCACGCTTTCATGAAAATTTGTGGGTTAATGATGTCCATGTCCGCCTCACTAAACATATCGCTTAATTGTTGTCACTACTGAATATTTCTTCCATCGTATATAGTTTTCTGTCCCCGGATTTACTTGTGGCCGTCATTTTTAAAGCCAAAATATTTACGTAAATCAAAAAAATAAATGTGTATAAAAGTAAGTAAAACAAGCTTTTTATTCTTCACCTAAGCGCTGCAACACTTCAAGGCACGTTAACCTTATAATAACGTCCGCCAGCATTTTAGCTTTTTCTGAATCACTACAGTTAATGTTTATCACCTTTATTGCTTCGTTAAATAGTTCACTATTATCTTTTATTATATTGTCTACATCATTCTCAAACCCAAATTCACTAAAATCAATGTTTAACGCTTTCATTGTCTCGTTAAATAGTTCATTACACTTCTTTAAATCAGATACACTAAGTTTGGCAGCCATTTTTAAATCTAAAATAAATAAAAAATAATTGTAAATTCAGCTGTTATTCATAGTTCACCTTTTCTAATTGTAAAAACCCGTTCAGGTTTAAAGTAACAGTTACTCCTTCAAGATCATCAGACACATGCAAGTCAGCATCTTCAGGGGAATATTATCAAGTAAAATGGCAAAAAACTTTATAATTGGTTTAGGACAAGACTCTGAGATTTTACTAATGGCTTCCATTACGCTTTCTCGTATAGTTAAACTTTCAAAAGTTCTGTTATAAATTCATCAAACACGGTCTTTAACTCTTCTTTATCAACTCCTGCACTAATCACCCACCCAAAATCATCAAATATTTCTGTAAGCATTATAACTATGGTGGGTTCATTTTTTAAACCCAGATTAAAATCATAAATACAAAATTAAGTAAGTAAGCCGCTCCTCTTCAGTGAGCATTTGTTGTTGTTAGTCATAAAAATTGATCTTCATTAAAGCAAATAGTTACTCCTTCGGGGCCAGTAGAAACAGTTAGATTAGCATCTTCAGAAGAGTGGGCTATAAGCAACATTATCTTATCTTATCTTCAGAAGCTATATAATCAACTAAAATGGCAAATAACTTTTTAATTGGTTGGGACAAGACTCTGAGATTTTACTAATGCTTCCATACGCTTTCTCGTATAGTTAAACTTTCAAAAAGTTCTGTTATAAATTCATCAAACACGGTCTTTAACTCTTCTTTATCAACTCCTGCACTATCACCCACCCAAATCATCAAATATTTCTGTAAGCATTATAACTATGTGGGGTTCATTTTTTAAACCCAGATTAAAATCATAAATACAAAATTAAGTAAGTAAGCCGCTCCTCTTCAGTGAGCATTTGTTGTTGTTAGTCGTAAAAATTGATCTCATTAAAGCAAATAGTTACTCCTTCGGGGCCAGTAAAACAGTTAGATTAGCATCTTCAGAAGAGTGGGCTATAAGCAACATTATCTTATCTTATCTTCAGAAGCTATATAATCAACTAAAATGGCAAATAACTTTATAATTGGTTGGGGCCAAAATCTGGTATTTTACTTATAGCCTGCTTAACGCTTTCTCACATGTCTA